>OY855903.1:7240000-7585000 GCA_963693305.1 Meandrina meandrites | reverse complement strand
TCAAAGTTTGGGGATTTTTTGCGTAAAAGCATTGGATTTATACCAACTCAGTGAAACATGATACATTTGGCTGAAGGTGCAACTTGTATTGTTTCTCTGCAAAAAAATACCCAGATTTGTGAGGAGGTTATTCAAAGATATCTCTACTGTATAAATGCAGATCTGAGGTTACAAGCATGATTTTTACAAATGCCATGAACTGTTCTGTAAATTCTAGTCACTTAGTGGAATTCAGGTGGTTTTCACTGTCACGCAATAAAAAAATAAAATCCAAACCATTCAATGACAGAAGCTATGAATTTCAGATATTATTGAAGATAAGTCTCAGGTCTGTGCGGTGCTTGTGTGCGAGTTATTTGCCGAAACTTTCCACGCAAATTTATAAGGCTCAGTATGGAGACGCCATATTTGTGTCCTTCCTAGGGGCACAAATATGGCCGCCGTGATGTCAGAGAAACAATCTGGAACTTAATTTTGCTATTAATAGCGACTACTTTTGGCTCATGATCTATTATACTTTTACATAAACAGCAGTTAGTACATTGGGAATGTTCAATCTGCAAAAATGGAAAGGAAAGGCCTTTTTTGAATCAAAACAACTTTGTCACGGCACTCAGCTTGATATCACACACGGCGGAGAAATCAAATATTCAAAATGCTCTGTTTTAAAAACGAAGGGCACAACGAAGCTGGAAATTTGCAAAAATATATATTTTTAGTTCATCTTACACCTAGTGGCATCGAAAGTTTAGCAGGCTCATTGAATTTTGATTTCAAAATTTTATGACGTAACGTGAAAACCAAGAATTGGCTTGTAAGATACTTCTACACTTACATACATGAACATGTACATGTACACAGTCTTTATACAGCAGGAACAGGTTATATTTAACAAGTGCACATTGGATATGAAAAAGTAGTTAGCCAACGAGGTACGTAATGCCAAGTTGGCTATAACTTTCTCATATCTAGCAAGTGCAAGTGGAATAACTGTAAATCTGCAAGTGTTTATGGTACTTCAAGAGGACCACTACTTTAAGGATTTGCTGACAGCCATTACCTTCGATCAGAGGATCTCTTCATTTTTAACCGATATAAAGCCCACTTTGAATAGTCTTGTGGTTGGGCAGGATTGTTTTTAGTAGTTCTTAAGATTTCATTGTTTGCCTATTGTGTTTGTTTTAGGCTCACCCCCTCAGGTTCCTGGAACACCCCCACCAGCTTACTCTGAAATGCCGCCACCATACGCCCCACCCATGTCTGTGAACACAGAACCATCTGTAATCTGCAGAGTGTGTCAACAACTCATCTACATCAGAGGAAGGGAACACCAACGTGTAGTTAAGTGCGCTAACTGTCAAGAGGCCACGGTAAGAAACTGTGTCAGTGAAATTCCTTAACTCAAATTTTAGGTTGAGTCAATCATGTCAAAGAGCTGTTTGATATGTTTGCATATAGTTTGTGCATGCTGCAAGACACATGTTAATTGATTTCTAAGTGAAAATCATTTCAATGAAGTTTCCCTAAGAAGTAAGTATGGTTTTGATGCAGTTATATGCAATTTAACAGAGTTCACAACAAAGAGTGTCAGCATTTACTTGTTGTCAGGAGCATTACGACAATTACGACATGCACATGCCCCAGGATCCCATATGCTCTCAGACAGAGGCATACAAATTTTCGTGTTCAGGTTGGCGTGGAAGCTCGTCCTCAAGGCTGTGCCCCCCTCATTGAACTGTTTACTCAGTGTAATGCGTGCCTGCCCTCCCTTCTGGGTGGGGTTCATGGCTGGGTTGTCAGGATTCTCCAGCCATGACAGCAGTCTCTAGGAGCTGGCTGCTAATAGCGGAAGCTCCTGGATGCCACAGGCACCCAAACTCCATTTAGGGATGCAGTTGAAGAAAAACAACCACTGAAAAACTGTGTGGTATTGACTTGTTCCCTAGAGATAATCTTTTGCAAGTGTACCTATAAACACATACATGTGTAAATGTAATTATCATTTGATGCACTTTTTCCTGCCTTTTCATTGGCTTAAAGCCTGCCAGATGATCTGCAGATAACTGCTTGTAAATAATGATCTCATCACACACATTACCCTCCAGATGACAGTGACTTTGCTGCAAATAATTATTCTGCTGATATGTATTTGTGTTAACTTCTGTGAAAAATGGCAGCTGTTTTTCCACAGTTGTCAGAGAACAATAAATCATTTAAAATTTCTACTAGACCAAAAACAAACTTGGTGGTTGAATGATGAACTCTTGGTATGGCAATAAATTATAAGAGCCCTTAATTGTACAGATTGTTAACATAATGTTTATTTCTGATCACTAACTCACAGTACTGCGTCTTTCTCTCTCAGCCCATTAAACCTCCTCCTGCTGGCAAGAAATATATCCGGTGTCCATGTAATGCTCTGCTGACATGCAAGGTCTCCTCTGTCAGAATATCTTGTCCACGGGTAAACTGGTGAGTTACCATATCTTTGTGTTACTTTTGCTCCGTGACTACGATATGTTTATTATGTTGTGGTTTAAATCTATCTTAAGTTTAAAAAGTTTCAAACCAGTTTGATTTTTATTTTGCTTTGTTTCGGATTATGATAATGCTAAGAAAAATAAAAATCAAACTGGTTTGAAAAATTTTAATTAAACCAATAAATTTAAATCACAACACACATAGGATAATAATATTTTTTATGATGAAGTTACTAGGGGTGTAGATTGTAACATTTTGACTACTGCTTATTGCTAATATTAATAACTAAAGTGCTACCCTGTGAGTAGAGTCACTTCAATTTTTTGTAGATAGGTTGGAAAGATTTAGGAAAGATCAAAGCAACTCGACTTGTGGGAAGCGCAGTGGCCTAAAGGTTAGTGTGCTGGACTCTGGATCGAACGGTCCACGTTCAAGCCCTGGCCGGGGCACTGCGTTGTGTTCTTGGGCAAGACACTTTACTCTCATAGTGCCTCTCTCCACCCAGGTGTATAAATGGATTCCGGCAAATTTACTGCTGGGGGCAACCCTGCAATGGACTAGCATCCCATCCAGGGGGGAGAAGAAATACTCCTAGTTCCTTCATGCTATGGAAACTGGGATAAGCTCTGGCCTTTAAAGCGACTCGACTGCTCACAGGGTACTAAAGTGCATTTTAAAGTGAAGATTTGAGTTTTCCTTCATATTTTTCAGCAAGCGAATAATCAATCTTGCACCAACTCCATCTGTGCCTCCAACGGTAACTGTCCCTGCCATGAGCAGAGCACAGTTCAGAGTCACTTGTGGTCACTGCAATGAAATCTTTGTGGTAAGCTAAAACTCTTCACACTGCCAGTATGATAACCTGAAAATTGCACTGGATGGACTGAAATCTCTACACACTGCCTCATATAGATGTGTACTTGAATAAAGTGTTTTTTGGTTTTCAGATGCACCTGTTTTCAAAATGCGGAATGCAAAATTCCATTCAATTACCCCCCCCCCCCCCTCCCCGCAAAAAAAATACACCCACTGAAAAAGGCTATAGAAAATAATTGAAACTTCACTGTATTTCTATTTTTGTGCCTAGTGGCTCGTAGAGCCCAAGGCACTATGTTATCGTGCACGCGTGTGTCCGTAATTTGTAATTGGTAATGAGCGCGTCTAATTAACACATCATAGTCGGAAGCCCAATTAGAGGCCAGTTAGCGCTTGAAGTAAACAAAACAATTAAGAGCAATTAAATCATGCGAAATGTAAGCAATTTAAGCCTTGCAAGCATCAGCCAACCACTTTTTGTGCCTAGTGGCTCGTAGAGCCCAAGGCACCATGTTATTCATATCACTAGGCACATGTAGTCGTAGACTGCCTATTTTTACTTACTGTTACTGCTAACTCCAAATACAAGGAATGTTGATAGCAAACTGTAGAGTATTTATAGCCTACAGTCTCTATAGTTATAAATATGCAATTGGGACTCACAACTGACCAGTGTAATTTAAAACACTGATTCAATAGTTAAGTTCAATGCTTGAACTGTTTGTTCAGGTATCCTCTTCTGATGTAAACTCCCAGTGTCAACATCGAGACTGTAAAATTATTTTTCATATGGTAACGGAATCCTAACACAATTTTATTGCTCCTCAAGTTTCATACAACAAGCCATCTTGCCAGGTGTCCGCACTGCAGAAGAATGTGAGTATAGCATCAGGTGGCCTTGGTGTTTTTCCGTTATTTAAATTTGAGTATTGTTTTCAAACCACAATGGACGTGTTCATTTCTCAGATCTTCAGTGGGACATCACTTTGCCAGAACACGTGCCACCATATTTGCCATCATTGGATTCATCTTTTTAGCGGCAGGTGTTGGGGTGACTGTGGGAACACTAGACCTTGCCAGAAATTCTGGAGGTAAGCTTCTGTGCCATGTTTTCTTTCCAGTACTGTACCATGTTAAACAACACTTATAAAGTCTTGTCGCAAATCATCACATCACCCTTCAACTCTGTATTGATGGTTAACTTTAGTACTGTTGTTTTTTGCTAGCCTTAAGTAGTATGTAACCCTTTATATAGGGTTGCAACAAGGTATGCCATTTCTTGAATCAGCGCTTCAAGCTGCGACCATTTTGGTCGCCATGGCGAGTGGAAATAAAATTTGGCGACTAAATTTTCCACACAGGTCGCCAATTTGGCGACCAGGCTACGCATCAACATTTTTTTTTGCAGTTCAATCACTAAGCCAAACAAATTTGACCACAAAACTTTTCATTACAACTATTTCAATTGCCTATCTTACTTAACTGTGTGAGTTAAAGATACCTCATTGCTCAGACTCCTAATTGTGTTTTGATGCCTTCGGTCATCTATAAAGTTTGCAAACCACATTTCTCAGGGTTCAAAATAAAATTTCGTTTTTAGCTTGAATATGTCGGCTTTTTTTGTCAAGGGTCATTTTTTTCCCGGCTAGATCTAGAGCCATGCGTTTTCAAGGGACACAATCCATATGCATACATGACGTACCCATAGGCTTGCAATGCATTCTGGGGCGATTTCAAATACACTCGGCCATTTTAGTTTTCCGAACTGAAAATATTTTACGGCAAAGCAAAAGAATGGAT
This sequence comes from Meandrina meandrites, assembly GCA_963693305.1. Classification (NCBI taxonomy): domain Eukaryota; kingdom Metazoa; phylum Cnidaria; class Anthozoa; order Scleractinia; family Meandrinidae; genus Meandrina; species Meandrina meandrites. The sequence continues at coordinate 7,579,903 of OY855903.1, read as the reverse complement.
TGGAGCAATTTGACTTCTTTTCTTATTTTGAATGTTTGTGAAGTAAATAAGATCTTCCAATATAATTTTCTGGAGGGACACAATACCTGAGAAGGTGGGGCGGCCCGTTATTCATCTTAACACAGAAATGAAGTTGCCACATTGGCCACTAAACCGCAAAACCAGAAGTTTTAGTCGCCAAAGATGAAATTTTGGTCGCATTAGCCACCAGTGAGTCGCACTTTCTAACCCTGTAGCTGCTTTATTGTCTGATATAAAATGTTTCCTTCAACTTACAGCAACTTTGATTTCAGTTGGCCGATCAAGGCATGATATTTAATATTTCTTCCGTGAAAAGTAACCGGCAAGTGTGGTCAAAGTGCCGGCTACCGCCGACAGCCGGCCGCTATTTTGAACCCTGTTTCTTTCCATTGTTTTAGTGTACTGTACAAGAATTAAACTTGTTTTGCATGTTTATCTTCCTTACCTGTTTCTTTAATCTTTTATTTACTTTTCTGCATGATAATTGGAACAGTTCAACAAAAAAACTCTTCAACGCAAACGAAAATAACTACGTTGGAACGTTCTTCGAACGATTTTAATTCGGCTCATAATGGTCAGCGGTATTACTTCATGTAAGGCAACATAAGGTGTCCTGCTTTAAAAAGGCCTTGATTTTTGGCGACCAAAATTTTTCTAGCGGCGACCATTTTACAAAAGAAAGTCGCCAAAAGGCGACTTCTGAAAAACTTGAACTTGAAGCACTGTGAATGATTTTTTTTAACCCATTCTTTTATCCCAAAATTCTGCAAACTCATGATTGCTGATCTAAAAAAAAACCCCACAATGATCCTGTTTTGATTCCAAATTTTGGGTCTTATCTGTAATCCCATTGCTCTGATCCCTTATCCTGGGGGTCTGATTGCTGATCCTACTAAAAACCAGATTTACTGATGCCCACGTAGCACGGAAGAGCTCAGGAGCTTATTAAATTTTGTAAATGCTTCAGAGATGAAAATGGAATTTATTTGGAGTGTTGATTTTAAGTAGAGGGGGGAGAACCAGAGAACCTGGACAAAAACCCTCAGGAGGAAGGATGAGAACCAATAGCAACAACCCACACACATGACCCCGGGTCTGGGAATTGAACCCAGGCCACATTGGTGGGAGGCGAGCGCTCTCACCACTATGCCATCCCTGTTCTCCCAAGTAATTATTTCTTTCTTATGATTGCTGGTTGCTTGTGTCCTCTCCAGGTATCTACGTGGTATGGATTGGAGCATTTGTGGCTGGTATTCTTAACTTGATCAGAAGTTGCTACTACTGTACGATGACAGTCAGTTCAATTGAAGGGGAGCCATAGAAAACTGACAACACAAATACGTCCTGAGAGGACAAACAACAAGCATGCCATTGCATGCAAATTTTAACTTGTAAAGACATCAAAGGAATAAGACTACACCTATACCAGAATGCCATATATAAATTTATAGAACATGCTGTGCTAGAGTGGGAAAGCTCTGTTAAGAGCTGGCTCGTTGAGTGATTAAAGAGTGACAACACTAACTTTAGAGCAGTGCTTTGGTGCCTTCACCACTGATCATGAGGAAAATTCCTGGTTGAAAATTATGATGTTATTGGCATTCTGGTAAATGTTTTTTTTTAGATTGTAGAGATTTTTAACTAACAGAAATCGTACAGGTGTACAACCTTAGTCATCTGTTAACTAACGTTTTTTATCATTATTATTCAGTTTTGACATCTTACATGTTGGTTTTCCAAACTTCGCAACCAATCACAAAACATGTGCCAAGCCATTAATTGCCTTCCCTATCTCAACAGTTACTGCCAGATTGATTTGCCATTTCACCGGCTAAAAATGAAGCATGAAACATAAAGATGTCAAAACATAATCAATAACCTTGCCTTGTTATACTGTAACATGATAGTATTAGAAACAGGGCTAAATTACAAAAAAGTTCACATGCATTGTGGCTTTTACCTAAAGAGCAATTTGTTAAGATTTTTAAACACATTCAAAAATTAAAGAAGTTAACAGTTCCAATGCGAAGTACACAGTTAATCCAAGTTCTTTATTAATCATTTTATGTTATACTGTACAGTCCAGTGGCAGGTCTTGGAAAGGATAGTCCTTCCCCCCCCCCCCCCCCCCCCTTTTTTTTTTGTGAAGAAAGTTTAAGTCTTGAAGTGCTAAAAAAGCCCGGCTCAATTACAAAAATGTCCATCTTTCTCCCTCCCATTCGAGCACCTCTGGAGCTGTCATTGAAGGCCGGTAATTTATAGTGTGCATTATATACGTTAGATTACTTTTTATTGAAATCCTGCATCTTGATGTCTGCTCAGGCCTGCAAATAGCAGCTGTTAGAGAGAGTCAGATTCGTTTCTCAACAAAAGGGCTCGCTAGTGATTATTTTAAACTCTACCAAGACGGTCACCTTAATTCAAATTCAAGGCAAAAAATTACCAGTGAGAAGACTGACTCGAGCGGGGTTGAAGATCGAATGTGACACGAGGTGTCCTGTGTTGGTTGATCTTTCTGAAGAAATACCTTATGCATGCCCCCCTTGTATCTGCGACTGCAGATGCAAAAAGTGGCCAAGTTTCACTTAAACCTTGGTAAACTGTTACTGTCAAGTTTCCTTTGATTGCTCAGAGGAAATATATTTTGTACATCTCATTTGGTTCGATGTATTGTCAAACTGCATAGCTCCTTTGGAGAGTCTCGCTGTGAAGCGCCGAGCTGAAAGCGGGAAATTGATACTGGGTTTTTTTGTACGTTTTAACTTTCTTCCTACTGAATAATGTGGGTGGTGACAGGAGGCGGGAGTCCCCGAGAAAAGGGGCAGGAAGTGGGAGAAGGGAGGGCGGGTCGCAGGATTTCCAAGGTGGTGGAAACCGGGAGAAATTGAGAACAATTTCACAACATTTCATTATAAATAGCATGAGTGGGACAAAGAGGAGGAAACCACTACGGAAAGGGGCGGGAAGCGATTGTAAAATGTTCGGAAAGCAGGAGAAGAAGATGCCAGGAGCGGGAGGTTCAGAACCCCCTGTCCCCCCCCCCCCCCCCCCCCACTATAATACCCTGGTCCCGGAGGTTTTCTTTCTTCTTTCTTCTACTAAAGCGAAAAAGCTTTCTCGGGGGTAGAAGCTTTTCGCTCGTTGGTTCACGACTCAAAGAAAGAGAAAACCCCATGAACCAGGGAAACCGAAAAAGAGTTACCGTACGCTTAGGACACTACAAAATAAAGGGACTTGAAACTGCTCACTACCACGTTCAAATGTCATGGGGACCCCAGGGGCTCTTCGACTTCTTCACCCACCGTCTTCGAGTTCCTCTCTCCCCACCCCCGCACAAATGCAAAACAAAACAGTGCTCTGGGCTCTGCGACAAACGTTTTTAGTGCTGCACGCTCTGTGGCAATCATCTTAGGACTCCAAGCAGCAAAACAATGGGGTTGCAGGGTCCACGACAAAAAATTTTCGGCCCTTCCCTTCCTACCGTTTGGGAGCCCCTGTAAAGAGCGTCCACATGTACGTGCCCGGTTGGGAGGCTTGTCCAGATTAAGCTGAAAATATTTATTACAGTTTCGCTTTATTTTTTATCGTTTTTGGAAGGGGTATGCATGTCTTCACTTTTGCCTTTTTTCGGGGTCTACTAAAAGATGTGAATACAGTCTCCCCTGTTTGTTTGCGTGTATGAGTTCGCGTGAGAGAATACAAAACAGAAATAGATAGCCAAAAAAGAGCAAATCTACAAAAATGCATGAGGGACACCATGTCTGAATTAATTAAGCAATATATAGACCACACTTTCTAGGGGTTTACCGGCGCAATAGTCCACCGCGGGATGTTGGGATGTAAATCACCCGCCTGGCGGCTCGTGATTTACAAGCTTTTCTCGTGTTCTCCCAACATCCCAAAGAGGTTTATTTCGCCCGTAAACCCCAAGAACGTGTGGTCTATTGCTTTATTTATGAACTAACTCAGATGGAAAACGTTTTTTGACATGTCCATCGAATTAAGTGGTAAATCAATCACAGCGGCTGAAAGAATAAAACAGAGGTTCAGCTTCACCGACCGTTCACACCAAAATCCACGAACCGACGCGACGTAAACGTTTTAAAAGTCCTAAGAAAGGAATGGGAAAAGGCAAACGGTAAACGGTAAAAAATGTATTCAATGATTTAAAGTTGCTTTTACCTGGAAATTTGGCAAACTGTGGCCGGACTGCACGGAAAGTTTGCAAGTTTACAATTCAAACCTCACAGACTGCCGAAGTTTTTCAGCATAAAGGTTAGTTTCAGAAACTCTGCTTCGGAAATTTTATTTTGAACTAATCTGTTATATAATTTTTCATTTTTGGTGAATGAAAGACTTTACAGAAAGCACATAAACACATACACACATATCCTTTTTGTTTTAATAAGGCAGGTCTAATGAGGCAACCCAAAGGCTGGTGTGGACCTGCCATGAAATACTTATTTACCTAATATCTATAGAAGCCAAAGAAGATCTAAAAAAGCAAAGTCCTAGAAATATAAAAAATCTGGGACACCAGATCTGGAAATTGCATAAACTAGAATTAATTCAAGGGCGTACAAGGACAGCTTTAGTTTCTACCATCAAGATAATTCAAGTAAGCTTTCATCGCGGTCAATTTGAGGTAGATTTTTTCTTTCAAATAAGGTTTCCGAGTAAATGTTGAATGAAAACATATCCATGTCCTTAATTTCATTACAGCCTGGTGAAAGCATGGCTGTTTATTGTGTTCGTTCTCATATGATTGTTTCTGCGTTTTGTTTTGTGCGGTGGGCGGCAAAATTCATTGTAGTGAACCGGCTCAGTAAATATTCATTATTATCATTTATGAGATTAATATCCTCTGTTTTAATCATCAGATAGACCAAAATAAGACATTAAACTAACGTCAGTTACTCGTCCAAACAGGTCGAGCGTGGTGCTGCATTGTCGGGGAGCGGGAGTTTACTGGTATTTTTGACCTTTTGACCAATCAGAGTGCGCGTAGTATCTGAGATTACTTAGATTAGTTCATGAATACAAATAAGTGAATAAGTAATCTATCAACTTTATTGGTCTCAAAATTTAAATTTACAATAATAATTAAGAAAAAGAAAAAAGAAAAAGACCAAAAAGGAATTGCGCGAAGTGCATGTCTGTCTGGGAAAACAGAGTATTCAAGTCTTCCAATATGGCAAGCGAGAGGTCGAATAAGCTTGTATTCCTCTGGACCTGTCCGCGATCATGTTCCTCTGTATTTGAACGCTCGATCGCAACCTTGTCCGGCACTCGGGTGCCAATAACGGAGCCATTCTCGAAAGCCTTTTATTTTGGCCCACAACGCGGTGGGAGTCGAAATTTCCGGTTATGCGAGATTGACCCAAATGGAAGTTACGAACAAGTGGCCAAAGCAGTAGTAGATGAGGTGAACACCGGCAAGGGGAATGAAGTCATTTTTGTGAAAGACATGGCATACACAATGAAAGGAAGATTCTACATTTTAGAAGAATGGTTTAGCGACGCGAAACATTCGTTTCTCATTCGTGATCCAAAAAAAGCCATTCTATCGCATTATCGAATCCTTCAAAACCAAGAAGTTAGAGCTGATGGCTATGTTGCCTTGGAGCCTAACGAAAATGGCTTTCGGCAACTGCATGAAATGTACCAGTTTGTTAAAGAAAAGCTTGATTCTAATCCTGTGATTGTTGATGCAGATGACTTGCTCGATTCACCGAAGCAGATCATGAAGGCTTACTGTGAAAGGGTCGGTATGAAGTATAAAGATCACATGACCTCTTGGAAGGCAGGCGAGCTGCCCCAGCACTGGAAGGGGCGACAATTTTCGCTGATGTGGCGGGATGCTGCGATAAACAGCAGCGGCTTTATCAAGACGAGCAATGTCCAGGACGGTGTTACGCAACCTGCTGTTGTCATTAACGCCATCGAGGAGAACCAGCCATTTTATGAGAAGTTATATGCTGCTAGAGTTAAATTGGTGTGACTGTGTATTCGAAACTAATCTTGCCGAACAAAGAGAGGAGAAATCCACAGGAACCCAACTAGTGGTGTCTGCATCTGTATAAATGTAGTACACATGCTTTAAGATACTTTTCGGTATATTTGGGAGTATCAACATTTTAACAATTTACGGTTCCGTTAAGTGGTTTGTTTTTTTGGGTAACAAACAAGTACTTCATAAAAATAAAAATAGATTTCGCTACTTCAAACATTGGAAAAGCGAACAGATCTCTGCTTGTCCGCGCACAAGGACATGCGCCCACGGACAAAGAAAGCGCCACTGTGATCAGATCAAACACATACAAGGTTTATACAATCTACCGGACATCTTTATAAAAAATAACAACCCACCTTCTACTGTAATGAACAAAGAATTTTCCACCCAAACCATGCGTGGTAACACTAAAATAATAGACAGCAATGACAATTGGAATCAAAGAAGCTTTCTGCTTACCATATCAAGCGTTCGGCACCATCTTTGAAGAACTATGCCTATTCTCGTGACAGTATCGTCTTTGTTTTGTGTTTTCATGTGCATATTAATGCTAATGTACCATCCAGTATTTAAATCTATTAAAGCTACCTGTTTGTCACCTTAGCTACATGTAGTCTGAAGATGATATAAAATTATATCGAAATAATACAAGAACACCAATTTTTCTTTGCATTTGTTGCCTGTATTGTAGACACAATGAATTTACTCGGTATCACATTCATTAAAAAGGTATGTTTTACTTAGTAATACCTTTTTACAGCTGTTCGATCAGCCTTGCATTTTAAAGTCCTGATCTACACAAAGATCCAGCTACCTTTGGCTCCTGTTTGTTGACGTGGTCCTTGCATGGTTGACCAAGTCATCACATTCATTCTCTGCCTGTTAAAAATATCAGCGGGTAATGAATTCAGGTATATTTAAGACTTTACTTAAAATGTAGGTTTTTGAGAGGGGGCGACTAGTCATAATTTTTGGAAGATCAGGAGGGGGGTCAAAGCGGCTTAACTTGCCTTTGTTGGTAGGGGTTGGGGGGGTAAGCACTACATAATATTTCCCTACGTGCGGCTCATTTTCAGTCCCCCCTCGTGATAATTATTGCACAGTCCCTAAACAGTCCTCCTCCTCGTCATAATTATTGCACAGTCCTCCTCTATGGGTAGGTTACACGAAGGAACTTGTTACAGGAATTACAGCGAGTAGTCCCCCGGAGGGACGGGACTCCTATATGAGAGACTGTGATGCTCGTCGTCACACTTAGTGGTATAAATTTCGGATTTTGATCGTTCTTCACATCCACCGATCCCTGCCATTTTTTCGCCACACCCGTCAATCCACCACTGTTTTCGTTCAAATCCAAATCCGCAGTTCTAAAACTTTGTTTGGTATAGTTTCACTGTAACGGAGGGTAGATGTTGTTTTTTTTGCCAATTGTTTGAAGATCGACGAAAGACAGTTATCCGAACTTCGTTTAGTATCCACGATCCGAACTTTCTGACATGAAGAGTCCAGGATCCGGAGGTAAATTCTCAGCTTAGCGAACCGCTATATTTCTGAAATCCGCGAATCCTCTCGTTGTATCGCAAAAATCCGCAATCCTTGTGCTTTTTAAGGCCAAATCCGTCGACCCGCAACAAGCCCGTATTTTTATTAGCCGTCGCGAGGTCTCGTTTAGGGGTGCACGAAAGAAATATCGAAATATATGTTTTAAAATTGAACGTCTTGGATTTAGGACTTGTAGGGAGGCAAAGGTTGCGGCCAACGACATGGTTGCTTGGAGACGAAGGATCCGCAATGGCCTTACGCTCCACGAGGCCTGAGAAAAAAAAAAGCTGAAAGGATCGTTGATGTTTTAAAATGTTTTAAAATGGTATTGGAGAGTGGTATTGGTTTAATTCAAAATTTCCTACGAGCATCCCTGTCTGTCCCTCAGGGGTTTGGACGCGAGGGACTTGTCCACTTGTGTGTGCCGACCTTGATGCGAAATATGATGTGCTCGGACTACTGTGAGAAAATGCCATATTCCGAACAGTGGGAAACCAGATTACGAGCCGATAAAATAATTAAGCTGTTAAAAAGTATATGGATTAATAATGAAATGAATGAAATGATCCTCGTAGTTGGCACTGCGAAAAACTGCGAGGATCATCTCGTTCATTTCAAATGTACATATAACAATTGTTAAATTATTTTTTCCTATTCGGTGTATAAAGCTTATCTTTACAGTGACCAGGGGTGCCCAACGTACGTGTCAACTTCGATGGCCAGACAACAACAGTTTTAGTAGTTTTGGTAAAAAAAACCTCCAGCAAGCAATCATTCCTACCTAATTCCCAGCCATTTCAGTCTAAGATACGATACTTCAGTCACAGCCAGCATTTCGAGGTCTTAGCCAGTGGACGATGTGATTTACATTGTAAAATAAAAGAAACATTGTTTATACGGGACTTAAAACCCACCCTTAATGACAATGTTGGCAGTGAGAAGCTGTGGCTCTATTATCTCTCACGTACCTTTTGTTTTCATTATTTTTTAATTAGTTACCAGTACCTCGCTTTCAATTTTAAGGTTTTAAATCTTTCGTTTTTTGTAACCGTCACTTCTGAAGATGCGTGCTGTAGGATGCGAAACGTCAAGTAAATTTTAAGTTATTTTTCAAACCATGCGTAGTTCATGTGTTATGTTTGTTGCCGCTGTCTGCATTTTATTTCTAGCCAGCATCGTGCTGCCTGAGGAACGGGTATTTTGCATATCGGCTACACTGAGCACTCCTGGGTGGGGTTGGACAGGAGGCCGGGAGCGCGGGAGAAAAGGGGGGGGGGGGGGGGGGGGAGGCGTGAGAACAGAGGGTGGAAAGCGGGAGTCCAAAGGTGGTGGAGACCGAGAGAAACTGAGAAACATTTCGCAACATTTCGTGATATTTTGCAATAGAAGTGGGACAAACAGGACAGAACCAAGACGGAAATGGGCGGGAAGCGGGAGTTAAAGATACGGGAAGCGGGAGTAGAAGATACGGGAAGCGGGAGGCTCGGCCCCCCGTGTACCCACCCACTCCTGAGTGACTGTCTTTTCTTCGACCTCAACAGGATTGAAAAGTAACAGTTTTGGCGGCCATGGCGGGAACTGTGACCGCAGTGGATGTGGAAGCTAGCATTTGAAAATAAATTGCCAAGGGTAAAACCGACCCCGTAAAAGTCCGTAAGATGAATACCTTTGAATCCAAAGCTTTTTGCTTTAAAATTTTAATTAACCGCGCGGCCATGGGCCGAGCGCGGTTCTTGCTTTACACGGGATTTATTAACCGCGCGGCCATGGGCCGAGCGCGGTTCTTGCTTTACACGGGATTTATTATTAACCGCGCGGCCATGGGCCGAGCGCGGTTCTTGCTTTGCACGGGATTTATTATTAACCGCGCGGCCATGGGCCGAGCGCGGTTCTTGCTCTGCACGGGATTTATTATTAACCGCGCGGCCATGGGCCGAGCGCGGTTTTTGCTTTACACGGGATTTATTATTAACCGCGCGGCCATGGGCCGAGCGCGGTTCTTGCTTTACACGGGATTTATTATTTTTAACCGCGCGGCCATGGGCCGAGCGCGGTTCTTGTTTTACACGGGATTTATTAACCGCGCGGCCATGGGCCGAGCGCGGTTCTTGCTCTGCACGGGATTTATTATTTTTTTTTTTGTTTTTTTTTTTGTCGGTGACCAGACCCAAACCTTCACTCGGCCAAATCGTGATGGACACTTCGAATCGCGCAATCTGTGATGTTTACTCGCTAAAAGCTGTTAAAACATCAATGTACGAAAAATGTTACGGATATTGTGCTCTTAATTGCGTATAAAATATTTTTTCTTTTCGTCATATCAAATCGTTGGATTGAAAGGGAATATTAAATTTCCTAAAAAAAAAGTATTACGTCAGCCATGGAATGCGCTGATGTTGCAGGTTTCACTTTCGTTACGTGACAAATAACATTGTGTTTCATTTGCATGTTTATGTCGGCAGAAGCGACGGTCATTAATTTAATTTGTTTCCTCTTCTGCGAGTATTTCTTGTGGGTTTAGGCAATCGAAGTGAATTCTTTGGCTATTTCCTTGAAGTGAGTTCAAATATTTGAAAGGAAATGAAATATTTGCTTAAGTAAACAATTGAGCGTGCCCGAACGTGCAGGGGTTACGTCATTAGAAGGGAAAAACCCCCAAGCTAAAGATAGCCGGCCACAACGTAAACCTCGGATTGTGTGACTAACGTGACTACTTTGCTAGTCCTTTACTCATAATACAAACGGATTAAATTTAACCGTGACTTTTGATAATGAAAGCTGTTAATTAGCGAAAAATATAAGCGCGGTTTTAAGTTGCTATAGCAACTTCTTGTTATTTTTTTTTTTGTCGGTGACCAGACGCAAACCTCCACTCGGCCAAATCGTGTTTGGGGCTTTGAAATCACGCAACCTATGATGTTTATTCGCCAAAAGCTGTTGAAACATTAATGTACCGAAAATGTTGCGGATATTGTTTTCTTTATTGTGTATAAAGTATATTTTCTTTTGGTTTTATCGAAGCGTTGGATTCAAAGCGAATGTTGAATACACTGAAAAAAGGTATTACGTCAGCCATGGAATGTGCTGATGTTGCAGGTTTCACTTTCGTTACGTGACAAATAACATTGTGTTTTATTTGCATGTTTATGTCGGCAGAAGCGACGGCCATTAATTTAATTTGTTTCCTCTTCTGCGAGTATTTCTTGTGGGTTTAGGCAATCGGAGTGAATTCTTTGGCTATTTCATCGAAGTGAGTTCAAAGATTTGAAAGGAAATGAAATATTTGCTTAAGTAAACAATTGAGCGTGTCCGAACGTGCAGGGGTTACGTTATTAGAAGGGAAAAACCCCAAGCTAAAGATAGCCGGGGATGACGTAAACCTCGGATTGTGTGACTAAGGTCACTACTTTGCTAGTCCTTTACTCATAATGCAAACAGATTTAACCGTGACTTTTGAGAAAGAAAGCTGTTAACTAGCCAAAAATATAAGCGCGGTTTTAAGTTGCTATAGCAACTTCTTGTTATTTTTTAACCGCGCGGCCATGGGCCGAGCGCGGTTCTTGCTTTACACGGGATTTATTATTATTATTTTTTTTTATGTCGGTGACCAGACGCAAACCTCCACTCGGCCAAATCGTCATCGGGACTGAATCACGCAACTTGTGATGTTTATTCGCCAAAAGCTGTTGAAACATGAATGTACGGAAAATGTTGCGGATATTGTTTTCTTTATTGTGTATAAAGTATATTTTCTTTTGGTTTTATCGAAGCGTTCGATTCAAAGCGAATGTTGAATAAACTGAAAAAGGTATTAAGTCAGCCATGGAATGCGCTGATGTTGCAGGTTTCACTTTCGATACGTGACAAATAACATTGTGTTTCATTTGCATGTTTATGTCGGCAGAAGCGACGGTCATTAATTTAATTTGTTTCCTCTTCTGCGAGTATTTCTTGTGGGTTTAGGCAATCGAAGTGAATTCTTTGGCTATTTCCTTGAAGTGAGTTCAAATGTTTTAAAGGAAATGAAATATTTGCTTAAGTAAACAATTGAGCGTGCCCGAACGTGCAGGGGTTACGTCATTAGAAGGGAAAACCCCCAAGCTAAAGATAGCCGGGGAAAACGTAAACCTCGGATTGTGTGACTAACGTGACTACTTTGCTTGTCCTTTACTCATAATGCAAACAGATTAAATTTAACCGTGACTTTTGAGAAAGAAAGCTGTTAATAAGCCAAAAATATAAGCGCGGTTTTAAGTTGCTATAGCAACTTCTTGTTATTTTTTTTTTGTCGGTGACTAGACGCAAACCTCCACTCGGCCAAATCGTGATCGGGACTGAATCACGCAACCTGTGATGTTTATTCGCCAAAAGCTGTTGAAACATGAATGTACGGAAAATGTTGCGGATATTGTTTTCTTTATTGTGTATACAGCATATTTTCTTTTGGTTTTATTGAAGCGTTCGATTCAAAGCGAATGTTGAATACACTGAAAAAGGTATTACGTCAGCGATGGAATGCGCTGATGTTGCAGGTTTCACTTTCGTTACGTGACAAATAACATTGTGTTTCATTTGCATGTTTATGTCTGCAGAAGCGACGGCCATTAATTTAATTTGTTTCCTCTTCTGCGAGTATTTCTTGTGGGTTTAGGCAATCGAAGTGAATTCTTTGGCTGCTTCATCGAAGTGAGTTCAAAGATTTGAAAGGAAATGAAATATTTGCTTAAGTAAACAATTGAGCAAGTCAGAACGTGCAGGGTTTACGTCATTAGAAGGGAAAACCCCCAAGGTAAGCACTTGCAAGGATTACATCATTGGTAGGGAAATTGCCGCCGTACACCGCCCTTCTAAATATAGCCGTGAACATTATATTTCGCCCTGACTTTTGAGGAAGAAAGCTGTGCATTAGCAAAAAAATATAAGCGCGGTTTTAAGTTGCTATAGCAACTTCTTGTTGTATTTTTTTTGTCGGTGACCAGACCCAAACCTCCACTCGGCCAAATCGTGATCGGGACTGAATCACGCAACCTATGATGTTTATTCGCCAAAAGCTGTTGAAACATTAATGTACGGAAAATGTTGCGGATATTGTTTTCTTTATTGTGTATAAAGTATATTTTCTTCTGGTTTTATCGAAGCGTTTGATTCAAAGCGAATGTTGAATACACTGAAAAAGGTATTACGTCGGCCATGGAATGCGCTGATGTTGCAGGTTTCACTTTCGTTAGGTGACAAATAACATTGTGTTTCATTTGCATGTTTATGTCGGCAGAAGCGACGGTCATTAATTTAATTTGTTTCCTCTTCTGCGAGTATTTCTTGTGGGTTTAGGCAATCGAAGTGAATTCTTTGGCTATTTCCTTGAAGTGAGTTCAAATATTTGAAAGGAAATAAAATATTTGCTTAAGTAAACAATTGAGCGTGCCCGAACGTGCCTGGGTTACGTCATTAGAAGGGAAAAACCGCCAAGCTAAAGATAGCCGGGGACAACGTAAACCTCGGATTGTGTGACTAACGTGACTACTTTGCTAGTCCTTTACTCATAATGCAAACAGATTAAATTTAACCGTGACTTTTGAGAAAGAAAGCTGTTAATTAACCAAAAGTATAAGCGCGGTTTTAAGTTGCTATAGCAACTTCTTATTTTTTTTGTTTTGTTTTTTTTTTGTCGGTGACCAGACCCAAACCTTCACTCGGCCAAATCGTGGAGACTTCGAATCGCGCAATCTGTGATGTTTACTCGCCAAAACCTGTTAAAACATCAGTGTACGAAAAACGTTACGGATATTGTGCTCTTAATTGTGTATAAAATATGTTTTCTTTTCGTCATATCAAAGCGTTGGATTGAAAGGGAATATTAAATTTCCTAAAAAAAAATTATTACGTCAGCCATGGAATGCGCTGACGTTGCAGCTTTCACTTTCGCTATGTGACAAATAAGATTGTGTTTACTTGGCATGTTTATTTCGCCAGAAGCGATGGTCGCTGCAGTCAAAACAGCTCAAGCGTTTCTATCGAGGGTGAATAATGAATTTATTTATGAAAATTTGATTTCATTCTTCGCTTCAATATTCCATTCATGAAGAAAATATTTCAATGTTCAAAAGGCGGCTCAATTCAAATCACGAATGTTAAATAGTTTGTTGTCTCGCTTCACGCGACGGGCACGTGGGAATTTGGCCAAAATTTGCATAATTTCGACTGCAACAAGTCAACCGTCAATTGTCACGCACACACAAAAGCTGTTAAAACATTACTGTACGGAAAATGTTACGGACATTGTTTTCTCTATTGTGTATAAAATATATTTGCTTTGGTTTCATCGAAGCGCTGGACTTGAAGGAAATATTAAACACACTAAAACAAAGTATTACGTCAGCCATGGAATGGGCTGATGTTGCAGGTTTCACTTTCGCTACGTGACAAAAAACGTGTGTTTTTTGCAAGTTTATATCTGCAGAAGCGACGGTCATTAATTTATTTGCACTTCTGCGAGTATTTCTTGTGGGTTTAGGCAATTGAAAAGAAATTCTTTAGCTGTTTCATCGAAGCGAGTTCACAGATTTAAACGGAAATAAAATATTTGCTAAGGTAAACAATTGAGCGTGTCCAAACGTGCAGGGGTTACGTCATTACAAGGGAAAAACCTCCAAGCTAAAGATAGCCGGGGATAACGTAAACCTCTGATTGTAACGGAAGTCGTTGGATTCAAAGAGAATATTGATTACACCTGAAAAAGTTATTACGTCAGCCATGGAATGCGCTGACTTTGCAGCTTTCACTTTCGCTAAAACCCCCAAGCTAAAGATAGCGGGGCATAATGTGAACCTCGGATTGCGTGACTCGCGTGACTACTTTAAAAAGATAGTCCTTTACTCATTGTGCAAACAGATAAAATTTAACGGTGACTTTTGAGAAAGAAAGCTGTTAATTAGCAAAAAATATAAGCGCGGTTTTAAGTTGCTATAGCAACTTCTTGTTTTTGTTTTTTTTTTGTCGGTGACCAGACCCAAACCTTCACTCGGCCAAATCGTGATGGAGACTTCGCATCGCGCAATCTGTGATGTTTACTCGCCAAAAGCTGTTAAAACATCAATGTACGAAAAATGTTACGGATATTGTGCTCTTAATTGTGTCACATGAATGTACGGAAAATGTTGCGGATATTGCTTTCTCTATTGTGTATAAGGTATATTTTCTTTTGGTTTAATCGAAGCGTTCGATTCAAAGCGAATGTTGAATACACTGAAAAAGGTATTACGTGAGCCATGGAATGCGCTGATGTTGCAGCTTTCACTTTCGTTACGTGACAAATAACATTGTGTTTCATTTGCATGTTTATGTCGGCAGAAGCGACGGTCATTAATTTAATTTGTTTCCTCTTCTGCGAGTATTTCTTGTGGGTTTAGGCAATCGAAGTGAATTCTTTGGCTATTTCATCGAAGTGAGTTCAAAGATTTGAAAGGAAATGAAATATTTGCTTAAGTAAACAATTGAGCGTGCCCGGACGTGCAGGGGTTACGTTATTAGAAGGGAAAACCCCCAAGCTAAAGATAGCCGGGGACAACGTAAACCTCGGATTGTGTGACTAACGTGACTACTTTGCTAGTCCTTTACTCATAATACAAACAGATTAAATTTAACCGTGACTTTTGAGAAAGAAAGCTGTTAATTAGCCAAAAATATAAGCGCGGTTTTAAGTTGCTATAGCAACTTCTTGTTGGAAGAAAATTCACGCTGTCATTCACGCTCACTTTGATTTTTGGAGTCCGCGATATGTCGAACTGCGGTTACATGAATATCACGTGATTAATTTCACGAAATCACATGATCTGTTGAGTCGGCGCAGTTCAACTAATGACGTCATTCCGATCTATTATTTCAGCCTCGTGGTGAAAACGTTGTAGTGACGTTTTTCTGAGGAAGAGGGAAGGTGTAGTCGATTTGTTGAGAATTACTTCATAATTTTTCCGCTTTCTTGTGGTTTAAAAGAGAGCAAGTTGGGACAAAACGTTCTCCAGTGGCCATGTCGTTTGCCTTGGATCACGATTACTGCGTAGTGGTGCCCTCTGATAAAGATTCCAGCACCGATACGTCGTCAGATGAAGACGCAACGAGACCCAAGGCAAAGAGAAAGGAAGCTCTGTGTCTAAGGGTAGATCCTGACATTGAAACGTTGCCAATCGATGAAACTGCACGTTTTGATGGAAGATCAAGTTCGTTGTCTCCAGCTCACAGTATGGACAGTGGAGTAGATGCTGGCGTGGAAGATTTCTTCGCTGATTTTGCTTCATCTTGGACGGATGAAGATCTCGGTTTGAACGAGGACGACATAAAGGATTTGGAAGATCTTTTGAACTTGAGCGAGAACATTCAAACAAACGAACTGCCCACTGCGAATTCAAGTAATGCTGAAGCTCGTCCGCTCAGAAAACCGAATTTTCATTTTGGTAAAGGCAGCAACATATCAGTGGAAGACGAAAAAGCCATTGCGGAAAGGAACAAGAAAAACGCCATTGCTGCTCGAGAGAATCGACAGAAGAAGAAGAAATACGTGGAAGGACTTGAGAACGATGTTACGAAACTGAAAGAAGAAAATAAGACTTTAAATACCCGCAACGAAAGTATGACAACCTTGGTCAGAAAGCTTTCGGACGAGGTGAAATATCTTCGAAGCGTTTTGGCTAACGAGAGCACAATTTCACTTCTACTGAAGAGTGTGGCGGCTACACCAGGCATTTCGCTGTCTTCCTCGCTCGTGCAGTCGTCGGAAAGTGAAGAAGTCGTGGAAGAAAACAACAAGGAAGAGGGAGAAAAGCGGTATGCCACGAGAAGCAAGAAAAGGGGGTCACACGAGAGAGTGGAAACTGTCCCAAGCAAGAGAACCCGCTCAAGCACCCCCGGTGGCGTGTGCCTTCATGTGAGCCAAGGGAAAGTGTCCTTGGAGTTGTGCGCCAAGTGTGAAAGGAAAGCAACGCAAAGTGGATTCCTGTAAAATTGCAAACAAAATGTCGGTATTACAGGCCAAGTATAATATTTCTACTTTTGTCAAACTGAAGTGTTGATGCAGTGGAACAGCATTCATAAACAGGGAATGAACCCAAGTTAGGGTTCTGTGTCGCAGAATTCTAGACAGAAAATGATGAAAACAGCAACAAAAAAAGGAACCTGCTATGGTATAGGAATTAAGTGTTCATGAATTTTGAGCAGCACGCACTCGTCGTCTTTCTTTTTCCCTTTCAGGTGCAGAACAAGATTGGAAACCAATCCACAAGTTTTACATGTAGTGGACGGCAACACAACAGACTTCTTAACTTAAATGGTAAAGTATCAGATTCCTAGGATTTTAAAAGCTTGACCTTTTCATGAGTTTAGACAGGGTTTGATGCCCATATTGTTACTGCCATTGTTAGTCAGTGGCAATGTAAATTATGTTCATATCGCTGTAATAAAGCTTATTTTTATATGTAATGTCATTGGAATGCACGTGTTAGAAATAATATTGGTAAAAGTTTGCTGTTATTGTTTGCTAGCCTTATGTCTTGCAATGTCAAATTCCCAGTTGGTTAAGCCAAGAGTGTTCTCTAGAAATTCTCTTGGATTTGAAAAGAGATAAATTATCATTTACATTTTTACAGGTGTGAGGATGGTTGTGCTGTGCTCTTTCTTGTCAAATAATATTGTTTCAATTTTTTCCATAGGATTTCATTGTATTGCCAATGTTAATAATTCAGTCATTTTTAAGGTTTCTTGCTTGAAGATGGAGATGAGCTAAAACAGCACTGTTATTTTCACTGTGTTTTCAAAGATTTGTGCAGTTTTGCTGGTTCATTTCAGCGATTGATAATTAAAACTGAGAATTTAGTTTGTCATGTTCAGCAAAATAAATTTAGTTTTTAAAACTGACAACAAGCACTGCCATCCTTTACAGTTGCCTAGCCCATGATAAAACTGTCTAAACTCCCAAAAGGTCAAGCTTTTGTTCGTCAATCTGGAAGACATTGTAACTGACAAACAGTCATTTTTCCTTTCATGCTTCTTAAAGCTGCATCATCAACAGGCTTTGGAGAGCCCCTTCTGGACCACTGTATGTAGGTAAATGTAATGTTACTAGATAATTAGTGAAGACAATGTGGTGAAGAAGACTCTCAAGAAGACTGTTAGTCGTGAATCCCTAGTGTAAAGCTTAGATAGATTTGAAGAGGCTGCACTTGATTTGATCACAATTTTGAAGCACTAATTAGAAAAGAGTGAGTGTTCATATATTCAACCAGGATTTATAAACCAAATGATCATTTTCTATGTCATTTATTAAGCTGTTGAACAGCAACAAGGATATCATGTTGTACATAAAAAGAATCGTGAGTGATCCAACTTTAGCTATTGCCTTTTTTTGTGAGACATAGCAAGTAACAAAATAACAAAAAAAAAGATTAAAAAATATTGTATTTATGAATGTATATAACAATATTAGAATAAAAGAGACGTTTATTTTTATCTGGAATGTTTGTTGACCTGATAGTAA
Source organism: Meandrina meandrites (assembly GCA_963693305.1). Taxonomy (NCBI): domain Eukaryota; kingdom Metazoa; phylum Cnidaria; class Anthozoa; order Scleractinia; family Meandrinidae; genus Meandrina; species Meandrina meandrites. The sequence goes on along the minus strand of OY855903.1, from coordinate 7,561,802 downwards.
TTATTATTGTGGCCACTTGAACTGAGCCACTTAAGGACGGTGCCTACTAATAGCGAGGTATTTTTGCCCGGCCAATGACTATGCAAGGGAAGTAGATGTTACCAAGGGCTATTAAAATCCAAAAAGAAAATTGGGGGTAGCCACGCAAATTTTCGAGATAATTAGGTTTGAAATCTTGAAAAAAGTGCTGACGTGGCATTTTCAAAAAACGTAAAAGGAAATAAAATTTCCTTACAAATTACCTTTGAATTTGGTTTTTCATGAACAAAATCAACATTAAATACAACGATCTTAAAAATAACTAGCAAATACTATCTTTGAAACCGCGTGAACCACGTTTTTATTAACAAAACGAGTGCACTTGAGCCATTTTTGACTCTAACAGCTCTCTCTTGCAAGGCCAGTGAAACAGCCTAAACAATTTTTGCATTGAACGAAAAATTAATCATGCGTTCTATAGACTTACCACTTCCATTTTATAAAATAAAAAGTATGGGTCACCACGCGTTTTTAAAAGTTATACGAGTTTTATGGAATCGCTTTTGAGGTCAGTTACACTTTTCCTATCCCCTCCCTAGAGAGTTAAATATTTGCTTCTCGCGCAATTTTTCACGCGTGCACTACGCCATATGTAGTTAGCAGTTTGCTGATTACGTTTGAGCGATTAGCGATTTGTTTCAGACTGTTAAATGTGAGCCATTTTTATCGATAAGCGTTTAGGGCTTACTGATATGTCACTCTTTTGCTGTTCCTGGTTTAGTATGTCCATTAACTGGATTTCGTTGCAACCGAAATTTTCTTGCATTTTAGTCGCGCGCTTGGTCGCGAAGTTGAATTCGTCATTTTGAGCGAGCAAATTCCCTTAGCGCGCGCGTCTAGTGCGATCGATGCCTTGCGTGATGCGCAGAAGATGTGCGCAGTAACAAAAGTAGGCACCGTCCTTAAGAGAAAGTTAGCAATCAAACATTAATATTGCGAACAATGGATGGCTTTCTTTCCATAAATACACCAATGACTTTAAAGCATGTAGACAACAGCTCTACAACAAAATAATTTTGTAATCAAGTGAAGGCAAATAGATGTCTGCTTTACTTGCATTCTATCCACTATTCTGTAAAAGAGTTCACCCTAAAAGTGTAGCTCAAAAACTTGTTTTGTGACTAAAACCAAAACTTTTGAAAACCATTCCAAATTGATTGAACTAGTAAAAAAATCCCAAGTTTTCTGAGGGGTTGTATTGATGTGTTCATGAGTTTTGTTGTTGAACTATTGTTTGGTTTGCACCTTTGTTGCCCGGTTCGGGCAGTTGCACTCTATGAATGTATGTTATTTTACTTACCCGCGGAAACAAAGAATTTTATCATTAAATGCATTTTTCTCTTAAATTCCATTGGCTGAGAGCCTCTGCCATGTGACCTACAAATACCGGTAATGGTCTCCTGTTGCGCATTACCCTTTGGAAGCACGTAGCTCCCAGTTCCCGAAGGTAACTGCACAACAAATAAAATTATTCAGTTATCTTGTGATAAAACAATATTGAACTCAGTTTTTGCAAAATATCATGATTGTTCAGTGCCTCCCAGATAAATTATTTGCCAATTTACGATGATATGAACCAGTGGGCTGGGCCAATATATGCAATTTTTGCTGAAATTGGTCAAAATTACTGCCTCTGCCCACCCTGGGAAGCACAACATGTTCCACTATGAAACATCCTCTGGGTCACTCCAAAGAGATACTTTGGGAATCTTGAGAGTGAAGCCGAAGACAACGTGAACTGGGAAATTTATTTATATGCGCGAATATAAACATAATTGCGTGTATTAATTACCAGTTCACGTTGTCTTCGGTTTTCCGAAATATCTCTGGGGTGCCCCAAAGATTGTTTTGTAGTGGAACATGTGCTTTCTAGGGTAGGCCATTCTCGTCCCCAGAGGCCGCGATCCTTCTGGTCTGCGCCAGGAATCGAGACCTCTGGCCGCTCCCAATTTCTGAGCATGCGCAGAGTACTTGTTCTGTGTTTTTCAGCCAATCAGATTTGTTATATTTGACTTCTGGATAACGCTATCCACCGGATAAATCACTATCCAGTGGATAGTCTAGTTTGTTTTCCCAACACTTATCCGCCGAATAGTGATTTATCCGGTGGATAGCGTTATCCACTCTTTGAACAACTGGGGCCAGAAGGATCGTGGCCTCTGGGAACGAGAATGAGGGTAGGCATATGCAATAATTTTGACCAATTTCAGTGAAAATTGCATAAATTGTGCCCGCTACTGGTACATATTGTAAATCAGCAAATTCACGACCTAATTTAATGTCCCAGCAAGGCTTGAAAGAACTATTTGCAAACTGATCAGACTTGAATTAGGCCAGATTATAGTTCAAAGACTGTTCTTTCTTATTAAAGTGAGTCGGGGAAAGACTTTTTTTGGCTACATTCCAAAGGCAGTAGCTGATTCTTGGATGTGGAAGTTGCACGCCTTGTGTAAGTATTAATTAGTATACTACATGAGTCGAAAACTTACTCTCGTAGATTCGCTCTTGCATGCTTCAAATCATCAAAAAAATCGCCATTAAAACAAACTTAAATCTTGCGAAAATATTTCATTTTATTGCAAAATGGACAGCAGTAAAAGCCAATTTTAGGGAAGCTTTAATATTTACAATACCGATTAAGCGAGAAAATTTAAATATTTATATGGGGCGTGCTGTGACCTCACAAACATAGGATGGTAAGCCTGTGCCTGTATTAGGGCTAGATGCATATGCATGGTAGTCCAGTTTGGGCTCATGTTGTATGCTCACAGCTCACAGGACAGAGCATAATGTTGCATGGCAGAGAGAGGGCCAGAACTGGACTAGGTTCATTGTTGAGATTTTTTTCAGAGCCAATGGCACACCTCGTTCCTTGAGGTAGTGGGCGACCCAAATTTGGGAAATTTCCATCTCGAGCTAGAAAAACTGTTGTTTCCCCCACCCCTCTCCCTGCCGAACCATTCCCAGACCTCCTTGAATGGGTAACTCTGAAATGCAGGATCCAGATACCCGATTCTGTGCTTCAGGAGGTACCCGCGTTGAACTTTGAAATATGGCAAAAATAAGCTGAAAAAGGAAAGATTTGCAATGTGTGCCACAATGATGAGGAGCACAGGGTTTGTTTAGCTTATTTTTCGTGTTGTATACATAAAGTATACTCTGAACCGTAAAGCATTGTGGTATGAGCAAGCAAGATGGCGGGCATTTCACCTGACAGTATGGAGCCCGTCTTGTTATTTTGCGACACATTTAGCCATCCAGAAAATGAGGTAAGTAGCAAAACCTTTAAAAATCTTAACAGAGGTAGTTTCCTTTGCGTTTGCCATGAAATTCTGAAGTTACGTCCTTTAGGCTTGAGGTTTGTACTTTCCAAATATATAAGCTTATGCACGTTAACTAGCTTATCTAGTACGTTTAATACATGCGACAGAAGTCACGTTGCCTTCTCCAGGGCTCGCACAGTCTTGAAAAGTCCTTGAATTTTAGAGGGAGTCCTTAAAAAGTCCTTGAATTCTATTTTTCCTTGAAAAGTCCTTGAATTTCTTTTGAAAGGTCCTTGAGTTTTCTTCAACTTTGAATGTAGTGGGGTTGAAAACAACTTGCTTTGCATAGACTTTGGTATTCCTGTGTAAAGCAATTTCAAACACTTTAAAACCCGAGCGTAAACGCAGCTAATAAAGAGAAAAGACAAGTGAACTGAAAAATGGAGAGAAGGATATAGAGCAAGCACTTGAAGCCTTAGAAACCGGTTAGCTTGGACCGGGAATGTGAAATTACATTCCTGGTCGGTGGTCCTTGAAAATTCAATTTGGTCCTTGAAAAGTCCTGGAAAAATGGTTGCGATTTTTTGTGCGAACCCTGTGCTCCATGTCCCAAGTCTAAACACTAGTTTATTCTTAAAGAAAAAGTGAAAATTATAAAACTGGTTCGATTTGTACCGGAAGAAGACTATGTTTAGTTAGCTTAAACTTACCTGATATAGAAAATCTACAGGCAATTTTGTTTGAAGCCGAGCTCTCAAGTTGATTTGCTGGGAAAGAGGGCGTTTTGCAACAGCATAGCTGGTGATTGAGACGCCCCTAGGGGGGGGGGTCTGGGGGCATACCCCCCCCCCCCCCCAGAAAATAATTTGAAAAAACGTGTTTTCCTTTATTCAGAGCAGAAATGAGACCCTTTAAAATAGTTATTAAACCTACTGACCAGTGTAACACTGGCTCTACATGACAGTTTTACACTGTTGGAAAATGTTCAAAGCGGGTACAAAGGAAACAGGCACTTATTATATCAAGAAAGATAGTTAATACACGTAGGTACCTCAAAATCAACTGTTTTAATTGGACTTTAAATGCGTGAGAAATGTTAGTTTAAGCGTGAGAGTGTGAGTGGATTTGTTTGCGCGAGTCTTACGCTCAATGCTGAGACTTGAGAGCTCTGTTGGAGTATAAGAGCAGACGGTATAAAATGTATATCCGGTACAACTCTGGATTTGGAATTGAGAACAATGTAGCTATCAATATTTTTTTATAAAGTTCTGTAAAACTAGCTTATTGCACATCTAAACAATTGTGTCCATCCTTTCCATTTTCCATGTCACAATTCAGGAAATGCATCTTGACTTGGTGAGCTTTCCGAGACCAGTTTGCGTGCAGGAAGTAAGGGTTATACCAGCTGGACACAGAGTTCATGCTGCAGTCAGTGAAAGAGAAAAAATGGGGTATGTTACAAATTTGTCAGTGGTATCAGAGTTTAGCTGCCTTTGTGGACAGTAATGACAGTACCAAATGAATATATCTGGAAATATTTGCATTTATGACTAACACACTAGCATGTAAAAAATAAATTAAAGATTAATTGACTTCCTATACATGGCTACAGTGTGAATAAAAAAAGCATGAATGCTTAGAGAATTATTCGTTAAATGTTAATTTCATGCAAGGGAATACTAGCCAGAGGGGAGATTACAGTTTGATCTCCCGACTGTGTGGGTGCAGCGCAAATTTCAAATCAAAGTAGAAACTCATCAGTGTTTTTTTTATTGGTACAGTTGCAGCCATAGGGGTAAACATCTTTTGACCTGCTGGGAACTTTGTTAATCTACAGCTACTCCCCAACATTGTTCATTGTACTGATATCTTATCATAGACACCTTCCAGGATGGCACTTCATCCCTGGCGGGATTGAGGGGGGCTTTCATTTAAAAAGGATGGGTATTCTTGTTGGGAAATTTGAATTAATCCCCTAACAGAGACCAATCTGGGCAGACTCTAGCTGTTTTGACCTCTAAAAGAGACCATTTTTTATGCCTGGTCAGTCTAGATTGCCAATAATCAGCAGGTTACTTTTATTAACTTTTTCATGTGCAAGCCCTAAATGAGAGTTTGAAAGCTCAAAATATTGGCATTTTGTTCTGAACTCCCTAAGCGAGACCAAAATCGTTAATTTACACCCCAAAATAAATAAGTAAAATGAAATGTTTTATGAATTTGGATTTGTTCGTAGGGAGACACATCCACCTTCTTTTAAGCTGGACTTGTTCATTCGAAATCTTGACAGACCTTCAGATGTTGTGTTTGAAAGACTTGGACAGTAAGTCACCTTCAAGTTTGTTCTTTGTTGCATAGCAGCTTTTTCAAGGATTGTTAGCTTGTTACAAGTTGAGGAGGAAAAAAGCAAATGATAACATTGTAGAAACATGTTGCCTAGACCTAAACTTATTTTCTTCAATTTTTCTTTTTAGACTTGAGTACAAGGAACCAAATAACTTTCAGTTGGTTACATATTCCAAGGTAGGGTTAAAAAACTAAACATTGATAAACTTCAACTTCTAATTTCAGTGTCTATGTTATGGTTCAGTTTTACTCTTGGTTGAAACTTTATTTTCCGTTGTTTAAAACACATTATCACATAATTACCATACCCAGAAACAAAGGAAAAACATAGGCACGCTAAGCGTGCAGGAGTTATTTTTTCAATTGATTGGGTGGCTTGGGGTAGAACTGGGTGTCAGTCCTGTTAGGATGGTTTATTTCATGGGTTGAGCTATTTGTGCATGGTTCATGTGCACGGTCCATCGCGCCGACTAAGAGCTACTTTTGGAAAAATAACTCAAAAACAATTTAAAAAGAAATTGTGCAAATGTTCTAAAATTAGGCTGCTTTCCCTTGTAAATATGACTATGGTGTCGAACCATACTGTTGAAGACAAAAAATACGTCAGTAATTTCTTCAAACGTAAACAGAAAAAAATATCTGGTCGTCACTTTTAAGGTTACCTTGTTTAACTATCCATCCCCTTTCATTCCAAGCTGAAAGAAAACCGCTAAGTACATCTATGGTGGCCCATCAGTGCCATAATATTTTATGCTGTATTTTAACATTTTTTCTCTTTTTTTAATAATTTTTTCTTTTTTTTTTCTTTTTTTTTTCTTTTCAATATTTGGTTTATTTTTTACTTTTTTTATTGTTTTTTTTTAAATTTTTATTTTATTTTTTTTATAGCATTAACAAAAAAAAAAACAAAAAAAAAACAGCCATGGCCTAGCAGTGCCATAGCAAAAAAAAAAAAAAAAAGAAAAAAACCAGCCATGGCCTAGCAGTGCCATAGCAAAAAAAAAAAAAACAGCCATGGCCTAGCAGTGCCATAGCTAAAAAAACAAAAAAAAAAAAACAGCCATGGCCCAGCAGTGCCATAGCGAAAAAAAATAAAAAAAATAAAAAACAGCCATGGCCTAGGAGTGCCATAGCCCATGATGCATTGAGAAGGATGTTTAAACAAGCAAGCAACCGTGGATGATGATCCTACTGGTATACGTTGGATCAATAATGATCTGATCAGTTTAAAATAGAAAAATGAAGACTATAAGAAAGCAGAAACCGATACAACGTAGAAAGGTTTTAAATTTGTGTACTATATTTCGGCTGGCCAAACCAGCCTTCTTCAGGTACAATGGGAAATTACATTGGGAAGGGTTTTATATGTAGTGATTGCGGTATTTTGCGTAATACCGGAAATACGTAAAGGTAATGAAATTGACAGTGTAGAATGAAATAAAAATAAAGTAAAATAAACTAAAAATAATAAAATAGCTGATAATACAGTACAGATAAATAAATCAGTATGTTTCTTCGCGAATGTTAAGACCTTCGGGATCAATTGTCCTGCCTTTTAAGATTAAAAAGGCTTCCCTGGCCTTACGGATTGAGTCCCTGTTTGAAAAGACTTTTTCGATGGGGATTAGTTGCATGTCATTAGCAGTGTGGTTAGGAGAGGATAGGAAATGTTGCGCAACTGTGGTAGGTTTAGATTTAGTGTTAGGGTTATCTATGGTACGGCGGTGTTCATTAAAACGGTCTTTTAAACGTCGTTTAGTCTCTCCTATGTATTGTAAATTACAGCGGTTACATTGAATCATGTAGATGAGGTTTTTAGTGTCACAGGTCAAGTTAGAATTAATGTGGCGCGTTTCATTAGTAGAAAAGAAGGTATATGTAGTAAGGCCGTCAGAAATGTAGGGGCAAGTGGCGCAGTTTTTTCCACAACGGAAAGAACCGGAAGGCAGTTGGGGATGGGGATTAGTAGAATTAGAAGGAAGTTTGGCTGTAACAAGTAAGTCACGAAGGTTAGGAGAACGCCTGAAGGCAACAACAGGCAACTGTTGCTGAAAAACGTTTTTGCAGCGGTTAGAGGAGAGCAGTAAATGATAATGTTTTTTGATGATGTAAGAAATGCGAGGAAGTGATGGATTAAAAGTCGTTATAAATGGTATACGTTTAGGTTTGTTGCCGTCTTTGGTTTGTAGAGCGAGTCTGCGGGGGATGTCGGCTGCGCGTTGTATTTGTTTAGTGACAAGGTTGTGGTTGTAACCTCGTTTGAGGAGGTATGTAGTAAGTTGAGCAGCTCGAGTGTTGAACGTTTCGTCAGTTCAACACTCGAGCTGCTCAACTTACTACATACCTCCTCAAACGAGGTTACAACCGCAACCTTGTCACTAAACAAATACAACGCGCAGCCGACATCCCCCGCAGACTCGCTCTACAAACCAAAGACGGCAACAAACCTAAACGTATACCATTTATAACGACTTTTAATCCATCACTTCCTCGCATTTCTTACATCATCAAAAAACATTATCATTTACTGCTCTCCTCTAACCGCTGCAAAAACGTTTTTCAGCAACAGTTGCCTGTTGTTACCTTCAGGCGTTCTCCTAACCTTTGTGACTTACTTGTTACAGCCAAACTTCCTTCTAATTCTACTAATCCCCGTCCCCAACTCCCTTCCGGTTCTTTCCGTTGTGGAAAAAACTGCGCCACTTGCCCCTACATTTCTGACGGCCTTACTACATATACCTTCTTTTCTACTAATGAAACGCGCCACATTAATTCTAACTTGACCTGTGACACTAAAAACCTCATCTACATGATTCAATGTAACCGCTGTAATTTACAATACATAGGAGAGACTAAACGACGTTTAAAAGACCGTTTTAATGAACACCGCCGTACCATAGATAACCCTAACACTAAATCTAAACCTACCACAGTTGCGCAACATTTCCTATCCTCTCCTAACCACACTGCTAATGACATGCAACTAATCCCCATCGAAAAAGTCTTTTCAAACAGGGACTCAATCCGTAAGGCCAGGGAAGCCTTTTTAATCTTAAAAGGCAGGACAATTGATCCCGAAGGTCTTAACATTCGCGAAGAAACATACTGATTTATTTATCTGTACTGTATTATCAGCTATTTTATTATTTTTAGTTTATTTTACTTTATTTTTATTTCATTCTACACTGTCAATTTCATTACCTTTACGTATTTCCGGTATTACGCAAAATACTGCAATCACTACATATAAAACCCTTCCCAATGTAATTTCCCATTGTACCTGAAGAAGGCTGGTTTGGCCAGCCGAAATATAGTACACAAATTTAAAACCTTTCTACGTTGTATCGGTTTCTGCTTTCTTATAGTCTTCATTGAGAAGGAGTAGTCACCAGGCTCTTGGCCTCAAACAACATGGCGGCGTGGATAAGAAACGATACGTGGAAATGTGATGAAGAGCTTAAGCGGGATTTAGAAGGATACGTGAAGCAGGCACTGAAGAGGGATGAGGTTTTGGACTTTGTTTCCAAAAAATATCCAATGTATGCTTGGAGTTTGCATACTCTTTGTTGTCGTTTGCATTACTTTGATATAACGCAGTGGCTATTCGTACGGCAGGGCCTCTATGCCACGTCTGCCGGTGCAAACAATGCGTCATTAAATTTGCACAGAATTATCTAAAAGTTTAGTTTGAAAAGGCTTAAAACATGCTTAATCTACGTTTACCTTTGAGGTAAAAACACCCTTTGGGGCTCGCTTTGGTTGCCCGATACCTCCTTGTTCCTAAAGGCCACTGGGATCGACATGTTCCATCATAGCGTAGACCAGACCAGGTTTCTTGGAACTTTCTAACCGTGAATTTCTCTTATCTTTTTAGTCATTGCACGATAACCAAACAAATTTCCCGGACCATTCATTTCTTTGCGCACAGATTCTTCCAAATCATCAAGCTCTATTTCATAGTCGATGTACTTTCAGTACTTTATGTCAAAATAATGCAAACGGCAACAAAGAGTACGCAAACTCCAAGCATACATTAGATATTTTTTGGAAATAAAGTCCAAAACCTCATCCCTCTTCAGTGCCTGCTTCACGTATCCTTCTAAATCCCGCTTAAGCTCTTCATCACATTTCCACGTATCGTTTCTTATCCATGCCGCCATGTTGTTTTAGGCCAAGAGCCTGGTGACTACTCCTTCTCAATGCATGCTGCACTAAAGAAAATTTTACACCAATGGACGACCAGAGGCTTAACGCTAATGGGAAGAATTTGTATCATTAAAACCCTCGCCATCTCCAAGCTTGTTTATAATACTTCTGTTCTTACAACTCCACCGAAATTTACTAGTGAAGTTAATGATATTTGCTTCAAGTTCATATGGAACTTTAAGCCTGATAAGGTCAAACGCAACACGCTTATAGGTCCTATAGAGAAAGGTGGCCTTAACATGGTAGATTTCACCATGATAGACAAGTCTTTAAAAGCAGCATGGGTTAAACGTTTATATGAAGCTGGTGATACCAAATGGTGCTCCCTCTTCTCATTGGCTACATCCCAATATGGTGGCTCTTTTCTTTTGGAATGCAATTTTAATGCACCTGATCTAAATTTTACCTCGTACAGTACCGCCTGAAATCATATGCACATCGGCCGCGGTTTTCACGAGGTGGACGCACGGGCAGTGCACGAGGTTTGCCCGTGCGTCCACCTCGGGAGGAACGAACGAAACACGAGACGAAACCGAGACGAAACCGAGGGAAACACGCGTTCTTGAAAGACCGCGTCTTCGTGCGTTTTATTGCCTTTGTTAGTTCTATTGTTGTTGTTTTTTTGTTGGACATAAAGCAAATTACCCAAGAGATTTGATCGAAACCTTGGCAAAACACAACAAAACACGTTGAGCGGAATTGGAATGTTCAAAGAAAGTATTTCACGCAACGCCTGCTGAAAACGTGCAGAGTTGAGCAAAAAGGTTTCATTTCGTTCTTTTGTCTGCATAACTGATGAATAAGTACAAGACAAAGTAATGCAAAATAACTTGAAAAATTTTTGTGATCGAAGTTTGAGAGTGGTCAGATTTCATGAGTGTTCATAGCGTCACGCTTCGATAAATTTTGTTCCAAATTTGCATATGTGTTATCCACAAATATTTCGTCTTTTTACGGACAAATAATAATTCTTTCCCTTGCACTTCTTCGGTATTCAACTCGACTTTGTTTGTGTTCAATCATTTACCGAAAACATCAAACCATCCTGGGATTCTCGGCCACTTCTCGCTTAGCGCAAAAAGCGAATACTGATTTGCATACTTGGTATTTTATTTGATTCACGTGCCGGCGGCATGATGTCGCGACATTTTTGTAATCAAACTTCAGATCCTAAAGCGAAAAGTAAACAGCTGCATTTCTGGCTGCTAGAAAAGGTTGTTAGTAATCCACAGAACGACGGAACACGGAACGGCGGAACGACGGAACGAGAAACAGCGGAACGGGATTTTTTTTCTGTTTTTTTTTTTTTTTTTTTTTTTTTTTTTTTTTTAAATAAAAAAAAACAACAACAAACAAACAGTAAATATATCTCACATCATAAAGGGCATGCATATATTCTTTATCCTTCGAGGTCGATCTAGAGCCAAGTTGTCGAGTTTATTTCGAGTGAGGATTTCGAGAAGCGTGACTGCCCTTCGGACTTGCTTGGGCCATCCCTTTTTTTTTCGTTTACTGTCGAATGCGTTTTCTGATTTTGGGTCAGTCGGTTGGAAAAGAAAAAAAAAAAAGAAACAAAAAAAAAATTGGAAAAGGAGTCTGGAACTAGGAGGCCCGGTATCTCATTGTAATATCCGTGGAGCCTGGAAACAACAAGACGTGGTTATAAAGTCAACATGGCGGCAATGGAAGAAGGAAAAATCGACGTCGTGGTTAAATTCAAGCGAGAACAGCGCAAAAAGGATGAACGACCAAAACTGTATGGCAAAAAATTGCCTATGTTTCGGATTAAAGTGACAGTTGTTTGAAATAATGTGTCATTGCCTTCTACATAATTTTTTTTTTTTGAAAACGTGAAAATCTGGGTCGGTCGGACGACGCTAAACAGAGAAAAAAAAGGGGATGGCCTTGCCCCAATCGAGACAATGAAACGTGCAAAGTCGAAGCAAGTCAAAAAAGCCGTTGACAAAAAAAAATAGAAGGGCCTGAAAAGTTACTTATTTCGTAAGAAAAAAAAGGAAGAGAAATGAAATGCCCACAACAAGGGGTATTTTCAGTTGGTCACCCATCCAAGTACTAACCCCGCCCAACAGGGCTTAACTTCAGCGATCGGACAAGAACCGTTGCTTTCCATGTGGTATCAGAAAGCGCGTAAATCAGGTAACGAAATTCCAGTTTCGGCAACGAAAGTGCCAAATTGTTCAAAAGATCTACCGGTATTTCTTCCATTTTGATGGCCTCGTGAGAAAGTGAGCCCGCGAAAAATTGCGCCGGGGAAATCACGCAAACAGGCGGGAAAAGGTAGTAAATCGCGCCAAATACGAATTCTTTACCAATTAACTTTTCTTAAATCCTTAACTCGTAATCCTGGGACAAAATCGACCCATCGAAGGACAAAGAATATATGCATGCCCTTTATTTTGTGAGATATATTTACTGTTTGTTTGTTTGTTGTTTTTTTGTTAAAAAAAAAAAACAGAAAAAAAATCCCGTTCCGCTGTTTCTCGTTCCGTCGTTCCGCCGTTCCGTGTTCCGTCGTTCCGTGGATTACTAACAACCGCTAGAAAAAAATATCACTGTTCAAAAACTGCTGGAATAAATACAGAACATGGAGGTAGCACACATATAAGTTTCCCTACAATATAATGCGAGTGACTCGTTCCGTGTGTAAACATTATTTGTGATGACATCTGACGAACGCGCGTTGCTCATTTGCGGAGTATTTTATTTTTCAGAAAAGTTTGTTCGTACGAGAGACTTAATTGGGTTTTGTCTGTTAAAGCAAGGGGGAAAATTTTCGGAAAGAGTTCAAGATTTTCACGGAGAAGATGGAATCAAGTCTAAAAGTTAATATGATTGAAAAGCTTCGCTACAGAAACTATCGCGAATGTACGAGCTAATTCGCCAGAGAAACTATCGCGAATATACGAGCTAATTCGTCGTTTGCTGTTACAAGTGAAACAAGTCCTGGTCGATTTTTGGAATTGTCTCAACTGTTTTTGGATTTCATCCATTGAACACTTAAAAAAACGAAGAAACTGCCGCTCGCGGTAAATTAAATTTCTTTGAAGACGATGCTTTTTGCGAGGTACGATGCGACACTTGTTGAAAACGCGTGCCGCTCAAATCGGCAAGTGCAGTTTCGGAGAGGTTCGGAAATGAAATCTCAGAATAAACTTAACTTTTACCGCTTTTTTACCTCGATTACAACAACTGTTTACTGTGTTAATTAATAACTTAAAACCAAAGAGCAGTTTAATATAAGTCAACATTACGAACCGATGTCGGTCACGCAAAAGCAAATGAAACGAAAGTAATGCGGTGGTCGTGTGTTAGCTCATTAAATGTGAGAAAAAAATCTATTCAACAGTAAAACAATAACTTAACAAAAGGCTATTGTGTCGGTGCTTCGTCCATTTGACCGAGAAGAATTTTCAACCTAGGTTTTCTTTCGTGAACCGCGCGGGTTTCGTTCGTGAACCGCGCGGTTTCGTCTCGTTCCTCCCGCGTGCAATACACGCGTTCTGCCCTTGCGGTTCACGCGTCCCAATGTGCATATGATTTCAGGCAGTACTGTATGTGCCGTCTTTTTATAAGGAAATATTGACTGTCTGGCAGGAGCTACATTCCAAAGACCCTTCTTCTGCTAAAGAATATGAAAATGAAATTATTTGGAACAACCGCTTTATTAAAATAGATGGGAAATCAGTCTTCTACCCATCCTGGCATAGAAAAGGAATAATCAAAATCTGTCATCTGCTAAACGAGAATAGAAAGTTTTTATCAAGATCCGAGTTTCAACATAAATATGGTATGACAGTAAATTTCCTAACATATAATGGCCTTCTTGCCGCGATCCCTGAGGTATGGAAAAGATCAATTGTAAATTCTGAACGAATGCTTACTGATGTTGACAGCAAAGACCTTCCTCCTGCGAATGTCACTGCCAAATCTGCTCGCGAACTGCTTGTTTTAAAAGTGTTCAAAGCTCCAAACGTAGAAACTAAACTAATTGAAAAATGTCTTCCTATTAAAGCCATTTATGAATTGCCTTTCAAGGTTACATTAGAAAACAAACTCAGATGTTTCCAATATAAGATCATACATAATATTCTACCCACCAACAGCAGACTTCATAAAATGAAATTGAAAATTTCTCCACGTTGCGATCGTTGTAGCTCTCCATATGAAACCTTATCTCATCTGCTTTATGAGTGTTCGGCGGTACAAACATTCTGGCAAAAAGTTATTGCATGGTGGAATGAAAAGCGATCAGAAAAAGTCATCTTAATTGATACAGATATTTTTACGGTTATAAACCAGAATCAAGCAGTTTTTATGCCCTGAATCATTTCCTTATTATTGCTAAGTATCACATTTTTCTGTCCTGGCTGAATATGGTATCTCCAAGTCTTGATATCTTCCTTCTTTTACTCAGCGAAAAGATCCTATATGAACGTACCATTGCTGTTAAAAATAATACTATGATGAAATTCAGATCAAAATGGACAACACTTTGCGCATGAGCTCCCCTCAAATATTCGCCCCAGAGGTTGTGCCACTATTTGCTCGTCTTTTTTATTATTTTTGTTTGCCTTTTTTTTTTTTTTCCCTTATAAACTCATTTTACTTGTTATCTCATTTTCTCTTTCGCTTTTTTTTTTTGCCTTCTCCTAGTAGTAGAATAAACTAATACAGTCAACGATACACAGTTTAGTATACAGAATTATTCATTCATATTTGTAAGTACATTGTAAGTTCAAGACGGAATTTTAAAAAAATTATTATTGTAAGTAATGCTATTCGTTATCTATTTATCTATTTATCTAAGTTTGTTTATTTACTTATTTCTATTTCTTTAAGTGTATTGTGATTTTGTTTGAATAAAGATATGGAAAACTGAAAAAAAAAAAAAAAATGGGCTATGGCACTCCTAGGCCATGGCTGTTTTTTTTTTTTTTCGCTATGGCACTGCTTCGCTATGGCACTGCTGGGCCATGGCTGTTTTTTTTTTTTTTTGTTATGGCACTGCTAGGCCATGGCTGTTTTTTTTTTTTTTTTTTTTTTTTTGCTATGGCACTGCTAGGCCATGGCTGTTTTTTTCTTTTTGCTGCTATGGCACTGCTAGGCCATGGCTGGTTTTTTTTTTTTTTTTTTGTTAATGATATAAAAAAAAATTAAATAAAAATTAAAAAAAACAATAAAAAAAGTAAAAAATAAACCAAATATTGAAAAAGAAAAAAAAAGAAAAAATTATTAAAAAAAGAGAAAAAATGTTAAAATACAGCATAAAATATTATGGCACTGATGGGCCACCATAAATGTCTCCATTATTTTCATCATTAATATAAAACAGAAACCTTTCTGCAAGCAAGGACGAATTTCTTTCGACGAACGCGAAAAACAAACAACTCTAGTCACCAGTGCATTTCGGCCAAACCACGTGACGATTTTACTTGGACTGGTACAATATTAATTTCGCAACCAGAAGCAGAAACGTGCCCTAACTTGTAAGCGTAACATCATCAGTACCGATATTCCCACGGCCGTGCTAAAAATAGCTGTCGATGAAGTTGTGTTACACGCTTGACTGCACACCCAAAAAGCTAGTTTTCTTTTCAGCCGTTGTTTTTTGCGTGACGAGCCCAAAAAACGGCTGTAAAGGAGACTACCAAAAACATGGCTGTCTTTTTTTTTCTTTTGCCTATGAGTAAACGTAACTGCAACGCTTTGCGTTGGGAATATTAAATACACTAAAAAGGTATTGCGTCAGCCATGGAATGCGCTGACGTTGCAGCTTTCACTTTCGGTACGTGACAAACAAGAAATATGTTTACTTTGCATGTCAGTTATTTCGCCAGAAGCGACAGTCGTTAATTTGTTTGCAATTTTGCGACTATTTGTCGGTTTAGCCAGTTGAAGTGAATCTTTTGGCTGTTTCATCGAGGCGAATTCAGAGATCTGAAGAAAATAAATTTGGCCGACGTAAACACTTGCAAGCATAATGTCATTGGTACGGAAATAACCGCATTGCACCGCCGTACTACTAAAGATAGCCATCAATGCGAAGCTTGAAATGCGAGACTCGCACAACGACTACTCTACCTTCCTACGGCCCTCACTCGCGGCATAAATGATGATTTTCTCTTGCTGTGCCATCCAACCACGTTGTCAAAACACCTAATTTAATATTTGCCAAGCAGACAAAACGTGCCCTTGTAACATCATCACGTCATGAGGTTTTCAAACGATAGTACAATAAATAACTCACTATTCCTAAGCAGGAAACGTCAAACCTTCGCCGGCCACATTCCAACCTCACTAAAATACCTATTATTTGGCAACTCTCGAACCCAAATAAACGCACATGCCTCAAGCTATTACAATCACGTTATTCTTTGGGAGAAAAACCTTGAGAGATTTGTGGTCACTCGTGTTATTACTTAGCCAAAGCTCCTACTAACGCTATACTTTTAACCGAGAGAAAACAGTTTAAACACACCGCGCGGTTGGAATCTCAAATCTTTAACACTCGCCCTTACAAACAACAGCGTCAGTTTGTTCTCATTTGGGGACCAAAACAAAACGTTCAGCAAACACACAACACTCACATTAAAAATGGAAGTCACAACATTTATTCTCAATATACATATTTATTCTACTCAAAAACATCAAACATTTTAATATAAAGTGGTCAACAAATACTATACCCATATTGTGTCGTCAACTGAACCAGTTGATTCCGTAAACCAAGAGAATCACCTTCACCACGATGAAATTTCCAAACACTTTTCGCTTTCAGAACCCACACACAATGTTCTCACCCAAAGCTACATAAAAATCAAGACTTGGAATAGAGACTTCAGACCAACACGGCCCAATAAGGTCGAATCTATAGCAAAACAAAAATGGCCGTACCTTGAACCGAAAACAAATATTCATAACAACGATCCATATATACAAGCCGCAATTTGATTGGTCTTTGATAGAATCCCAAATCTGATTGGTGTGAAATACATACATGAATGATCCACTCAACCATCAACTTAATAGCCAAACACGTCTTCATGCCGACTAAGAGTTATTTTTTTTAAAAAATAACTCAATAAAATCTGAACCAAGGATAAATTTGAACCACAACATATAATCAGCGAGTTTGTTCAGATTCAACATCTTGCCTTGGGCCCACTCATTTCTTGCACCTGCAGCCTGAAGCTACCTTCTTCAGAGTAAGTTGGTCTAAGACCTTATAATTATATTATTACATGTAGCCTGATAAATTTCTCTTTCTATATTTTGAATGGTCCTTATTTCCCTATTTCAGGGTGCAACAGATGTTGTTGTTCTGCGTGGGTGGTACAACAGAATCACTATTAGTTTGTATGGCCTCTTCACGGATGTCAATCAACGTCCTCAAGAAGCACGTCCGGAACCAAAAGTTGAGCGACCCCCAGTTATTGTTGAAACAAGGGCCCCTGAGAGAGATCCTGAGAGGCCGGACAGAGAATCTGAAAAAGCACCCCATGAAAGAGTCCCTGAGAGGGCTGAAAGAACTCACGACAGAGGCCCAGAAAGGCCCATGAGACGAGAGAGGAGTGCTGAAAGAGGCCCCTTTGATTCAGCGCCAAGTGAGAGGGGTATGGATGAAAGGGTTTCTGAGAGATCTTCAGAATTAAGGGACAGACGGGAAGAGCAGCTGCCTGTAAGAGGGGAAAGAAGAGTTGGGAAAGATAAGGAAAGAACTCCTGTGAAGTCACCATCGAGGTTGAAATCTCCTCCAAAATCACCAGAGAGTGTTACAGCAACTGTTGGTGAGAGTACTGCCGCCAAGCCAACCACCCCGCCAGGGTCCCCAAGGGAGGAGGTATGTACATGAAAATGATTTTTGTGCATTATGCATGCATATGTACTAATAATAAGAATGTAAGCACTGTCCATTTTATGTCATAGTAAAAAGCATGTTGGAAAAACATGATAAACATATCCACTATTATTTAAATTTTATGGATTTTCTTGTTCCACATTAAAAACAAATGCCAGTTGCAATTTTTAATCTCCATGGTATACACTTGTATAGCATAAAGAAAATATAAAGCTCTTTTAACTTAAAGGTTGTTTTGTGTATAATAACCTAACTTACAAAAGTAATCGCATTTATTTGTGTTGTTAGCAACCAGCTGGTGAAGAGTCTGGTAACCAGTCACCTGATGAACTGTTTGAGCCACTTACCCCTGACAGATCTCCGTCAAACTTGTTCATGTCTGACGAAGATGAGGCAGAAGAACCAGTGAGTAACAGCGGAATGCAGTTTATAATTGTTTGTTTCATTTGTTGTTGTTTATTGTTTATAAGTTGAACAGTAAAAAGAGATTGATGGACATGTATTTTATTTCGGATCTTGAAAGACTAAGTTATAAATATTAATATGTTTGTTCTCAATGTTGAGGTAAAATAGCAGTTTTGCTCAGATTTATTATCTTATTTTGAAATCTGTGGATGTGGTAATTACAGTTTATGTGGCAGCACCACACCAGATGCATTCATTAACTAAAGTCAGTTGATGAAACTACAGTACTATAACTGGGTGGATTTTGAAATTTACAGTATCAGTGGCGTTGATCTAAGAGTATGTTAAAAAGGGATATGGTGAGGAGTATGTGCGATAAACAAGTTTCATAATGTGGTTAATTTTAATACTTTTTTTGCAGGATGGTTATGAAGAGATCCTAAGTGATGAAGAGGTATTGTTTAAAATTGCATGACGTACAATGTCACTTAATTGAACACAGCTTGAATAAAGTGTTGTCCAGTCATCCATGACAAGTTGATTTTCCTGCCAGGGAAGTAACTTTTCATGTTCACTAACCCAATGAGCACCTACTAGTAGGCAAATTAAGACAAGCGTACAACAGCCCCAGACAAGCAAAATTTGAGAGCTGCTTGTTTAAAGGGTTAGCTGGAATTCAAGTTTTATGAGCCCTAAAACAAGAACATGTTTGTTTAGAACAGCAGAAAGACAATCGCGGAAAATTAGACATAGTACAAAAGGCTTACAGCTGTTACCAAGAACATGCCACTCCTAAAACAGAAGAAAACCTTTTTGTTCAGATGATCATCATGATAAAATTGGTCAATTTAAAATATTGCACTAGAGAAGCTGGAGCCATTGGATGTTCACTGTGAATCTTTTCTGGTAACATGCACTGTAATTTTATTTTGTGTTTAAATTTCCATGGACCAAAATGGCGTGGTGTAATTGATGCAGTTTATTAGCTGGAACAAATGGTCACTCCCAGATAATTTTGTTTCTGTGTACTGTATATAGGATATGGATGATGGAACTCTAGAGGATGCAGTGAGTATTAATTAGCAAACATTTTCTCTTGCTGATTTTAACTTGTTAATTTGTAAATCATTTTCTCTGCAACTTTTGTCTCAACTCACCCTTGCTACTTTCATTATTATTTTTTGTTTGAAACGTAGAGAAGAAAAGCCTGTTCTTGTTCCCCTTAAAATCTTTGTTCAAATGCACATTCTTGTTTATTACTGGGGAGAATTTTACCCTTAATAAGTTGTCTGCATATATAATGTGTAAACTTTGCTTTTTTGTTAATTTGTTTTCAGGATGTACAGTTTGGGGATTTAGATCTTTACAGTGAAGATGCTTGGATGTCAGTGTCTGTCAGTTTCAACCCTTACCAGTGTGACTTGTCACCATTAACTGTAAGTTACTGGTTACTGTTAATAAATAATTAAAATAATAAACTTGCCATGGATGATGACATTGATGTACAACCCAGTTACATAATTATTATGGTACATGTGTACAAAATCCACCATCCTGAGCTACTAGTTACATAGTGCAGGACATCCAAAACAAAAGAAAGTTAATCTTGTCTGGTGCAACTTGTTTTTATCTGGGAAACTTTTTCATTTAGTTCGTAGCATGTGCTGGGCCATATTAAGGCCTTGAGCACTTAGATGACTCAGTGTCACACCGCTAACCACTTGCAGGTTTTATTATGGACCTTATCACAAAAAACTGTTAATATAGTTTGTTTGGGTCTGAGTCAAGTGTAGTCCTTTAGACAGACCCCAGGTTGTTTTTAGAGTCGACCAGCACCTCATTGAACATCTCACATGATTGGCCATAAGAACAATAGGACAAAGAGCACAAACAATGCCCCAATCCCTGAAGACAATGGGCAATATTGTTTTAGAATGCCTCTGAAATTAGAGGTTCACAAGAGGTACTGTCGGGACTACTCTGTTTTTAGGTGTTCTCTATAACTGAACTATCTGTTCACTTACTCGTCCAGGCATTTGATCCTCCTGACTACACAGAGCATGAAAAGGCCATACTGAAAGCTAGGGAGGATTCTGGTAAGTAGATTGACATTCTCTAGTATTTAGTATTCTAAATCAAACAGACCTACTGTAAAGTGCTTTAATTTACTTTTCCTAATGAATTACCCTTGTGCATTTTATTTCTTAACAATATGTCGATTGATTGTCATGATGATTAAGTGCTTGCTTGCCTGATTGTTTGTTTGCTTGTTTGTTTGATTGATTGGTTGATTTTTCTTTCTTTTAGATTCAGTAGATGACCAACAAATTAACTTGGTAAGGAAATGTTTCCACCAGATAATTAGTTTCTAGATCCTATTCACAACATTGAGTGAGTGAAGAGCAGTAGAAGAACTTTAATGATGGTACCAACTATAACAATGATTTTACTATACTATAGGGACAGGCATTGTTTGAACATGTAGAGATGTGTTGCACTTCTGAGAAGAATTTAAAGTGAGTGGAATGATGTTTTCTTATTCCCTGCCTTCTCTTTGACTTAGTTGAAAAGAAAATTATCAACAATCAAAACCTAACACTGTTCTTTTTTCAAAAGATGGATTGAGCAAATTGAAGAAATTCCCAAGCTTCTAATTCCAGGGCTGGTATGTTAGCATCAGTTTGAATTTTCTGCATTTTATATATATAATATCTAATATTAATGTAACTTTTAAATTATTGTTATTGACTTTGTCTTGATTTTGTAGGCTTATCTTACAAGAGCTGAGCAGAAACAAGGTTTGTTAATCATTATTGTTGTATAGGCATTTTTTTACATCTTTTTACACAGTAGCCAATCACAACCACAATTTGAAAAATTACTAGTTAACACTTAGTTTTAAAGAACATTTTTTCAACATTTTCCATTTTCCCCTTAAGCATCCAATTACTAACCGTAATTATGACAAAAATATTTTTTTGCCAAAACTGTTGTGATCAGTCTTCTTTTTAAATACATGTTTGTTGAAAATTCTCTTATGATTTTAATGGTTTCACAGGGGTGATGAGAAAGCTGATTGAGTGGATCATGTATTCCTTGGACATTGAGATGGCCCAGAAACTTCCCATTGCAGTAAGTTCTGATATCACTTCTGCTAAATGTCAATCATTATTGTATGCAGTGGCTGTGTTTTGTAATGCAGATTAAAGTGATTTTCAAATCAAATGAAAAACTCTTGATTCCCTTAGTGTGGCAGTAATTGCTTGGTTTATAAGATTCATACTATTGTGTAATGTAATTTTGTACCTTTAATCTTTTGGTTATCGTATCTCCTTAGGCCAATATTCGGTTGATAAAAGCAGGGCTTAAGCTTGTTGGTGCGATGTGCTCTTGTGGATCAGATGTGGCTTCAGTTCTTATAGTAAGTTTTTTTTTTAAGTTTTGCTTTGTTTTGTTTCTCCTGCATGCTTTATTCCAGAAAGAGCCTATTCACAGCTTGGTATTCTGTGAATCCCTTTCATCAGTTTCAGACTTTGGATTTCTGTATAAGGGATGCTGCTATCAAATTTTTAGCACCCTTTTTGTTAGTTGTGCGAGAACCACGTACAATGTACATTCACAACACTGTGTTTAGGACATTGAATGAATGAATGAATGAAATACTTTATTATAGTGTATACTTTATTTAATAGTGTCTTTATTATTGCAATATAATGTTTTTTTCCTGTCATCTCTGCAGGAAGCAGGAGTTCAGGAGACTCTTGGTAAACTTCTAACTACAGACCACATGTCGTCTTCTATGAAACTGCTCACCCTTCAAGGTTGGTTGTTGGTGAATTGTTAATAACTGTCTTTGCTTTTTTATTTTACTTATTTCATTGTACTGATCTACCTTGAGGTTTTGGTATGGGTCACAATTGTCATTTAATAGTTGTTAACTTAAGAACATTTTTGAGTAGCTTGATTATTTTTTATCATTTTAGCAGAGTTTTGCAAGACTTTTTTTCCCAAGTGAATCAGCCCAAAATTGCCATGAAAGCAAATTTAAACCTCAGAGAAGAAGAAGGACATCATTCTTTTTATTCATTTGTCAAGTTTGTTCTCATTTTTTTTGCTATTTTATAACAATAGCTATCGACAACACAACAGATTCTTATTTTGGAATGGAACATTTTCTTGGCTGGGATGCAAATGATAAGGTGCAGCATTATAATTATTGTAATCTTTATTTTTGTTCCATTATTAATACCAGCCTGTGAGTGGACTGCTGTCTGAAATTGTTGCTGAGATATTATCATGATAAATTGCAATTTAAGCTATTAAATCAATTTATTTCTGTTTAGGAGAAGGAGGCTACTGAAGGAACTGATGTCAAACAAGTATCCAAAAGTTACCAACAACTTGTTGACTTTCTTCTGGCAGATCAGGTTAAATCTTGTCAAATTATATGTATTTTACTATAACATAGAAGTTAGTAACTTCCTTTTCTTTCTAGACAGGACATGTACATTAATTGTAATTTATGAATAAAGGTGCAATATGCTATTATAAAGTTAATAACTAGCCCAGGTGGTTTTTGGTTAATTAATTAATTAATTAATTAATTAATTAATTAATTAGTCATTTCATTAATGTATTAATTAATTAATAGTACTACACAGAGATTAACCAAATATGCTTATTAATATGTTATTCTCCGTTTAATTTTCTGTTTGAATCATAGACTGTGCGTGTGGTGGAAGCAGCCTCGGCCCTTGCTCGTAAAGTCCATTTGTATGAAGTACTAGCACTTCTCCAGAAAACAGTAGACAAGTAAGCTGATCATTGGAACACCTCGTTATCAAAGCATTTGTGTTTATGTGTGTTTATAAAAATAGGTTGCTCATCCTGCAAGTCCATCTTTTCCATCAGGGCCCAGTCGGCAGTTACTGGACCATCTGTCTGTCCGTCTATTCCTTGATCAGTCCATCAGTTGGTTTTGATATTGATTGGGTCAATGGATTAGTCAATCAATATTCATTGAGATTCTTCAGTTATTCAAGCAGGGCTTGAGACTAACGGTAGCCAATTAGCCACAGACTAATAAAAATTTTGTTTTGGCTAGCTAGGCTAATTTTGTTTTGGCTTTCACTACCCATTTTGACTAGTGAATATTTCAGGCATCTTCATTAGTACATGAACATGTAGAAGGAAACCACTATAACTGGAAATTGAGTTTGAGAAAGCAGATCTTGCGTGCAGCATGTATGACCACAAAATCAAAGAATCTAATGTCTGACGAATGACAGAAACTGCTGTCTGCCAATTATAATAATTTAAGTACAATAAGTTATGTACAGTCGTGGCTAGTAAAAGCTTGCTTTGGCTAGAAAAATCAAAGCTGCCATTAGCCATTGGGCTAGTAACCTAACACATTAGTCTCAAGCCCTGTGCAAGGAAGCTCTAACCTGTTTAATTGTCTCTGTGCAGAATTGTTGAAACTGCCCCTTGTCCCAGACCTCTAGAAGTCGAAACAGATTCAGCTGGAGAGGGGACTGATACAAAGGAAACAACTGATATTTTGTCACCTGATCCTGATGTTGCCATGGATACATCAGGGGTGGTCCCTGGAGAACGAGATCAAACTCTTGATACTGAAAAGATAGAGATTATTGCAAGCAGCCTTGAGGAAATTTGCACATTCCTTAATCAGGCCCAACAGTTGATAGTAAGTGCTTGATTTCTGTCAAGTCCCGTACTGAGATCCTCTATTAGATTACCTATATGCTTTGAGGATAAAATCTTTCAAACCAGTTAGATTTTTATTTTTCCTTCTCTCATATTCAATATCATAATCTGAAATCAAGCAAGTTTCAAAAATGTAAAACCAAAGATAAATAATTATTTAAACCACAACATACTAAGTACACATATCCTGTTTTATACTTTTTCGCTTCCCGCTATGGAAATCAGGATAATCTCTTGCAGTGTAGGCCAGTTTGCTTGAGTGGGACCTAAGCTTTAGCTTTTAAGTTCAGTGGATATCACCTACTGTCATCGTCATGATTCCATCACAGTGATGATTATGTTTTCTATTTTATCAGGTGCAGTCTCCTGTAAAGGCATTTCCCACCTCAGCCAAGATCACAGGATTTGATATCTCTCCCAAGGATCCTTACCCTGTTATGTTCCATCTCTTCAAGGCACGGTAAGCTACTTCCAAATGAGTACAGTGGAGGTAATCAATAGTGAGCTGCCATGGCCTAATGGTTGGTTTCTTAGTCCTTACGTTTGATCTTGGTTAATGTGCTTACTCAATCTGGTTTGTTTTCGACAAACTGTTAGAGGAACTGAACTTGATGAAATGGTGGGGTCAGGGGGGGGGGGGGGACCTGCTACAAACTAGCATGCTATATACGCTTTATTCCAAAATGGTGGAGAAACATTTAATATTCTTTTTGTCTTCAAAGGAATCTTTGGTTTAAAACAAGGCCATGAGGGCCAATTAGTATAAATGCAAAAGGATAGTGCATTTTCTGCCATTTTGGAATAAGGTTTATATTCTATCCAGGTGGCAAATGCTGGGGGTAACAAAAGCACCAAAGACGCCTCCTTTCTGGGTCACTAGAATTAGTACTTGTACTTTTGATAGTTTAAACCAAGTTTGAAGAAAGTTTCAGTGTTGATTTAATTATTTTTCCTCCTTTTCATGTGAAGTTTATAGTTTGGTAAAAATTTGGAGAGTTGAGAACTCTAAATTGTGCTTTAGGAGGAACTTGGATTAAACCTCTTAAGAGAGGAACTACATGAAGGTAATTTCAACATTTTCATGTCATTTGCTCCCTTCAGTCGCCTGCTTGAGTCCATTCTGATTGTGATGTCCTCGACTGCTGGCTGCCATCCTTCAGTGTTTGCTCCAATCAGAGACTTTTTCTTTTCCCTGCTGCAGTCACAGAGAGGTACGTATGCGGTACAGTACATGGTGTGATTCTGTCTGGCTAGTCAATCATACTGTTCCAAACTTATTTATAACCATACTCTTTATTTTGTGATTTGCAGGTTTGTTGTTTCTTTCATCACATCCTGACACGATCAATGGCCTAATTCGTGTCCTCACTCAAACAACTGTAAGTATTTTTATGACTTGTATAGTATTGATCAATGTAAATTTGTACATAAAAGTGTGAAGGTTGTGTGTTTTCCTCCAGACACTAAGCCTATGCAAGTTAACTTTCCTTGTGCAGTAAATTTGATTCTGATTAACAATAATATTAGACTACTCACCCTTGGATTCTATGAGTGAATAGTCGATGAGGTACAGCCGAGTTCACTGTCGCTCCCAGAAAACGGGGGCAAGTAGTCCAGTCCCTTCAAAGATCAGTGTGCATGCAATTGTGTTCTATCAGCAAATAGAAAACAGTGGGAGAACCAATCAGATTTGTGGATTTCCAATAGAACGCATGACTAAGTTTCTACTAATATATTGATTCTGATGTATTTCAGGAAGCTGACATTCACCACAGTGATGCGCCACCATTGAATGTAAGTTTGCTTGTTATGGTTAAGATATTGTTGCATACATATTTCCTAGACCAAGGAAATATTAACTAGATATTGTTGATTCACAAACTAATTCCATATTTTTATATCCCTAGGAAATCCTGAGAGACACTACAGTAGCAGACTCCTGCACTCCTCAACATCTTGGACTTCTATTGATTTATCATTTGCAGGTAAAGATTCTAGAAATACCGTCCTTGTTGAACTTTATTGCCTTCGCAAAAGACCCTTAAAATTTTGGGTGTGAACAGTATCACTTGGGGTTAATAACAACATTATTTCCCACATGATCCTTTTTGTTATAGACTCTCCAAGCTGTAGATCAGTTGCTGACATCTCTTTCTCCAGGTATGTTAACCTTTTCTGATTATTTTGTAAGATTCTGTGTATACAAAATTTCATATAGTATTTCAGTGTATGGAACATAAAGAAAGCAGAGTGATGAGTCAGGGTGATCTCTGCTGTGAAGTAACCTCTTTCTATGCCCGTTGAAACCTCAGAGAGTTTTCTTGGCTGTCCTATAATTTTTACAACTGGTATTAGTGGCTTTATTTGATTTGGACTCTTGCAAAGGTCACTCTCATTTACTTTACATTTTTACTTTTAATTTATTGAACTACTGAGTTTGTGCTTAAACGAGTAGTTTGTCACGATGGAATAATGGTATAATGTGTACACAGTGCACATACATTGCGCATCAATTTTTTTTTTATATCAGTACTCACAATAGTTTGTTGTTCAAGGTTTGCTGCCAAATGACATGGATGGTGCAGACACACTGTCTACTTTACATACTCTCTACTCTATGACTTTTACAGCTATTGGTGAGTTTACATGCATACCATCCTTAGCTTGCCACATGTCCCATGACAACTTAGTTCTGCAGGGGTGTTGCCGGGAGGGGGGGTGCTGTGGTGCCTGTGATCCCCCCCCCCCATGACAACTTAGTTCTGCAGGGGCATAGCCAGGGGGGTCCTGCAGTGCCTGTGACCCCCCCCCCCCCCCCCCCTATGTGAGATAATTTTTTAAGTACACAACATGCAAACCTCATAATTCAGGTGGTGAAAAAGTGCCAATCTGAAGAATCAACATGCCATAAATCTTCTGTACTGCAAAGTAGTTACATGTTCCATCTTTCAGGTGTTATTTTTAGGCACCTTAAAATACCATGCGGACATCCCCAACTAACAAAAAAAAATCCTAATTTTGGACCACTGGACCTCAATAAAATAATCCAGTTGAATTTTTCATTTCTGTATATACCAGGTAAAGCTGCAGTGGTTTCTGTTCTTAGTCTGGACACTAATCTTAGATCCCTTCTGCCATTTGTGGAATCCACAGGTTAGTTCCATTCATTCTTTCTCCCTAGCTACATGGTTGTCAGACATTTTTTGTTTCAAATTCTCCTTTCTGACTGACATGCAGTTAGTTAGTTCTGAGAATTCTGAAGTATAACAAGACAATAGCATCCTCAAGTCGTTGATTTTTGTTTCCATCACCAATGTACATGTACATATATGTTACAGGTCAAAATTAGCTTTAGGGCATTTTTTTGAACCTTGGTTATTTTTGTTTTAAAATAGTTTATTTTTTTTACTAGGTAATAAGTGGAAAATTAAATTAAAATATCTCCCCTCCCTTGATGTCTCTGAACCCCCTCCACCATCTTACTTACCCTTCCCTACCATATGCTAGATTTGCTGTCCAACCCCTTATCCACTTTGCCACATAGGAAATGTTGGGTGAACCCCTATTTTTTCAAAATATATGACTCCAACCCAAAACCCTAACCCTAATAATAATCCTAAATTTTACCTAGGTTGAAAATCATAACCTAGGTTAAAAATAATTTAACCTGAATTTAAATTTGACCTGTAACATATACTTGGTATTTTTTGCTTTTTGTTTAAATTTGTGTGTTTATTTATTGTCACAGAAACGACATTTTCTCCTTCAACTTGCTGAACTTTAGTGTATAATAAAGGTGTTAAAATATTTCTGTGTGCTTTGGATTTGTTTTATTAGGTGATGCAAAAGATGATGCTAAACTAAAGAAATGTGTCTCCACGAGATATGCTACTGTGCTGATTCTCTTAACAGTCAAATGTGAGTATTACAGTCGCAAATCACTTGCAGTAGCTCGCCCTAATCAGTGGCGGATTCAGACCTTCAGCTAAGGAGGGGACCCGCTTGATTATGAATGTTGAATTCTGTGAAGATAATTCCTGCACTTGAAGGAAAATGCGCTATTTCCGAAAAAATAAGGTGGGGGGCCCAGCCCCCCTGGGCCTCTCCCCTGGATCCACTACTGCTAATGTATTAATAGATCTTGAATATATCACTATGTATCAATCAATTTAGGGAGGGCACGCTTAAATTGTGTTTGAACGTGTCTTCTGTTTTAGTGTCTGAAAATGTTGAGATGCTATCCAAACTGGCTCCCAGACTCCAAGCTGTGACTGCAAGAGGTAACGGTTACTCACTATTGTACATTATTATTAAGAAAAAAAAAACACTATCATATGGTGAAGTAGTCTTGAGGCAAATCCGAGCATTGTGACTGGTTCTTTCTTGGTCCGGATTTTGCCATATGGACCATTGCTGTGGAAACAGTCATAAGCCACGCATTTTTTTTTCATTTTCCATAGCAGGCAAATTCAAATTTGCTGCTTAAACGAGTGCCATGTAATAAACTACTTACCAACCTAGCTTGCATGGGGAATATTGGCCCGAGCTTGTGGCCCAAGATTGTGGCCAATATTCCCCAGTATGGCCCTTGTGCTCTTTTAGGAAGAAGTTAATCTTGACAATTATTAAATATTTAATGTAATGTAATAAAATTATTGATCATTAGGACATTAACCAACATGTCTTTATTATGTTTTGTTTTTGTAAAACGAAACAGTGTCTCAGTTGATTTTATTGCTGTCCTCTGTTTTTCATTCTTTTTTTAAGTTTTATCTTTCAATAGCTAATTATATTTTACTATTTTCCCTCAGTGGATGCAGATTCGTCTATCACTGAACTTGGCCACTGGTTGGTTGCATTGAAGGATATCAAGTTTGATATGTCAAGCATCACCAAATTAGTAGAATTTGTGAAAAGGTACTTGTAAATGTAGATTTTGTGCTCTTGAAATGTGAAGGAGTCTGTGGTAAATTTTGTTGCTTCTCAGCAGTGTCATCTCCTGACTACAGCTTCTCTGTATTTGCTGAAACTCAAGGTTTCTGATAACCTTTTCAGGTGCCTTTTGGAAATTGGTTTTTGAGAAAATTGGTTCTGAAGTTGGCGGAACGAAAAATTTCCTATTGGCCAACTTCAGAGACTATTTTCTCAGAAACCAATAGAAAGATCCTTAACGTCCGACACTCTTTTTTTGCCTATCAAGTGCTGATTGATATAGTGCAGCTTGTTTTGTTGTGAGAGATAATGTGGAGGCAGGTAATTCAGTGAACATCAATGGTTTCAAGTTTGAAGGCTCACACGCGCTAACCAAAGCTATAAATTTTCAAGATTTTTATATATTTGGATTCTACATTTCATAACTTCTCCATGATATGTAGTTAGCTATGGTTTCACCGAAAATAATGCCCGTATGAAACATTTTCTGAAAGACACCCAAAAAGGTTATCAGTAACCTTAAGCAAGTGCCAGCAATCACTGGAACATTTCCTTTTTGACCCCGCATTTTGTCTTTTGTGTATTATTGGTTTTAGGTTTATGAAGTAAGTTGCTAACACGTTTCTCGTTTCTTTGTTTTTAGTCATTTAAGTGATATAAGCACCACACCCAGCATAGCATGTGGAGTGCTGATGGCTCTTAGATTTCTCAGATATCTCGGCTGCCCAGCTGACAGTTCAAGTACTGCTGAAGGTTGGTTTGGATAGGTCTTGTGAGACTGATCTGACAACAGAGTGCTTTTAGACACCTGTCACTATTAACATTAACATTGAAAATGGTGTAACAGGCTGGTCACAACTGAAGTACAAACTTGTAAACTGTTGTCAAGTGTGCGAACACTAGTTCAGCTAATGCTGGGCAACTTTCTGAACCTACACTTATCAATAAACTAAGTAAACACTAAATTACAGCAGAAACAGGTACTTTTGAAGGTCATGTAGAAATATTGCTGTATTGAAGTGAGTCAAATGAAGTCACTCCTGGGACCTTTCTTTATAATGCTGGTTTGGTGCAGTTTTAGATTACATTTTGGTTTTAAAAGAAATAAGGTCATTTTCATTGATACCCTACGATATTAGTTAAGTTAGTTATTTGTACAATTCAGATTCAAATTCAGATCCATTTAAGCAACTTTCCTTAAATCTTGCTCTCTTTGAGTATTATTAAGATGAGTTAAGTACTAAAAAATGGCACAAAGGATGTATTAATCTGATGCTTAATCTGTTTCTTCCTTGCAGTGGTTCAGAAAGATTTAAACCGAAACCTGGCCTGTATTGAGTTGTTCTCTGCAAATGCCATGGATGTCTTCATCAACACGTTTCAAAAACTTGGGGAGTTCCTACTACGGCCTTGGAGGCAGGGGCAGCCCCTGCACACTGGGCCACCCCTAGTTATGGTTTCCATGGTAACACCTCTTCTGGCACTGGTGAAGACTCTTTTGATAGAGTTGCTGAACAGTGGAAAATACCAGTTTAAAGATACAAGGCTAATGAAGTCACTGATGGTGCTGCATACAGTAATGTGTACTGCACCCATGACAGGCCAGCTGAGCAGTCTTGCACATAAGGTATAATCAAGAAATTCCTAGAATAAAATGTGTTGTGAGGGTGGAGTGGTTGGAGAAAGGGGCAGGTTTTTTTACAACAGTGTCTCTGAAAACAGTGCTAATAGCAAAAAATGCTAAGCATTTGTTCATTTCAGATTTTGTGTGCGTGTTTCGCCAGATAAGGAGTGAGTATTGTAAATGGTATCTTATATGTACAGAATATCTCTGGTTTGCCTCTAGTATTGACTTATTGTTTGTTTGTCTTCTGTCAAAAGATCCAGAGTGAAATTGTCGACGTGTTTATGACATTTACAAGGCCAGTCATTCAGTCAGCTGATCACGAAGAAGGTAAAAGCTGAAAAAAAGTTTAACCTTGGCAACTCTTAATACCCATTTATATGAACATTTTTGGCACGGCTCGGGTACAAATGAAATGATACGACTTTGCCGCATCCTTGCCAAACCAAAACTTCACCCGTGCTCGGACCTGTCCAAGAGGTAGTTCAATTCAGTAGAATATATTGTTCCTTTGTTATTTTTTTTATACAGCAATAAATGAAAGCATTTGGTCGTTAATGTTGAAGGAACTTCTCGAGTACACAACATCAGCTCCTCAGGTCAGTCGGCAATATTTTCAAATTTTACAAGTCACAATATCTAGCGCTGCGACTAGAGAAGCACTATGAGAAGCCAATTCTTTTGAACACCAGAAAGCGCACAAAATATTTGCGCTGAGTTTTACAGCTGTTCTTGGTGAACAGTGCTTATTTTCCATTAAGAAACACGGCATGAATTTCTTTGATCGGAAAGCCCCACTATCACTTATTAGAAACTAGCAATGGTATATTGCAATTCCAGAGTTTTGATTGGTAAACAGGCAATGGTATATGAGCTCATATACCATTGACCACAAATATCGTAGCCGTTACGCGTCAACGAAAACAGCTGGGAGCTCAAATATTGCAATTATTTTGGGCGTTTTTAATAAAACAATTAATCGACTCGCGCTTGTTGAATATGAGATCGTTATAGCCAACTCGGCGCTATGCGCCTCGTTGGCTATCTACCATCTCATATCCTACTCGTGCTTGTGGAATAGTTGTTAATTATTCTTCTAGACTATGCTTGGCAAGATTTACACTTTTGCATCATGAAATTTCTAAGTTTCTTTTTTTTTGCAATTCCTTTGTTTAAACAGGCCTTTTTAGGAGGACTTGTTCTACTGTCAGAACTGTTACCGATACCATTGCCTATTCGCTCTTTAGAGGTATGTTAATTATTTGAACTTTCTGCAATCTAGCACCTGTTTCCATGGGAACACTGGCTCCAAAGTGGACTGAGGACGCGGGTTTTGTCAAAGTTGTGTATTTTTTTCCTGTGTCGAAGTTTTGGCGGGAAAGAGCTGGAAGGTGTGACGGATGAGGCTTCACTATGGCGGGAAAACGTTGGAAGCTGTGGTGAACGCGGCACATCTAACGTACTGACTACTGATTGACTCTATCTTTTGACAGAACATGACTCAGGAAGAGGCGAACCAGGTGATGAATCACCGTCGTTTGTGGAGTGCACACCTCAATCCACTCAGTACTGAGTTACAAGGAATACTGAAGGACCTGGCAGGTAGGGTACTTGTGCACAAGCACTTCTCTCTAGAAGGCCTGGTTACAGTTTGTAAATGGCAACCTTACAACCTCCTTTACAGCCAAACAAAACAATTTAGGAGTTCTTGGTGAAAGTCAGTTAATTGGCCAGTGGGCGGACCTAAGTTCATTGTGAGATAGCTTTGGTGGTCTCCTTCAAAACACAGGGCGTATGAAATAAGGCCATTGCAACCTCGAGAATAACGCTTATCAAAGAGTTTGGCTTATAAGGTTTTTATTCCAAGTACTGGTTAGTAAAGGGTTCCTTTAAGAACCATGTAAAACAGTTCCAAATGCTGCATGAATTTAGATGAAATTTGACTCAATCGCACGTCCTTTGTGTCCTGTGTCTTTGTTATAATCTGCAGGATCAGCGTGTCACAACCTTCAACAAGTGATGAGGCGAGTTTGCTCACAGCTGTCCGACCTATCTGCACCCACTGCCTTCAACATCGTCAGGTAGTGTACATATACAGTTTTTCAGGTCTTTCCATAAGCAAGCGATAACAAAAGAGAAGACTTTGTAAAACACGAGCCAACGAAAAGTGATATGCAAATCTTTTAATTCAATAATTTAGAACAAAAAGCCACACGGCATTTTGGGAAAGACAGGCCGGCGCCTATTCGAGTAGCTAATGATTCATTTTTGCAAAACATTTATCAGGACACTTCTGGAAACACTGGACAGTGAGATGAGCAAAGCAAGTGAAGAAGAAAACAGGTGAGCAACTCAAATAGAAAGGCCAGCATTTTGATCCTGTGATTTATGTTGTTTTCTTTTCCCTATCTTTGGTTAGTATATGTAATCGCATGGGCCCGAGGGCAATTAAGGATTAATTTCACGCGCATTTTCAAAATTGCCCGAGTCGCGAAGCGACGAGGGCAATTTGGAAAACTTTGAAAATGCAAGTGAAATTAATCCTTAATTGCACGAGGGCACATTGCAATTACGTGTTTATCACATAAAGGGCAAAATTGTGTACAAAAGAAAACTTAAACGAGGTCCGCCACGGCGTAAACCGGTTGGCAAGAATATTTGCTCGTAGCAAAATGACCACATAAATAATCAACTTATGTCGAGAAACAGTAAAAGTGAGCATAACACAGCATGTGCAATTCACTCATAATAGTTCCTTCACAGATAAAACTGAATGCAGTTTAAATTTTATTTACCTTTGTTTACGAGACGTCCGACCGCGCAGAAATGCTGCATTAATGAAAGTCATAAACAAAGTGTCCGAGCGAGCTTTAATAACTCCTTGAACCTGACATTCTCCTTTCCACAGCGAAAACTGTAAGTGCCAACAAAATTTATGCTCTTTCCAGGCTCTGTTTCTAATAAGGCGAAGCAAGCAAAACGAAGAAATGTTATCTTTCAGTGTCGATTCAGTGGTCTCAGCCGCCATGAATTTCTATTCTCCGTGCAGCGCCAATCGTCCAGAAGTTTTTTCGGGCTGTGACAAACGAATTTGGATTGAAAAGTCCTCTCTCTATTCCACCAACTCAGTGCAGACGACGCGCGCTCAGCCAATCAGGATCAAGTAATCATGCCCTCTTGATTACCAAAAAGTGCCCTTGTGATTAAGAAAAAATGCCCTCTGTCTCAACCAATCAGCGTTCAGTAATTTTGCCCCGTATGTGATAAACTCAATAACCTCGATAGTGGTTAAAGGTGAAAAACGTCGTACCACAATCTTGGTCGTACGTGTTTTTTTTCTAAGCAACCTATGATAAAGTCATCATGTCAACTGACCTACTGTCTCCAAGGGATGCGTAATTAACGTCCTGTTTCATAGCAATCAATTTTGCCGGCAGGAAAATTGAACAGCTTCGTATTCGCTGAATGCACATACAGTAAGCAAGATAGGTTTTGTTCGTGATCGGCGATGGCTGTAACCGCGTGCTTTCTTGTTTCTGCCGTTTTACGGTTAAAACGAATTTAGAATTGCTTAAAACAAAAAGTAAAAACGTTTTGGAGAAATTTCGTAGACGCATGTGAGGAACTTCCGATTCTGAAACGATTCTGAAAAGAAACCAGCCAGAAACTAGCACGAATTGCTTTTTGCTTACCAATCGCATGAAAACCGCTAGTAATTCCAACCGAAAAAACAAGTTACTCTCATGACTTCGTAATTAAGTGAATCAGTTTTGTAAAATGGCAAGCAAGATCCTGTCATAACTTTTACTTACCTCACGTTTTGTGTTTGTTTTATCACATAGCTGCACCGGTGGAGGGGTCCGTATCATGACACTGTTGGCGTATCTATCATCACAGCCAGCTGTTAAGGTGTCACTTCTGCAACTATTGAAAACAAGGTGAGGTGATCGACGTCTATTAAATTTCTGTCAAAATATCCCACAGTCGTGTGCGCAACTGAAGAGACACTGAGCCCAAGGAAACTGTGGGATCGGCTATTTACCGAGTTAGAGGTTGAGTTGAGTTTGAGTTGAGTTAAGATTGAGTTACCGTTCTCGGTTTGTTTTTACTAAAAAAGTGTTTAATTTAAGATGCCAATCACTTTTTACGACCAAATAAGCAGGTAATTTAACATTATAAGGCAGAAAAACTGATACTTTTGTATTTTAGCGAATTGTGTTTTCTTCATTCCGTGGGGAGTTGTTACACTACGAGCCAACCGCAAGCCCAAGTCAATTTCGAGTCACGAGTCAATCTCGAGTCAAGCCAGATCAGGCACGGATCCACACCCGTTTACAACGATTTACGGAAATCGGTCAGATTTTTGTTAAAAATAAATGAATAAATAAATAAAAAATAAGGTAATTAATTAAAATAAATAAATTTCCAAGAATGGTTTCTAAACATTTATTTTTATTTCCGGGCATTCACTGACCTCCTAGATCCTACGCAGGCAGAATGGAACTGGCCAACATCATGTCCGAGTGACTCGGAAACCCCCGAAATGGCAGTTTAGGGGGTCAAAATCTCAATTTTTCCTGGGGGGCATGCCCCCGGACCCCCCTAGAAGCTCATGCCTTCCGGTGCTTGTATCATGCCTCCGGCATGGAAAGTTTTTCAACTCTCTGGAAATCGGTCACGATTTTCTCTGCATCCGCGCCTGCAGATATATATTTTTTTTGTAGGAAAAGAAAATATAATTAACTGTTCCATGGTAACAGACAACAAATTTTGCTTTCATGACTTTGTCAGTTTGAATTTCATTTTCGCTTTTCATAGCAAGCGAGCAAGATCGAGGAGACAGAAACTTCAGAGTTAGCATTTCGAATTGGATTTTGTTCTTACCTAAAATAAACCAAATTTTTAACGTAGGATAGGCCATGGCCTGAAGAAAATAAAAAGCCGACAACACGAGTAGTTTTCACCTAGTCACCCATCCAAACACTAACCCTGCCCAACAGGGCTTAACTTCAGTGATCAGACAACGAGAACTAGTGCTTTCCTTGTGGTATCATTCGCAGACGTGACAGGATATAAATCAGCCATGTTGAAAAGAGTTTTAGCAAAAAAATGCTAAACTGTTCCAAAGATCCATTTAAAACCAGGAATTGTAATTCCCTTGTTTTGTGACTTTTAACCCTAGCCTTTGTACCGTCTGCGAAGATTTGCCTGTTAGGATCCCGTGTCTATTTCATAACATAGTTTTTTTTACATTCATGGTTTTTTTTCCTACAATATTTATTCAAATATTTTTTTCCTACCAAAAAAAAACATTTTTGGCTTGACTCGAGGTTGACTCGTGACTCAAGGTTGACTCTACTTATTTGGTCGTCCAAAGTGATTCACATCTTAAATTAAACACTTTTAGTAAAAACAAATGGAAAACGGTAACTCAATCTTAACTCAACTCAAACTCAAATCAAACTCAACTCAACTCAAACTCAACTCAACCCCAAACTCGGTCATTATCTCCAGCTTTCCTGCCTTACAATGTTAAATTATCTACTTATTTGGTCGTAAAAAGTGATTTGAATCTTAAATTAAACACGTTTAGTAAAAACAGTGATTCGCATCTTAAATTAAACACTTTAGTAAAAACAAATGAAAAACGGTAACTCAATCTTAACTCAACTCAAACTCAACTCAACCCCTAACTCGGTCATTATCTTATCTCGGAAACTGTTGTCAGATATTATGAAATTCCCCTAGCAAGTACTGTGCAAACAAAAAAGTGTGGATCGAGTAATGTAAATTTGGTTCAAGCCATCAATGACTACGAGTTTAAAGTCTGGTGGCACATTCAACACATCCCAGCCAAGTCAAGAAGGGTATTTTCCTTCCACTTAAATCCAAATTGTACAAGCCCAGCTCACTGTAGTCCGCTTGACCCACGTAGGAAAAATATGTAAGATTTAATGAAACTGTAACAGCCAGTTCATCAGTCGATCTGTTACGCATATCGCAGGTTTGGTTGTTTTCATTGTAAACTGAAAAATAGAACTTTTATAGGGTGGAAAAATGTATTCCTGTATCTTAGAAAGAGCGCGACTGAACCAGTGATCATGTGTCATTGTTTGTTCACAGTGGGAATGCAAAGAACGATGACCTGCTGTTTCCCAGTCTCCTGCCGTCTATGCTGTCATGTTTGAAAGGCTCCTCAGAAAATCAGATGGTGTCCAGATCTCAGTATTGTGTTGTGGTATGGAACTTGCGTTAAATTCTGTAATAAATAAAAGTCGTGTAGCAAACTATGTTGAATAAGAATTGAAGCGATCATTATTTGAGTTACTTTCCCTCGCTTTTTCGCGGGTTTCGTGTTTTCCCGCGCTCGTTACCGTTTACGTCACCGTTATCCCGCGCCTGTCGTCGACAAAATGTTTCTCGCGCTTACCGTCGGTTGCGTGTTTTCCGCCCTTCCCACTGGTTTCGTGCCCAGTTTCCCGCGTATGTTACCGGCTACATGTTTTCCCGCGTTTATTACCGGTTTCCCGTGTTTGTTACTGATTACATGTTTTCCCGCGCTTTTCGCCACTTGCGCGTTTACTCCCTTCCCACTGGCTACGTGTCCAGTTTCCCGCGTTTGTTACCGGTTACATATTTTCCTGCGCTTTTGGCCAATATTATTGGCCATGTTCTAAACGAACAGGGGACTGGGTACTAATATTTAAAATTGATTGAATTGAAAAATGGAGCCCGTCATCTGAAAGAGCATCCAAACATTAGTAAGTTTACCAAATTTGAGAGTTATTGGTTAAAACGCAAAGGTATGGTACACTTTTCAAAATCGCTAAAATAAGTAGTATGGATTGGAGGATAGATGGATAGTATGGATTAGTATGGATTGGAGGGACGCCTGTCCCTCCAATCCATACTCCATTTTTCAATTCAATCGATTTTAAATATTAGTACCCAGTCCCCTGCTCGTTTAGAACATGGCCAATTAGGTGCTTTATTGCGCTTAGCGCTTTCTCGCACTTACCGTCATAGTAACTAGAATTGAAGAATGTTTTGCTTTTTTCGTTTTAGTCCATCGTTCAGTCCTTGTGCGATCCCACAGTGAGCCTGATGCCGTTTGAAACTCCATTCACTGACCAACATGTAAGTCGCTTTCTTCATAAGGCATGTTGCATAACTTTAGACCGTGGCACATACCTTGTTGCTTGGCAGTGTTTTTTTTAAGGAAAGGGTGCTCTCAATCAATTTTTGGGACTCGGACCGTAAAGGCTACTTTGTTCGTTGAGTGCATGCAGCAGTCATTGTGCAATTTGTTTTGTTCTTTGTTTTTATAGTTGGCCAATACTTTGCCGGACAAAGAAATGCTGGAAGTGATTTGCGCAGCGTTATTAGAACACATAGGATCAGAGAAGCAATCATTTGCCACCATATTACTTGCTCTGAGGACCTTGCTGACTCTAACAGAACACAACTACGGTGTCTACCATCAGAAAATGTACGTTAACACAGTACTGGTTTCTCCTTGTTTCCCGCTTCTTTTTGGCAGTTATAATTGAGACCCAGTTTAGTGGTCGCTTTTTAGAGGTAACCTGTGCCATGTTTAGACCATTCTGAGTTTTTTCCTTTTGGTTTGTTTCGTTTTGTTTCTAGAGCTCTGGAGAACAATAATGAAGTATTCTACCGACTCCTCCAGAGACTTTCCTCTTCATTTGAGTAAGTTCTTTTGAGTAAATTTTGTTACCTTTTATTAAATCAACAACTCGCACGTTCGGTTATAGTATTCCACGATGCTGGTGAAAATATCACCCCCCCCCCCCCCCCCAAGAAAAAAGAAAAGAAAAAGAAAAAAAGGAAAAACCACTGTAGCTTATAATATCTTTGTTCTAGCATAATTTAGTTAAATTACAGACAAAACCCGAACCAAACTTTTAAACGTGCACTTCGTGTTTTTACGTTTGTCAGTATCATATTTCATTTCC
The DNA here is from genome assembly GCA_963693305.1 of Meandrina meandrites. Taxonomy (NCBI): domain Eukaryota; kingdom Metazoa; phylum Cnidaria; class Anthozoa; order Scleractinia; family Meandrinidae; genus Meandrina; species Meandrina meandrites. The sequence goes on along the minus strand of OY855903.1, from coordinate 7,523,408 downwards.
ATCCTCACTGTCTTTAGTTGTACCCATTCACTGATGGTTTCCTGTCATTTCCACAGTTCTATTCCACATAATGAAACGATAATTGTCGGATCACTTACAATCTGGGCATTTTTTGAGCCTTTCGAAATCGAACTAACCTTCCACTGTTTGTGGTTACCCAGGAATAGCATCCCAGGGCCAGACCACCTGTCCACTCTATCAACAACCATTGAACTGCTTCAGCTGCTGTTGCCCGAGGACTCTGCTGAGGTGATACCTGATCAGGAAGATGATGGAATGGAAGGAGAATCACTAAAACGAACCACTGAGATCAGCATCAGCGCCGCTCAAATGAGAACCTTCCTGAAATTTGACAGCGAGGATGGTCCGTTTAAAACATTGGAGAAACGACTAGAGGTTTGTGGTCCCTTTCTTGGTAGACTGTTATTTGTTGTTGTTGTCGTTGAAAGCAAATTGGTACGCAAAACTTGTTATTTAATTGTTCTATAATTTTTAATTTTCATAGTTTTTATGATCCAATGTACATTTGTATTATTCTTAAGAGATTTAAATTTTCATCTTGTATGTCGGCTAGTAGTTTTAATTTGTATTCTGTATTTCAATTTTTATTATATATATGACACGACCCCACAAGCACTGTGCTTTAAAATTTTATCATGTTTAAATAAAGGATGTGATGATGATGATGATGATGATGATGATGATGATGATGATGATGAACTGACAGGAGAGTGTGCGCAGTTTTGCCTTTGATGGAAATAATAAGAACATATCGATCGATCAATCGATCAGTCATTTTTTCTTTCAATCAACCAAGCAATAAGGAATTTTTTCGTTCTTCGACCAAATGTCTAACAAAAACAATGTTGGGTTGTGTAACTAAAGGAAGTGAAAACAGAGGAAAATTCCGAATTGTTGTTTGTGTTTGACTCCGAATAGCCTGACAATACAGACAAAAGTGGGAATGGCCGTTATTTCCGTTTCAAAGGATTACTCATATTTTGTGTAAAAGTGGGACGGATGCCATTTAAGACGAATAAATAACAACTTGTCGGCACTATCGGCACTATCCGTCTAGTAATTCATCAGAAATGATAGATAAGAAGGCGGATTAATTCAAACGAGTTATCCGTTTTGTAATCGTCCCATTTTCACACCACGACATATCCGTTTTAGAGTTATCCGTCTTAGACGGATGTGACCAACTATCTGTAATCCATTTCTAATGATTCAACGTCTCCATGTAGAGTGTAAACAGCCAACTGAGTTTTGGTCATGTTTGTTAGGAGTGTTCAGTCATGAATTCGGTTTTGTTGTTTTAGGAAAGTTGTAAAGAAGACGAGGCCCTGGAGCCGTTGTTGGATGCGGTTCGAGTGTTGACAGTCATGCTGCGCAAAACGGAAGGCGACACCGAGAAAGAACCAGGTAATGTGATAGGTAGTTTCCTTTGCAGTCGTAATTTAAAGGATTTTCCGAAGGGCCGGGCTTTAGCGGACTATAATCCACACCATGAATGTTACAGCGTGTAACCTTATATTACTCACGGTTTTGGTATTGTGAAAGCATTTTCTCCAAAATTTATGGATGGATGGATGGATGGGAGAAAAAATAGTTTGCTAAAAGCAAAATGTAAACACCAAAGGGGTAGTAATAGACAAAAACAAAACAAGGATGGGTCATTCTTGGGAAGATTGAGACGGATTACAAACAGCGAACTCAAAAAAAATAAATAAATAAATAACTACGACTAGCTCTTAAAAACGAGAGCCAAAACGTAAAATCGGTTTCAAACAGATAAGTTTGTTATCAAGGTTAAATGCCGCAGAACGTTTCATGTCGTGTTCTTTACCGTATGATAGAAAATAGAAAATTAACTTTGAGGAAATTTTTAGTGCTGTAAAATAATCCAGGTATTACCTTCTGAGCGTTAGCCCTAGGAAGGGGGGAGGGAGGGGGGTGGGGGCACACGAGAAAAAATCCTTGACCTCGGTCACTCTAAATTTCCTTTATAGAGTTAATTCTCTACTTTCCATCTACCTCCAGTGCTGCGTGGCGCAACATTGCATTTCGCTATTGTACCCTTATTTTCTTCACTGTATGTTATTCTCTTTTGTGTGTTTAATGTACAGAGGAAGTCACTGAGCCTCAGTTGCCAGCGCCTCTTCCGCTTCAGACGCTGTTTATAAACAGACTGGCTTTCCTTGCTGGTGAAGTTGAGGATGGGAGGGTCAGTCCAACACTATGGTACTCCACCCCTCCCCCTGATGATATCGACCCGGAAGTTGACCTGGTATGTTTAATTATCAGATATTCGATCATGGTGTTCGATGCGATGGTTCGTTCGATGTGTTGATGCGTTGAAACTAATCAAATCAAACACAAGTAGCCTACCAATAGCCTGTGTACAGCCGTCCCGCTCCCCTCCAAAAAATCGGGGAGGGAACGATTTTTTTGAGGGGAGCGGGACGGCTGGACACAGGCTACCTCCCAACTCTTAATTGTAATGACTATTATGTTTGGTTGTCTTGTACCAAAATGTTTGGAACTCGAAAAAAGTAACGAACGGCCTGTTTTATTATTGTATTTTTTTTTTTCAGATAAAAAGCAGCGTTGATTCATTAACAGAGAAATTCTGTCCTGACTTTGACCTTAAAGCCGAGCTGGAAAAAGGACTTGTGCCCTCGCCACCAGGCTCCCCGACACGCAAGAAAGGATACAGGTACGACACCTTCTCTTTATTGACTTTTATCTTAAATCTCAAAACCAGTTTCCAAATGATGAATGAATTAGGTACTTAACTCTCGTTATTCTTTTAGGAACAAAAGAAAGTACGATCCGTTGATATCTGGTCAGCGGAAGGATTATAAGAAAACAAAAACAGGTTTGTAGCAGTGTCCAGGTTTAAAATTACTATTGGATAGACTTGAACGGGACTTGAAAAGTTAATGGTGCTTTTCATCTGATGTTAACACATTCTAATATGTAAGCTATTGACCTTCATGGCAGAGCCGTTCAAAGCGTGACACTAATATGGAAGATGCAAATTTAGTGATAGTTATATTCTTATTTTTACTGAAATACTGTAACGTTTTGCCAACAAGTTCAAATAGTTTGGAGCTAAAACTTATGGACATTATTTCTTTGTATGCTTTTTTACGCCTCTGGATTTATTCATGCTTGCCATGCAAACTTCAAACGCGTTGTGTTGTATTAATTCAGCAATCATTTTGAGCCCTCGACAAATCTGTTTCGTAACCTGACCGCAGCTTACTCGTGAATGCTCCACGTGCAATTTTCTGATTCATTGTTGAAAATCACTGAGAACGGTATTAGTTCCCGGAAAAAAAAAATTGCCGGTCAACTTCTACACTCTATTAAAGATTTCCGATTTGTATAGTTCTGTCAGAACTGGAGGGAGAACTGTCGAGCTCCTTACGTTGACCCAGCGGCCCATGTTAGGATTCTTACCAATTTCATACTTGTTTGTCTTCCTCCTTGTTTCTCATAGCTCCTTCAATGCCAATGCGTGGAGGTGGGCGCGGCATGAGAGGTATGCCTCGAGGACGAGGCAATCCACGCATGAATGACATGTTCCGATCACGTAAGCAGAACACGAGCCGTCCACCCTCCATGCACGTGGATGACTTCATGGCCATGGAGCATGCTAAGACCCAGGACTCGCCCCCACCTATGAGGAGAACTGGTCCCAAGGTACATTCAACGTTTTTGTTCTTGGTGTACGGGTTTTTAGGGGCTGCCGAAAAAGTGGCCCGAACTAAAGTCGTATATCTTGCCAATTACTTCAAGGGAGGTGGCAAAGTTTTGCGCTCTGATTTGTAAATTAATTTGTTGATGTAAAAAAGAAATAGCTAAGTTTCGGTATACGTGCTGTGTCACGCTGCTTGACTTTTGTGTTGTTATTTTTTAGGGTCTTCCACCAGGAAGGTCGATGGACCATGGTCCAGGGAACTTCATGGGGAATCAGGGCCGTTGGACCGCCATGCCAGGGGGACCACTTCGAAAAGGTACCACCGCCCAATCGGACCATCGGCGCTTTTTTAAACTGTTATTCCAAATGCGATGTCATTCTCGTTTAAGTCTTACAAAGCACTTTTTTCTCCTTCAAGGTCCTGGTATGGAGAATCAAGGAGGAATGCGCGGGGCTGGGCCGGACTGGGGAAATCCCCGACAGCACCCAATTGGAGCGTTCCCTGGACAGAGGAACTTCCAGAGAGGGTGAATAACTATCGTAATTTACAATTATACTGTTACGCCAGTGAAGTTAGAGTTTATGGTGTCTATAACGAGTTGTTGTATCTACCCGTGTTTGTACTTTTTCACAAAACTGGTGTTAAGTTTGTTTTTAGGGAACGTTTACTTAACCATCTGCAATAACCTATATTAAGCAGGAAATAGCTCAGTTTTTACTCCCGTTTTCCTTTTTTAACAAACAAACCAACCAACCAACCAACCAATCAACCAACAACAAAACAGGGAAATTGCTCCTCGGAGTCCTAGCTGGTTTCCCTTTGCCACAGTCTATCGGTTATTATTTCGTGTGTAATGTTTGTCAAACTTGATTTATTTTCTGTTTTTTCCTCTTCAGACCTGATTGGGGCTCGCAGACTCCTCAGCCGTACAGAGGTAACATCGCTTCTTCTTATGATATTTTTATCATTTAGTTTCACTTGCGTGACAGCTTTGTATGAATCGAGTTTGCATTTGTATAACAAGATTGCGAACAAAATTAAAACTTTGGAAGGCAGCGCCAAGGTGAGGAGAATCAAAGGTAACAACTAGGGGATATCACCTTGATGTGACACCAAATTTTTACAACTGACATTAAAAGAAATGTTGATAATTGGTAACGAGTATTCACGTTATGAGTTTGTCTTGTTTTCAGGTGGTGGTGGAGGAATGAGAGATAACTATAATCGACCACAGATGCGAGGTTACTGGGATGCACCTAAATCAAAAGATGACTCAAGGTATGAAAATTAGCCTCTTTCGCAGACGTTCTTTTGGCTCGTCACGCAATCTTTTCTCCCCAACGAAGATTGCGTGACGAGCCAAAAGAACGTCTGCGAAGGAGGCTATATGAAAATATGATCGATCGATAAATCCTCATACATTTCCCAAACTGAGGAGGCCAATTCGTCAATGCATACTTGGTTACATCGGACGCCGTTTCTCGAATCGTTTCGACAAATTATCGGGCAAGTTGCATTTAATGTAGTGCGTTCTAATTCCGTTGTCTTCTTTGCCCCCTCCCTCCCCCCCCCCCCCCCCCACCCTAAAAAAATGTAGCACTCCCCTGAGGCCCAGGATTAGGGTGGAACGTAAATTTGACACCACTTTGCATTACAGTGGAACCCCGATATAACGATCCTTGATATAACGGTATTACCGGTATACTGAACAGTGAATATTATGTCCCGGCAAAAGTTACAGTATGGGACAGAACCCCGATATAACGATCTTCGATATAACGATATTCCCAATATAACGATGAGAATTTAGCGGACCGAACGTGAAATTTTTTCCGATAAAACGATATTATCAGTACACAGTCGCAATTTAAGCAAAATATTGAGTTTTAAAATACAATAACATTACAGTAATCGAGTAATCTCAAACGTTTCTACCAACATCTTTGTACGATGACAACGAAAATGATACTTGTGTTCTAAGCCTCTTTATCAACTTTTATATTAAAAAATATGCAGTAAAAAAGTACATGTTAGGTTTATCCCGATGTAACGATATTTTCGGTTATTTTTCGGCCATATCGTTTTATTATTCAACAAGCTCGCGCGATGCCCATATATGGTCAGAAAGCCATTGTTATCCGTCATCCGCACATAACAGATATCCTGCGATATACGTAGGTTGCCAAGATTCGTCCGAAATCTTGCAAGGCGCTGCACAACCACAGTTTTTCTCGCTACAAAAATTTTTTCGTTAACAATTTGTTGAATAATAAAACAATTATCCTGCTCAATCTTGCGGAATATCGTCTGATTTTAGCCAACCTCGTCGGCTAAGTATCAGGCGATATTCCGCGCGATTTCGCAGGATAATTGTTAAATGTCGGGAGTTTCGATACAACGATTCGTCGATATAACGATATAATTTTACTGCTCCCTTGGCATATCGTTATATCGGGGTTCCACTGTACTGATTAATTCAAAGGCCGTTTTGTTTTGTTTCGTTTCAACTCCAAACCAATCTGATTCATTTCTAGGTTTATGCCCCCACCAAATGTTGGAGGATACCGCCCTGGTGCAGGGCGAGGTTACCCAGGCAGGCATATGAGGTCATTTACACGCTAGTTAAATTCTGTTTTCTGAGTAGTCGATCGACATTGACTAAGTAACCAAGCTCCCAAGCTCTTTTCTGTTGATGTAAAGAGAACAAAAAAAGCAATAGGAAGCAAACTGTGAAGTTTATTGTAGAAATGATGACAAAACAAAGATATGAAATGTTGGATTAAATAAATTGAGCCATTAAAATATTTTGTACCAACAAAATTTGATATTACATGTATTTGATATTATTACCCACATTTGATATTAAATTTACAAAACGAGAAACGGGTGTTTTTATCAATCGTTATAAGCTGCCAGACATTATACAAAGCGGTATTGTATGTGGCAGGCGGGCGGGCGTTTTTTCTCTCTTCTACTAAACCAGTGACGCTGGTTGTACAATCCTTGCCGAAGAATGTAACTTCAAATAGCTGTAAAAGCTAGACCCTGCGGCTTCTAAAGGGGACCTTATGTAGGTTTCATTAAGCGCTAGTGAAAACGAACGTGGCACAAATCAACTAGCCAAAGACATGCAGCTGTAGCAGATCAGATCAACTCATGGCAACGCTTCATGTGCCTGCAAGAAGTCTACTTGTGTCTTCGGTACTCGTCCTCTGGCGGATGTAGGGGGTCATTCCCCCACCCCCCTCCCTCGTCCCTCTCGCGCAAGAAACGGCCCATCATCACTTTTCCTTCCCCCCTCTGTAACCACCAATGTGGTCAGCCATATTCATGGTGCTGTATGAGTGTTGGTCCTGGGACTTGTTCCCTGGGAATCTGCCCTGGTAAAATCTACCGCGACAGATGAACAAGTAAGTAATGTAGCGAAGTCAGCATGTGAATCTGTACAATGCTGATCAGCCTTAACGTGAAAAGTGCAGATTTAAAGCATCGAAAGTAATAACAATAGCAATTTTTCCTACATGAGCTTAAATTTAATATCGAGGCGTATACAGAGCGAAACTTAGTACTCCGTTCGAAGGTTGTGCGCCCTCTCTATCGAGCAGCTACACGCAAGCCGTTTAGTTTGAACATGGCGACGTCGAAACATCCGGGGTTCGTCTCCAGGATTCTAACACAGCTCTGTTCAGAGACGACTCCTCGCTTTGAGAACGAGGCAGGACTGCGGCTTGCCCTGTACCGACGGGACTCGGGCACCAGCTTCGGGGCTTCGACCCGCGGGAACATCGTATATGGCTGAGGATTGCGTCTTCCTCGGTGGGAGATGAGCAGCTCAGGTTAACCTGCAAAGAAGAGCGTATTTTTGTTGTGTAAACAATTTTTCATTTCTTGTAACAAAGACGCTGAAGTACGTAAAGTATCGTGCAAGTAAGGCATTTTCGCCACAATGTAGCAATTTTTGCTACTCCCTGTGGCCAAGATAGTTTTCCCTTTGTAAAGTATCCAATATCTTCCATGTTCCGAGAATTTGCTGGTTCATTAGAAATAATATCCCTTATTTGGTGATTTTTTTTATTTTCATTACGTTTCCATGACAATGCACGAAATGGGCTGATGATCTCTACTGCCAAGACATGGGGTCGCCCACTACCTCTCGGAACGAGTTACTTCATTGGTTCCAAAAACAATAGATAACAGGTCATAACAATGTCCCTAGCCCTGAATAACAATGGAGGTAGTGTTTACAGCGGGCGAATGAAAATAGAGGTTCCAGAGAGGTAGTGTCTTACTGAAGACATGCGGCGATCAGTATTTCAATATTTCAAGCCATTTAAATAATGAATATTCCAGTGATCAGTATTTCGACCTTGAGATAACGTTGAAATACCACCCGTGATGTTTTTAACGACCTTTGTATTCCTTGACAAGTGTGTTATCGTGAGATGGAAATATCTTGATTGTTGCCACGCAAAGAGGAATATCAGAAATACTTCAGATTTTTCAAGATCGATCTGAAATCCAAAGTTTGATGATTAATTGTCTGTGGTCACTGAAATTAAACTCATGACTAAGCTTTATCTCTTAAAAAATCCGGGAAGTGTGCTTAATTGAGCCTAATGGCAACGCTTCCGTTACACGAAAAGAAAGAGGCTTTCGATTTCGTTTACCAGTAAGCGCCGGATTCACACGAAAGTATTTCTTGCACGCGATGGATTTATCAATTGTTAAAAGTCGGCCTGGAGGTAATTTGAGCGGTTTAATCCACACATATTTACCACTGATATAAAGAGTGCGCTCGATAACCTTAAAACTTTAGAAATGACAATTTTTTGAGTGGTGGAATTCGGCGAAAGGCCTCGAAGCCGGCGCAAGCTTTTTACACGAAGCTTTTAGTGATGGTATATTTGCGGGAGAAAATTTTTCCACAGGATATGAAAAAAAAAAATAAAATTATTATTTCTTCGATGCGTAAGAAAGTTGAAAACGTGACGTAAAACGGAGCGAATGACCCCACGATCGGAAGTGAAAAAAAAAAACTCTTCACAATAGAAAGCTTGCATCAAAGGTTTTTTCTAGGTATTAAACAAACGGCAAAGAAAATTTTACCTTGTCGTTTAAGCAGTGCAGCGTGTCTTTCCGCACGTGCAGATATCGTTTATTACAGCTGCTGCAGAACCTCTCAGCAATTTCATCTTGATATTTCAAGCTTCTCAGCCACTCCAGGATTTCTTTCCTCTCAGGCTCTTCGCTCTGTAGCTCTTCTCTTCTCTGCGCTTTCAGTGATTTGGTCTCATGGATCAGCTCGGCCATTTGGGATTTCAAATCCTCTATTTGATTTTGAAGCGTAGCCTCCTTGTAGACCATGTGGACGCGATGCGAGTCGAGCCGAGATTCCATTTCCTGTTTGAGCTCGCGGATCTTGGCTTCACTTTCCAGTTGCTGTTTAGTCATGGATTTGCGCAATTCCGCTATGCAGTTGTGCTCAGGTTCTTCGTTTTTGCTCACTTTCAATCCACATCCTTTGCTGCATTCGGCCGTCTGGAATTTACACACTTTAGAATGTGCCTCGAGATCACGCCTGGTTAGCTCTTCCTTACACCCTTCGTTTGAACACGAAACCAAAACAAAACCGCACTCTTCCTTCAAATGCGTTTTGAGCGAGTCTAGCCTCACCAAAGCTTCACACCCTCGCGATTCATTATCGCATCGTATTTTCAACGCGTCCAAATCGTTTTTCATGTACCTGAAAATCGGCTTCAAGTCGCTTGGCCACAGAGGCAGGCGATCTTCTGGGCAAGTGTTGTAGTGTGTCAGCCACGCGTGGATACACGAGGAGCAAAACGCGTGCTCGCACGGCGCTTGTAAAGGTTCTTCCAAAACATCGCGGCAAATCGAACACAGGAGTCCCTCGTTTACTTTCCCTAAAAATCTTTCGATATCGAATCCCATTATTCCGTCCTCTTTAGCTCAAAGCAAGATCACTCTTTCTTCTTCGTTAATACTGCCCGTCGATGAATAGCGATCTGTGTTTTATAGTTGCAAGTTGCTTGAAGTGGGCCAATATTTCGGCAAGCTCTGGTAGTCACGAATTGTCTGCGATCAACTCGATCCTTGATTTGCTGTGATGTTAATGTAATTCTTGAATTGAAAAATAGAAACAGATCACGATCAACTGTGAACCTGCTATACAAATACGGCAACTCGCTGCTAACGTGACATGTCAAGACACAGTGAGGCGTTAATCACATAAAAACATGTTATATAGTTTACAAACGCCTTCGCAGTTATGCTATGCCATGCATGAAACACGACAGCTCCAAATACCGCACGTTTTCTTGGTCGGGGTTCCTTGAAATAAACTGTACCTTCTTCAACAATATGGGATCCTTGTAACTTGCGGTTATCCAAGAATTGCGAGTCAAATTCGACTTGAAGATCAAGCGTTTGTTTGTGCTCGTGATATCAGACACAGTTTCGCTATAAATGACGCGGATATACAATGCGTCAAGGGAAATGAAACCCTTTAAAACACGACAGGTAGCCGGCTTTGCGGGATATATACATCAACCGTGCGTGTCGTGCACTTATCTGCCTGACGGATCGGGATATACTCCACAAGTAGTCGTGCAATAAAACCCCGAATTAAATTTCGCCTTTAAGTATTTTTTGTTGAAATTGTTTGCCGGGTCAAATTAGGCGTCTGTAAGGCGGCTTATGGAACATCTGTTCAGCTTAAGGCATATTTTGACCCTTCTAGCATAAATATACATGGCGCCGTGTCAAACATATAAACAAAGTGTGTTTGGATATTTACATATTTCATTCAAACTAATTGTCTAAGGATCAAATGTTTCCTCATTACTCACACCTCTGTTTAAAGCTGTCTAAAACTTGGAATCGTGTTTCTTTCTTTTGTTTTCCTGCGTGACGTTTTATGAAGATAAACGTTCAAAATATCCCGACTTCTTAGCAAAAATAAAATATTTATTCATATTTTCCCTTCCATTCAATTTTGTTTACGAGGCGAATTCTAAAGCGTTCTTGCACAACACAACAAAAGAAACCGATTAAGCGTTCAAATTTATTGTTGATACAAAACCGGCCTATTGAATTAAAGAACCCCTTTATTTGAAAACGTTGTACTCCACAGGAATGACTGTACAGAACGAAATAAAGTCTTTCTGTATGCGTATGTTATGTCTTAACAGTACCTCTTTGAAAAAGGAAATGCGACAATATCAGTTAACATGCATGCCACAACCAGCTCGATACAACTTGCTTGATCGACTAGTTTTACGATTTATTAGCGATTTAAAAGAACCTGCATTCTTAAAATAGCTCGGCTAATTAGCAGGCTGAAATTGAAAACTTCAGCCCGCTTTGCGGTTTGTGGAGGCTTTTTAATCTTTTGTAAACAGTTCTCGCCTAAGAGACTGAAACTGTCATTAGAAGTTTGTTTGACTGGGTAAACAGGTGAGAAGACATGGCTTAATGCATGAGTGAAACATTAAGGTACTCAACTGAGGGCCGCCGATAACTCAAACATTTGGTTTGTATTGTCGCGTTGGAGACATGACTAGCGTGCTTCTTGCGTGATATCGCGTTTTACACGCGTGATAAGCGGCGATCTCGCGTGTGCCCTTTTTTCAATACACAGACATGACAACAGGTGCAACGCCGGCAGCGTTTAATTCGGATTAATCCGTCTTTCCCCCGTGACCAGACGAACGAAAAATACTTGGTTTCCTTCTGGACGATATTTTGGAACTTTTGAATTTGGTAGACAGTTGATAATCTCGACAGCTATTTTCATTTATTTTGGCCAATTAACCTTTGCGCAGATCGCAGACGTCTCCTGTTTACTTTGTTTTACGTGGAAGAATGGACGATGCCTTTTCCGCGTGAAGAAAAAAAAGGACGCCTGCATATGGGTATTGAAAAAACTAGACAGGCGAATAATCTACCATTGAAGCGTAATTTTGTGGTGGTTGGAGCCCCAGCTCGTTCCCAGGGCCTCTCTCCTTTTCCGTGACGACAGGGGAGGAAAAGGAGAAAGGTCCTGGGAAATGTTCTTCTTGTTCGGCGCGGCAGGCCGGATGTCTCTAAGCGGATTTAAATGATTTCGGTAGATGTAAATTATACTGAAATTAGAATCGTGTTTAAGCTTGCCAGCTAGCGATCCTCTAGATAAATCTCCTACAGTGAGAGGATCCGGAACTTCTATTTCGTCACGGTGGTCCTTGCAAATTGAATTAAAGAGTCTGACCCATCCACTTTGCATTGCGCACCCTGTTGTTGTTTACGAGCCCGGAGGACCACAAAAACTAACGTAACATGATGACACTTCTTTCAAAAACAGCTATGGTTCGAATATAACAAACTAAAGAGAAGAGATAAGACTTGTTTCTAGCATTCACATCGCGATGGAAACAAATTTTACTTCTCGGTCGCGATCACTGGCTTTTTGGGGGGCCCCAAAAATGGCGGATTGACACAGGTGAGAAATCTGTTTGTATCGCGATGTGAATGCTAGAAACAAGTCTTATCGCTTCTTATAGCTTCTCTTCAGTTTGTTATCTTCGAACGATCGCTGTTTTTGAAAGAAGCGTTATCGTGAAACGATAGTTTTTGTGGGCCTCCGCGCTCGTAAACAACAACAGGCGCGCAATGCAAAGTGGGTGGGTCAGATTCTTTAAGTTCGTTTTCGATCCTCTAGTTGATGAACCGCAAGCCTTTATAGTTGACTTTCCTCTTGCCAGGGACTTCGCCTGTTGTTCGTCAGTTTTCGTTGCGGAAGTAGCTAACGAACAGGAGATAAATAGTGTTGGGAGTCACACCACACCATCTATAGGTACAAATTCACTCACACTGTTTTCTAAAAGCATTTTCAAATGCCAACGCTTCTTATACAGTTGTAAATGTGACGGCTTACAACAACAACAACGACAGCAGCAGCAAAAAGCGGCATGTCAAAAAAGTAATGTAATCTAGTATTTCCTTTCTTTTCAATTTTTGTGGTGCCTTTGATATTGCTTCAGTCATTACTTGCAAAAAGTTTCGGATGTTTAATTTTCGGACACTTTTTATCTTATTTCGGACAAACGTCGGACTGACATTTTGGGCACTTTACGATCCTTTACTGAAACACAGCAAAAGTAAATTTACGCCTACAAAACACGAATTTCATTACTTAACAGGGCCTTTTTACTGATGATTTGATTTTCTGATGCTCATCATGAGCATCAGAAAATTAAGACGGAATCCGCCAGGACTTCGAGTAGTTATTGGACAAAATTATGTACCAAAATTATTTACACCTTATTGCACGCTTTTGTGTTTCTGCTTCAAATATCTTATCAAAAGAAATCTTTTCTAACAACACCAAACATCGAAAACCAATTTCGAAGTTCCGCTGAATTCCACTAAATCGCTTAAAAAACGCGTGCTTTTGCCTATAGCTTGTGAACTTTGAATTTTATTTTCTCAGGCTCTGATAAGAAATTGTTGTACCAAAATTATTTACACCTTATTGCAAACTTTTGTGTTACTGCTTCAAATATCTTATCAAAAGAAATCTTTTCTAACAACACCAAACACCGAAAACAAATTTTGAAATTTCACTGAATTCCACTGAATCGCTTAAAGACGATTTTACAAAATGGTTGCACGTGAGAATTTCCCTATAGCTTGTGAACTTTGAAATTCATTTTCTAAGACTCTGATAAGAAATTGTTGTTGGTGTTATCAGTGATAATTACTTACATCTTTACCTTTTATTTAGGGTAGAAAATAACGCAATAGGATTTAAATTATTCTGGTACTCGATTTTTGTCCAACGTAAATAAATATTACTCGACTTCCTGGTGGATTCTGTCTTAAAAGCACAGTTTATCTTGTCATTAAAGATGTGTTTGTTGTTCATCGTGGGATGAGCTAACCAGTTGTTCGTAACACTAATTTTCAGAATTTTGGCCTGAAACTCGAGGCACCGTATGACAACGTAGATTTAACACAGTAAACTTATGCGGTTTCCACTGAAATTTATATCAGTAAAACGCTAGATTTACCTGTTTCATATCCTACAAAGTTCTCCTAATCGTCGCGCGCGCCATTAGTCCCATAAAAATTACGAATTCTCAAATGATCTATAATCAACTGGCCAACATTTCATTAGACCAATTAAGGTCTGGTCCCCAAATAACTGAAATAAAATTTGTGGGCACTCGTCATATTATGGAAGAAAAGCTTGCAACAGATTCACTAAAAAAAGCTATTCGTTAATTCATTTCCTTCAATTGCATAGATGTATTTAAGCAATAGATGCATCGGAAGGTTTCTTTCACCAGTTCAGCCAAGCATTTACGTGTCCGCTTAACTTTTTCCTATGCAGTTTTTAGATTTGTGACTATGTATTCAAAACAGGGAAACAAAATCTTGGCACCGGCACCAAGGCCGCTTTATATCCACCACTGGCGAGCACCTGCCTTTATTATTAACTTTCTAAGTTGTATTCACAAACTGTCCAAACGTATTACTAATTTGCACTGATTGAAATCACATTGGACGTCCCGAGATTCAATTTGTTTTCATTTTCTACTGAAGTACACCGACTTTCTGTTAATTTATGTACCGTTTTCAAGACCTTAAAAATGTTTGTTTATAAAACTTTTTTATACTTGTGTAAATGTCTACTGCAAATTCTACTATAAGGCAATTTTTGCCGTGACAGTTTATTAACCTGGTGAATGTTTCTATATCTCGAAATCAAACTCTAATCCACTTCCTTTCAATTTTGCCAACACTTCCTTCTCAAATCTCTCATTCAACTCTGGAGTGAAGTAATTCTTCCAGTCTCCGACCACGCCCTTACGAAGCAGCGATGATTCGCCTTCTTCGTTCTTTATCGCGTAACTTGCAGCATTTTTCTTCATTCCACTGAACGTGCACTGTTCAGCGATGCGACTGATGAGATCATCTGACAGCGGCTTGTTGACGAAGTTGGCGATCATTCTGACATGGGAAAGCAGATCCTAGCGGAGAGAATCATAACTTTAAGACTTATGAAAAATCTTATTTTACTTTCACGAGCTCTTTATGATCATTTGTGAAGATATCGCAACGAAGATATTGGAATGCAGACGAAATGACGAATGATTGTTTCGATACGAGTGACTCAGTGTTTCTAATGGCTGGAGGTGTGATATTTAAAGTAGAAATAGAGTATTAAAGACTTTTAAAAATGTTTTCTTAAAGTATGAGAGGATGTTTCGGAGACTGTGTTAGCGATAGTAGCATCAAAATCCTTAGGAAATAGGTAACAGTGGCCGTTTTTATGCTAGGGATGATTAAGTCGTCTAGACAGCTTTGACGTCTAAGACGTTAAAGGCGTCTGGTATAAAAACGGGACGCATTCAGTAGACGGCCTCACAGAAAAAAGATAAGAACAGGACGAAACGCTGACTAGTTCCAGTCCCCTCTGGACAAGCCAGGGCTAGTTAATAGCGTCCCGTTTTTTACTAGACGCCTTTAACGCCTGAGAAGTTAAAGCTGTCCGATAAGAGCGTCGTTCAGACGCTCTTACGAAAAGACGTTAAAGCCATCAGACAAATAAAGCTTCTGGACCTGATGCCATTCCACCGTGGTTTCTAAAATAATATGCAGCCCAGATTGTTCCTATCCTAACTAATATCTTCCAGGATTCTATCGAGAGTGGAACCGTACCCAGTAGATGGAAATCGGCAAATGTATGTGGTGTCTTTTAAAAAGGGAAAAAGTCCGTTCCCTCAAACTATAGACCCATATCTCTAACCTTCAGAGCATCGAAAATCCTCGAACATATTGTACACAGGCATGTGATGAAACATTTTGATCATTATAACATACTATCAGATTGTTAGCATGGCTTCAGATCAAAAAGATCTACAGAACTTCAGTTAATACTTATTATTCCTTGCATTGCAAGTTCTCTTCAACAAAACAAATGTATTCATGCTGCTGTGTTACATTTTTCGAAAGCCTTCGATAAAGTCCAACACCAACGCTTACTAATGAAGGTGGGGCGTTACGCTATCCATGGTAACCTCTTGTCCTGGATGGAATCCTTTCTCACTAAGAGGGTCCAAACTGTCATCTGTGAGGGTGCAACTTCTACCTCCTCCCCAGTGACCTCGGGTGTACCACAACGGATCCGCTCCACAAAATACCCGCTCTTCAAGCTGACCTTGAACTGGCTGGCAACACTTCAATTCAATGGAAACTGGGAAAAGACGCAACTGCACAGTCACGCAACAGTGTTTTGATTGCGCAACCGCAATCAAGTCACTGGTCAGGGACAGTGAGCGGGGGTAGGGGGGGGGGGGGGGGGTTGGGGGGATGGGGGATCAGGGCTGTTTCACCTTACACTACTCGTCTGAGCATTGCAAAACTACTTGAATACTACTATAGAGTACGTTCCTGTTATTTTGTCCATTCTATAAAACCTCAAGTCAAAATAAAAGACTAAGTCAGGACTAGCTGATATTTTGCATGTCTGACAATCTGTAGTGTTAACATGCACACTGAACTGCACACTTGATCACTGTTGTGTTCGTTACTGGGCCTTAAATTCAATGGTTCCAAATTATCTTGGACACCTGCGTTCAATTTAAATGGATGTGAGGCCATGTTATAAAAAACTGATAAAAACTATTATCCACTCCTGACATTAGAAATTTACTACTTGGTGAGATGTGAGACACTCTTCCTGAAAAAAAAACTATTTCAAACCTCATACCTGACCTGACCCATCAATCCATACCCTATTTGAGAGCAATCCCTGGGAACAGCTTCAGCTCCCCGTGAGTGTGAAAGCCACACCCTATCTCAGACCAAAATGATCAAAATTTATATACCCTATTTGAAACCAAAAACTTCCTCATACTTATGTAGTTTATAAAGGGGTACTCCCCCCTCCCCCGGCACTAATCCTTGAGTTGCCGATAGTATTAGGGACTTTCAGATCGGGTACGAGTACGAGATCGAACCCTCACTTCTCCCAGTTCATGACCAGTTGAAAAGGAGACTATCGGTACAAGATTGGTGTGAAATACGATAATCGAAAGCATACTGCTCTGAAGGTCCCTAATATTATCGGCAACTCAAGAATTAGTGCCGGGGAGGGGGAAGCACCCTTATATATCAACTCGATATCTCACGATTTTCCGAAGATTTCCGACCATTTTCCGAAGACTTCCGAAGATTTTCAAAATGTTGTCTGGTGGTAAAAAGAATGTTTCTGGAGTTGAACACTCGAAGATAAATTTCATATCTCCCCGCAGCCATTATTATCCCCTATTTAACATTCAATGGCGTCCGTTAGAATACTTCCAACATTAAAATAACTATTTACAGGGCAGTAAAACTGTTAAACAAAAAACCTGAACGTTTTCGACTTAAATTACACTAAGTCATCATCGGGGTATAATCAAAATATGACCGTCAGCAGACGGGAAAACCCGTGGGACGTTTGCCTTTCGAGGTCATATTGGCGAGCACGTGGCTTTATTTCTGAATTTCTAAGTTGTATTCATACTGTCCAAACGTATTACTTATTTGCACTGCGTGAAATCACAATGGACATTCAATTTGTCCTTATTTTTTACTTAAGTTTACCGACTTTGGGTTAATTTATATACCGTTTTCAAGACCTTAAAAATGTTTCTTTATAAAATGTTTGTATACTTGTGTAAATGCCTACTACAAATTCTACTATACGTCCATTTTTGCCGTTACAGTTTAGGACCCTGGTGAAAGTTTCTATATCTCGAAATCAAACTGTAATCCACTTCCTTTCAATTTTGCCAACACTTCCTTCTCAAATCTCTCATTCAACTCTGGAGTGAAGTAATTCTTCCAGTCTCCGACCACGCCCTTCCGAAGCATCGATGTTTCGCCTTCTTTATTCTTTAGCTCGTAACTTGCAGCATTTTTCTTCATTCCACTGAAAGTGCATTGTTCAGCGATGCGACTGATGAGATCATCTGACAGCGGCTTGTTGACGAAGTTTGCGATCATTCTGACATGGGAAAGCAGATCCTAGCGGAGAGAATCATAACTTTAAGACTACTGAAGAGCCTGGAACAGGACAAAATACAGTCCTCACTACAACAAACCTTTTGTAAATCTTCATATTTAAGAAACAAGACATTGGGGTCATCTTTGTGCTTCCACCAGTCCAGAACATGGTCATTCCAGAAGTTCCAAGTCACTGTAATGAAAAGATTAATTCAGAACCAGGTACAGATCGATGGATCTGGCCTTAAAATGCGCATGGATTGAAGATTTTTGCGATACAACAACAACAACAACAACAATTTATTAAGGTATTTCCATACAAAATACATGGCATTACCTAGTGATACTTAAGAAATTATAAAGATATATAAAATGAACCAGAAATAATAATCAACTGGAAAATAAAGTTTCATGCCTAAGAGACATTGCATGAAAAACAAAAGCAGCAGTTGATCGACATAAAGCAAGATCAATGCTGTTACAAAGAAACAAAGATTTTGCATAAATATCAAACTTATTAAAAATACTATATTTGGCTGTTATTTCATTAAAGAATTTCAAACGTATGTTATCATATAACTTGCATGTGAATAGGAAATGCATTTCGTTTTCTATTTCATCTGAATGGCAGAAAGAACAGATTCTCAAATTCATAGGGGTCTTGGGTATTGTGTGTCTACCAGTTTCGATACGTAATTGGTGATTTCCTAGTCGAAATTTGCAAATGGCAGATCTGTGATGAGGGTTGTTTATTGCATCCAATAAATCAGATTTTTTGGTATCTGTTTTAAATGAATGATAAAAGTGTAGTTTTCTGTTTGTGCTAATTAATTGTAGTTGATGAGCTGTTAATGCTTTGGTAATGTTTTGCTTAATATGGGAAGCAAAGAGTTTGCCGTTGTTTTCATTTAATGTGATAGAGCTCGAGTTGTATTTGTTGCATAGTTGATTAATTTTATGTACTAGACCTGTCTCGGTTTTATCAGCCATCTCCTTAGAAAGCTGTAGACATTGCTTAGCGATATTATTTTCTGGTAAACTTTGAAGATGAATCCAAAATTTAATTATGGAATGGCGGATTGGCGGATTTCGAAAGTACAGCAGATCGCGGATTAGCTGAGAATTTTGGTGTGGTGCTCAGCTATTACAAGAAACGTGCAAGAAGATTAGTAACAAGACGCCCGTTGGCCGCTTCCGCGGGATGGGAATGACTTTTCACGGTCATATTCTGTTTAAAATGTCAAATAAATGGAAATGAAAGTACAAGTACTCAATAAGGTAATTTAAAAGACGCCAAAGTCACAACATGAAACGTATGCGCTAACGTGACTTTGGCCTACGAAAGGTGTTGTGTTACAAAGATGCGATTTACATAAATTCCGGGATAAATTGCCAAGGCTAATCAGCAAATGACCTTTATCGGTTCTTACAATTATCAACAGGGCGATCGTTGAGAACTCGATCTTGTTTGACGCACGCCTTTTAACCTGTCACTGGCGTAATAGTTGAGAATAAAGTTACATCCAAACTGTAAACAATCGACAATTACTTCTTTTGTTATGTATTCAGTCGCCATGAGCTGTGAAAATCTTGAAAACTTCCACTCCCGCTCACTGATCAGCTCTTATTACGGTTTAAATATTGTGAATGAAATCGGACGTTGCCGACGGGAGCTTTTGAACGAAAGCTTTGGACGAGATCTCAGTGAACATGCTACCACGGGAAACAAACACATTGCTCCGCGAGAAACAAGAGTTTCTTTTACTACATTGAAAACGTATAAAATGTACCGTTTAGTGAACAAAATCGTACGTTGCCAGGCGGATGGTTAGAAAAATTATCGAGCATACCATTTAGGTGAAATCTCAAATCGACGAGAGCTTTCGATAGATTTTACCGCACAACATCGAACTCATGGAACTCATCGAACACATCGAACCACATCGAACACATCGAACCACATCGAACCCATCGAACCACATCGAACCACATCGAACGCATCAAAACAATCAAGCCGAATTTAATACGCGGCTCATCCCGCGTAACAAGAATTTATATGTAAGTCTTGGACCTTAATTGGTTATCAAACTTACTTACCATTTCCTTCTATAAATAACTTGGCATAAAATTCCCATGGCCCATTATATTTATTTCCAAAGATCTTCAAGCCAGTCACGAATTTGAAATTTGATACTGCAACATCCTTTGGATTGCGAGCGACATAAATATATTTACACTTGGTGTCTTCGGTTGAACTTTTAGGAGTAGCATGGTAAGGAAGATGAGCCTTTAAAATGCGAGGACTTGGCAGAGTGTTGAAGTCAGGCTGGGGAACTATTGCATGTGTTGCCATTTCCAGGAATGGAACTCGCTCCATAGCATAGCTGCTTTTGACTTGTCCTTCGTTAAATATCTGCCAAACAATTTCTTGAACCCAAGTTGTCCCTAAATGAAATGATGTAAAAGTAATTTATATACAGGGTATATACAGTCAACTCTCTCTTAAACGGACTAGGCCGAGTGGTCGGCCTTAACTTCTTCTTTTAATAGCAGTGGAAACTCGAAAAGCCATAACTCGCCTAAAAGGCTTTGGATCGGCCTGAGAAACGAGATAACCTGAACAGACGAGACACCAAGAGCTATCAAGGAATAGATGTAAGCTGCAAGGTGAAAGTCACGATTCGCGTATTTCGAAATGAATTTAGTTATATCGGATTTATTTCCTCACAGTTTTTTTTAAGTGAAAAACAGTATTGTTTGACTGTTGGGTACGTTAGTGTATGAAAGATCCTTCGCACGTATTCCCCTGTTACACGTTTGATCCTGTATTTCAAAGGTTTGCATATAATTATTTGCTCTTTTGACTCTTTGTCCTCCAATATGGCGGCCTTGACGACGACGACAATGAAGACGATGATGAAGATAACACACTATAGCTCATGAGGCAGATGTCTGTTTGTTGGTCTTTGTTCATGGCATGAATTCTTAAAAGGAAAGATGTATAAAGAGATCACGGGATTCAAATGTTTACACCTTGACACGGACCACGGACTCACCTGACCTGGGATATGTGACCACGAAAACATCATCCGGCCTCGTCTGAAAATTCGAGATAAAGTCGCAGAGCAACTGAAGATCGGGAGTGAAATTTGCAGGCATTTTCAAGCCTAAAACATCAATGAATTTTTCAGATGTCCAATCACCCTCAGTTACTTGAAAGAAAGGAACACTCGCCATGATTGTTGCAACTCAACACAATAATTTAATGGAAAACTGAACAGTCATGCAACTGAGTGTTTTGATTGCGCATTATAAAATGTTGGAGTAATTGCGCGCGCTGTGATTGGTCAGTTCGAGTTCATTATAGCTCCATAAAGCACGCTGCTTACGTCACGCGCGTGCTTTATGGAGTTATAATGCACGCTGCTTACGTCACAAGTTTTAGCGAGCGCAATTTCTTTAACATTTTATAAAAGAAATAAAGAACTTGTCCTCGTGCATTGTTGAGTTATATAAGCACTTGGGAATTGTTAAGAACACTCGAGAAGTGCGAGAAGCACTCGGCTACGCCTCGTGCTTCTCTATGCACTTCTCTCGTGTTCTTAAAAATTCCCGCGTGCTTATATAACTCAACAATGCACTCAGGCGCGTCTTTTATTTCTTTAATAACCCGCAATCAACATGATCAAGTCACTGGTCAGGGCTGTTTCACCTTACACTACTCGTCTGAGAATTGCTAAACTATTTGAATACTACATTAGATTACGTTCCTATTATTTTGTCAATTCTATAAAACCTCAAGTCAAAATATAAGACTAAGATAGGACTAGCTGATAATTTGCATGCCCGAGAATCTGTAGTGTTACAGTTAAGCGCGTCGAACCGTAGCCACCTGACTAAGTTTTTGACATCTTTTTGACACGTTTTTGATAAGTTTGATGGCGTCAGGTTGCACAACGGTTCATACGAACGATATATGAAACGTTCAGTTTCAACCGCTTTTTACAAACCCAGCAGACTTGAAATTGAAAGTTAGGTCTCACAAAGATCTTTAAAATGCATTTCCTGTACGAAAAGTTAAGCTTGACCAAATGTTTGTCGGCATTAATTTTATTCATCGCTAGTTGAACTTGGCATAATCGATCGTGCGAAACGTT
The DNA here is from genome assembly GCA_963693305.1 of Meandrina meandrites. NCBI lineage: Eukaryota > Metazoa > Cnidaria > Anthozoa > Scleractinia > Meandrinidae > Meandrina > Meandrina meandrites. Next base: position 7,501,489 of record OY855903.1, on the reverse strand, counting down.
GTTTTGAAACCCTTTCAAGCTCTGATGACGAATCATGCAACGGTTGATACCCCGCCTTCCATTTTTCAAGGCATCTGATTGGTAGTTAAAGTTACCGGAAGCCATAAAACTCATCGAAATAACCAAAAACTTGTCAAAAAGATGTCAAAAACTTTGTCGGGTGGCTACGGTTAACGTTGGAGGCGCTTGACTGTAACATACACACTGAACTGCACCGCTTGATCACTGTTGTGCTCGTTACCATGCCTTAGTTTCACTGGTTCCAAGTTATTTTGGACACCTGCGCTCAATTTAAACGGATGTGAGGCCATGTTGTAAAAAAATGATTAAAACTATTCCTGACATTAGGAATTTGCTACTTGGTGAAATGTGAGACGCGCTTCCTGAAACACAGACCACAATTTGCAATTTTCCCAACCTCATACCAGACTTGACCCATCAATCGAATCCCTATTTCAGAGCAATCCCTGGGAACAGCTTCAGTTCCCCGTGAGTGCATAAACCACACCCTATCTCCGCCTCCACTCATGTCCAATACACCCGCACTATAACGATCCGTTAAAAGCAAATTCAGTTCGTTCGATCCGTACGGATCGTTGAAGACCCTTGCGGTCCGTAGAGAAGAGTTTCAGTTCGTCCGATTGGTACGGATCGTTAAGGGCCCTTGCGGTCCGTAGAGTAGAATTTACGGATCGTATATTGCATCTCATTAAATCAAAGAGGCCATGTGTGTTACGGATCGTTCGATTCGCAATTCGTGCATCTCATTAAATCAAATCAAAGAGGCCATGTGAGTTAACGGATCGTTCGATTCGCAGTTCGTGCATCTCATTAAATGAACAATCCTTGCTCGAAAGGGAATATTGATCGTAGCAAGAGTGCGCTAGTAGAACAGACAAGATATAAGTGTATATTCTTCGTTCTAAACGTGGTAAACACCAGAAATGCTTTCTATAAATCGCGCACGATTCGTAATCCTTGCACGAAAGGGAATATTGATCGTAGCAAGAGTGCGCTAGTAGAACAGACAAGATCAGTGCAAGTGTATATTCTTCGTTCTAAACGTGGAAAACACCAGAAATGCTTTACATAAAACGCGCGCGGTTCGTAATCCTTGCACGAAAGGGAATATTGATCGTAGCAAGAGTGCTCCTTTCTAGGGTCGAGGATTTTAAAAATGAACATTTAAAATTACTGCTTGTTACTATTATCTTCCTTAGTGGTGTGACATGCTCTCATAATTCTACCCCAAAAGCCTGTTTATTTATTTTATAACTGTTTCTAATTGTTTTATAGAGGTTATATGATCATTCTAATAACTGGTTCGCTAAAAATTACTTTAAGTGGCAGATCCAGACCTTCAGCTAAGGAGGGGCCTGCTTGACTATGAATGTTGAATTCTGCGAAGATAATTCAATTGTGGCTCTGAATTCAAAGAAAATGTGCTATTTCCAAAAAAATACAAGGTGGGGTCTCGAGCCCTTCGGGACCCTCCCCTGGATCTGCCAATGACTTTTATTTATCAGACTGAACTCTGAAAATGTTTGACACTCCTTTGCAATTGATCATGAGATGCTTCTATATATCTTACAATGGAAAAATTTAAAAATGAACATTCAAAAAGATCTGCAACTGGTCATGATGTGTTTTTTTATATATATCTTACAATGGAAGAATGTAAAAATGAACATTCTAAACCATGCACTGTACATGTATCAATGATGTAAAAAGTGAATATTTTAATTGCAAGCTATATATGCTGTGTCGTTGTTGATATTGTGCTGTTGTATAAAATAATCATGCCTACATCAAGAGTCAGGTGATTTGAAATTTCTACATGAGGGAGCATCTAGAGTATAAATTTCTGAAGGAAAGCTTGGAGCTCAATTGTAATTTAGGGGATGGAAACGGGGAGGGGGGGGGGGGGGGGACCAGTATGGAAATTTTGTGGAGCGCGCTGCACATTTCCTTAAAATAATGGAGGGTCTTAAAAATTCACTTTGCAAATTACAAAGGATTATTTGATATAGGTAACATTTATTAATAACAATGTGTTTCCAGAAATTATCGATACCATGCCCACAAAGAGATTATTCCGAGGGACCCCCCCCCCCCCAACCCCTCCTGACATTCCAATTAACATAAATACATTTCCCTACAATTTTTGGCCTTTCAGATCACCTCCATCCCCAGGTTTAAAAGATTGCCTTTCTATTTATATCTTCATTGTGGTTGTCCACATCATATAACACCCGGCGTTACCAATCAATGAAGTTGATGATCGATTAAAATCGATATCATTTGATGGCAATCGATATCAATTAATCGATTGATATTGATAATCGATGACCAATCGATGACAAAGATTTTTGTGACCTTATCGATTGGCATCGATTATTATCGATCGGCATCGATTATTATTGATTGTCATTGATTGCTATTGATTGTCATAGATTGTTATTGATTATCCCAATACAGTTTTTGTACTCTCTAAATTATCTTAAGCCCAGTTTATGATTCAGTGTTCTTTCCAAAATACAAGAAGGAGATTATTTTGCCAGAATTTCAACAATTTTACAAATTATAAAGATCGCATTTATATATTAAGTATCTAATGTTTATGGATTGTCCTTTCCCTGTCTTGGCATCTCCATCTCCCCTTTCTGGGCCCTTTTGATCCACCACCCAGGTGTCACGGTACAATAAATTAACAAACAACATACGTCAGAAATAAATTCAATGCATAAGTGATTTACTCTCCAAAGAGTTTTTTTCCAATTTATTCTTGCTTCTAAACTCAAGTGAAATTGAGTTGCAAAGTGGTGAAACATGAGACATACACGAGGCAGCGAAAACTCACCGCTACGCGACTTGTTTGTCGTCGCTTTGTGGCTCAATTTCACTTGGAACTTCAATCGATGCCAATTGATGAAATTTTTTGTGACTATCGATTGGTCATCGATTTGCCGATGCCAATCGATATCAGTTAGCTAATTTTATCGATTGATATCAATTTATCGATTGAATTTCTGATCATCCATTTCATCGATTGGTAATGCCACCAATTCATATGTTTTGTTATATACAACAAAACTTTGACAGCCAAGAGAATAACTTCAGTGTTGACATCGTGTAATTAAAATGGAAGAAAATTGGTATTAATTTGTATTGTTAGATTCACATGTTTGGTTGACTTTCACTGGGTTGCCTAATGCTTCCAAAACTCAAATGCATACTTAAATTGACTGATGTTGAATACATCCATTTCAGTTTTATGTGCACATCAGCTATCTTTCAAATCATTTGACATTCACTTTTCCAAAACCTTTTGCCCATGCTGTCTAAATAGGTTAATCACAAAAGTTTTATTTCAGGATCTGTTTCATGGCAGATCTATGTAAATGATCATGAAAATTAATGTTCCGTTCATTTTATTGATACTGATGGAATTTTCTACTTAAAATAACTTTTTCCCTCACTAATCTTGAAACTTGTTATTGGTTTTCATCTTAGGAATCAGGTGAAGTATTAAAATAGTACCTTCACAGTTGTGTTCACATACTTCATCAGTATCATAAAATTTAATTGAATAACTTATTGGATAGATATTGCAGTTACCTGCAGTTTACTGCTTTTGTGTGGATTGCAATTTGCCTTGCACCATCCATCCATGTGGTTCTGAAGGTGGAACTAATCCACCACCATCTCCATTGCTGCCATGCGCTTGGATGTTGCTGTGATGGTACTTCGCACTGGATTTTTTGAAAACTTTTTCAAGTGACAAATAGCATCGTCACAACAAAATGCTTTCTGGAATAGAGGATATATACATAAATTAATGTAAATAATTGAACTCAGGTTATATATTCAATATGTATTGCAGTGCAACTACAGTTAAAATCCCGATATTACTCGAACCCTCAATAACTGGAACCTCCCATTAACTCGAACCTTTTCCAATTCCCCTCAAGGTAATTTTCTTACTAATTTTACCCTCGATAACTCGAACCCCCCCCCCCCCCCCCCGATAACTCGAACCTTATTCGATTTCCCTTGAAGGTTCAAGTTATCGGGATTCAACTGTACTAATTAAAGTGGACCCACCCACACAATTTTAAGGTTTACGGGCTTTGAGAGGTCCATGTCTGCCAAACTTGGAAGAATTATATTATTAATTCATTTTTTTCTTCTGTATTATTCAATGTACCAGTAATTTCTGAAATATCAATTGTGTAATGAATTGTTTGTGTTCTTAATTACCTGGGTTCATTTACCTAAGTTGTCTCGGTGGTGTCCCTGAAAATAGTCTTGCTGTTAAAATCTTTATGGAGGGGAGGGTATCTATATCTTTTGTAGGGCCAGTCGTAATCACTAATAGGAGGAAACTAAATTTGCAAATTTGAAATACTTTGTACTCATTTAAGATAGCAGGTTTACATGGTGTAACATTAAAGGGCATTTGGCATTACTTTTGAGGTAGTATAGTATTGAATTACACTTAATTTATTTGAGTTCTACAAACATACCTATGCTCCCAGGGGAGGGGTACTCAGGATTTCAAGTGACGGGGATGATAGAAGGATTTTTTTAGGGTTTGAGATTTTCAATTCTGGGCCGATTTTTGGGGGTAGGAAAATTTGGCAAGCATATTTTTGGTGGGCTTCATTTACGTAGGGAGTTTTTTGGGTGTTACTGACCTAGGCAAAGTGCTCTTGCCTGGATGTCCCTAGTGTTGTTAAACCAGATGAAGGAAAGATTATTCAGATGATATGATGAATAAACAAACACAAACATTCAATTTCTAATGTTTTTAATGTTTATTTTTTTGGCATGAGATTTTTTAGGGGTTAATTCTTGGTCCAGGGATTTTTTTGGGTTTTGTTGGAAGCCCTAGGGATTTTTTGGGTCTTGATTTTTGCTCTCATTCGATCATCCCGTGTTTACATTTACAAAGTATATTTGTAATCATGGTAACTACCCAGTCATCTTTCTGTCTCATTATCAGTGAATGGAAATAGAACTTTTGTTAATGTATGTTTCATATAACACGAAACCTAATTGGGCGTACAGTCAACTCTCTCTAAGACAGACACCGTCGGGACCGGCCATAACTGTCCGTCTTATAGAGAGTCGCCGTACATGACAGCAGTAACTCTGAGATAATAATATACTGAACCTCTTCACAATGAATATGCCTCTGTTCTAAGTTTATATAAAGTAATTTACCTAAACGAAACATACAAACCAGAACAAAAATAATATTATAAAACTGACTCTTTTGTCTACAGTATTACACATACAGGGAGGGGGTTTACTGACTCTTTACTGTACTCCGAACAATGAAGCAGTCATCTTGCTATAAACTGAAACATGACGTCTCTCACCTCAGTGTTTAAGCAAATATGCATTGTCAATTTGTATTTGAAGGGAACTTCCTAGCTGTGAAGTGGCTATTAGCTGGTGACCACATCATTGCGAAATAAATAATCTTATAGTTGAAGACGCTTTGGTTAGAAATCAAGAAAGAAAAACAGACAGCAAGAGGAAGCAGCAAGGAAATTACAGTCGCAAAAGCTGTAGTTCAGCTAAGAAAGCAATCTCAAAATAACTGTTCTAGGTTAACAGAACATTGTACTGTATTCTGTTTTCTTTTCCAAGTAATGTTTGGAATGCAACAATGACTGATTTACATTCTAACTTGCAACCGACTAGATAAGTGCCAGAGCTGCCAATTAAAATTCAGTGGTATTAAACAAAGAGACATGTACCATAAACACCCACAGATAAGCCGCACCCTGAATTTGGCAACTCAAATTCAGTTGGGCTTCAAACTTCAGAGTTCGCATGTTATTGAAAGGTATTTTAATTAGAGGACGTGTATACTCAGGGCCCGCGCAGCAAGATTTTGAGTGGGGGGCTCAAGCGTTAGCCAGATTTTTTTTGTGGGGGGGGGGGGGGGGGGGGGGGAAGCGGAGACATGCTATCCTGGGAAAATTAGGGTTTTAGTTACTCTCAGATATCAGAAGATGGATTTAAAATTAACAAACAGTGTGTTAAAGCGTAATGTTTTTACAACTTGAAACAGCAACGGTGCTAACGTACCAGGATCTACAAGAGATTATTGCAATTTATTTGCACTGGCCTTCGAGCTGACATTATTTAGATTTGCTACACCACGCTGATAAGTCCCAAAAAGGACGGAATGGCTGTGCGCGATTGTAACCCTACTTTATCGTTCTGGTCGTGTTGGTGTCTTGCAAAGCTACTTTTTCACATAGTACTTATCGGCCTTGCTATATTATTGTAATGCTTTTACAGTATAAGCATACTTAACATTTAGAACCAGACCTAACTATCAAATCCTGCTTGAAGCAATTTAATTTACTCCAAATCAGTGCTACTGCCATTAGCGTTTACAAACCAGAAATCTGACGATTTTTGCTATACTTCAGCTAGACGTTGTAAACGGTGCCAAAATTTCTCTTTCTGTTATTGCTACAATCTGCAAATTCGTTAGTGATGTTTATCATCGTCAAGTTACTAAATCTCCCTTGTGTCATTGTTGGGCAAAATGTTTATTCTTTGTGCAGTGGAAACTGAATGATCATTCACCAGATGCACTCGATACATTATTAACCAAACTGGAACTCAAAAACAGAATTTATCACCAGCTTCTGGAAAGGCGTTCAAATGAAATACTTTTAGTAATTGTTCGTGCAATAATAATAATAATAATAATAATAATAATAATGATAATAATAATAATAATAATAATAATAATATTTATAATAATAACAATAATAATAATAATAATAATAATATTTCCTTTATTTCTTTCTTTACTTGCTTATTTACTTAAGTTCTTCTTATTTTTTTCTTTTTACTGTAAAAAAGTGGGGGGGCTAAAGCCCCCCCAGCCCCTCCCTCTGCGCGGGCCCTGAATACTTTCAGACCTGTTTGCGCACAATTAATTATGCAAATTGCCATCATGTGTCAAGCCGACGAAGCGTAACTTTTACAACTTTGTGACATTTAACTAAGAGAAGAACGGTCATCACAATGAATAGAGTGCACAATCATGATAATTTGCTGTAGAATTAATTGATCTTTGCTCCACATAGCATGTATTTTGTGCAGTAAATAAATTTTATTGTCTTTATTCAATGAATTAATTTCGGGCTACCACCTCAGAGCTTAGGGCTCGTAAAATGGAATAACAGCTCGCCCTTTGTCTCACCCGGCAGAGGTGAACACTTTTCCATGTTGAAATTTTTATATCATTATATTGCCTCTGTTGACAATTGCACAAATGGTTAACAGCAAAAATGTGTGCCTGGAGAGTAAGTGAAAAGGTTAAAAGCAAATTATGTGTTATTACTCAATTTGTTGAAATTTACTACTTCCTTTCTGTGATACACACCGAGAACTCAGGAACACAACAACATTTGTATTTCAAGATGGCGGATCCACTACAAGCACATGGTTAGGTGTACACGTGACGAAAGCGTCACTTCCGGTATATACTACATCCCCCCTCCACTTAATACTGAACTTCCTATCATACAAACGGTTAGTGTCCAAGTATTCAATGTTCAATGTCCTTAAACCATAAACAAATTGAAGGGGCAAGGGCAAGAATCACAGATTGAGTTTTTGGCGAAATTGAACATTGTCAAAACAATTCCAAATTTCGCATGCGAGTTTGTTTACGTGTGTTAAACACTGTCCTGTATTTTTTCCCGTTGTTGTCTGCCTTGTTTCCAAAAAATTACGCATGCAAAAACTGGACTTTGACGAAAGAAACCTTTTGTTCCGCGAAACAATGAAATCAGCGAAGTTGAACCGATTACTGTTTTAACTCTACAAAAATTAACCCTAGGGGTTAGGGTAAGGTTAGGGTTAGCATAGGGTTATCCTAGCAAAAATAAAGAAATCTCTTCTTTTGAATTGCATGGCATGAGTTGGTATCTAAATAAAGTCAAGGATTAGTGTCTAGAGAGTGAACGTTTTGCAATCCGTGAAAAAAGAAAACACTATTACGGTATATGAAAAAAACTTTCTCATGCACTGTTTTCTGGAAAAGTAAAAAAAGAGCAAGATGTGACATTTCGTAGATGCTACTCTGATGCTGCAGAAGGCTTTGAAATTTAGTGATGCTATCAGCAAAGCGCTTGCCATTTATGCTTTGTCTGCGCGACGAATTACAAAATCATTACGGAAGAAAACGTATTCGAAATTTCTCAGCGGTAAATTTCGCTAAGCGAAATGATTATTTTTTGTGAATAACACTGCCGTTAGCAAAGCAAATTCAGTCCGTTTCACTAAAAAAGATACTTCCATTTTCGAACTACCGTGAACGGCGAACTTTTTTCCGCGAATTTTCACGCGTAAAGCATTTAAGTTTGCCTAGACAAACCGTCGCGTTTGGAGCGTAAACATGTCAAGTTTTGGCAACTCAGCCTGTGTGTATCTGGTCATGAAACACAGGTTTCGAAAACTTTTGCGTCGACGTTTTATGTTTCTTCAATGAATGTCGACAGCAAATGGCGCCTTTATATTTCTGGTAAATGCTGAGACAGCGATCTTGATCTTTGGTTCACTTGCAAAACGCGACAGTTTGTCTAGACAAACTTGAATGTTTTGCTAGATCGTGAGAAAACGGGCTAAAAAGTTAGCCGTTCACGGTAGCTCGAAAATGGCAGTAAAAGTCTGGTTTCATAAAACGGGTTTTTCAGACAACACAAAAGAAGTTAGTTTTAAGCTGAATAGGCTGTTTCTCCTACAGGCATGTTATGAATACACTGAATCGAATTTAAGCCGGCTGGAAAACCGATGGAAAAGAACAAGTCAGCTTAAACAAACAAAAAACTTACATGCGAGCCCGGGTTCAGCCTTGTCCTTTCATTCCTCTCGACAGACAGCGATGAAGCAATCAATGGAATTCCATGATGTGCACTCACAAAATCTAAACGGTTGATTTTCATTCCGCTTGACTTGCAGTAAGCTCCTATTCTGTTCTTTTTGGGCGCGCATACTATGAATATATTGCGAAAGCCGCGTTTCGCACACGTGAAATGAATGAAGACTGACTTTGCCGCCACGCCTTTCGCTCGACTGTCAAGTCACGCTCAAAAATAACGCAATAATCACGATCAATGCATTAAAGATTATTATGGGATATCCCTGAGTTTCTTCGACACGGACAGTCCTACGCTCAAAATTCAACAGAAAATTATAGACTCTAAAAGCCAGTCTTCATTTCCAAACATTCAACACGCCAAATCATGGCAAATCAGCCCAAACAAACGAAGGTGAACTTGGTTTGGAAGAGAAGGGCGTTTAAACTCTTTCCGTCTGGAATCAGAGTCCCGATCATGGAACAAACGAACCTCGCTTCTTTGAGGCTCGCTAGCGATCTTGCGGGTATTCAGACTTTATGATGTCCTTCTACCACCAGACGGGCGCAAATATATGTCAAATAAGCGAGAATCAGTGGAGAGAAGTGCACTTCATGCGCGAAGGTGAGCATTCGACTTGTCCGATTAAAATCTGAAGAGGCTTTGCGCGCGAAAAGCTTACGTCACAATATTTGCTTTCCAGATCTCCCAACTGAATTACAAAAACAGGAAGAGAAACAAAAAACCTTTTGTTACTCCGAACAATGAAACCAGCATAAACATTTAGATTCGTTCTGGAACAATGATTCGCTAATAGTAATTTTCTCTTCTTTTTTTCTCCAAGAACAAGCTCAAACTAGCGAAAATAAATGCAGGACAGTGTTTAACACATGTAAACAAAGCCACATGCGAGTTTTGGAGTTGTTTTTGACAATTTTCAATTTCGCCAAAAACTCAATCTGTGATTCTTGCCCTTGCCCCTTCAATTAATCTCAGATAAAGTCAACAATACATATGCGAGGAATGTTTCTAACAGGCACAAACGGACACAAAGTCTTTCATCCAGGCTGGAGGCTGCCTAGCACGAACAGGCCGCGAAGGAGGAGCACTTGGACTGGACTCAGAAGGTACAGGAAGATGTTCATGGACGTGGCTCGGTGGACTTAACACAGCTGCTTCTGACTGTCTTGTGATGGAAGTCTCATTTCTCTCCTGTCTTCCATGGGTTTCAGTGGAAGGGTCTGGCTGGACAAACTTTTTCATGTGGCTTGCATTTCGCATCTTGGTGTTTCCTTCCTGATCTTGTATAAGGACAGCATTACCCTTCTTCTCGACAACTTTATATGGCAGTGGTTCAAAGCTGGGTGATAATTTGTTATCGCGACTCTTGTTGAGTAGGATGCGATCTCCTTCCCCGATGTCACTGTATTCTGCTGACCGCTTGCTATCCGCATACTCTTTTTGTCGGAGCTTTGCACGTGCATCTCTTTCGCGAAGGAGCTGCTGCCAGTGGGCCTCGGTGATCCTGTCAGTTGGGATAGCTACTCTTGGAAGCTTGTCGTTAAGTCGTCGACCCATCAGTAGTTCGGCTGGTGACAATCCAGTCACTGTGTGAGGTGTGGTCCGGTATTGGAAGAGAAAATCTTGTAATGCTTTCTTCCAGTCTTTTCCTTCTAAATTGGCGATTCTTATTATCTTCAGCAGGGTTTCATTACAGCGTTCAACCTCACCATTACTCTGAGGCCAGTACGGGATCCCTTTTTTGTGCACTATTCCCAGGTAGTCGAGGAAGCCTTCGAACTGCGTGGAGGAAAATGGTGGGCCATTGTCGCTGCGAACACTAAGGGGTAGGCCGTGTGTTTGGAACATGCCCTCCATGGCTCTTGTGACATGCGCTGCATCCGTCTTCCTCAACAGGATAACCTCAGGCCAGCGTGAGTAGTTGTCTACTGCTACGAGAAGGTGGTTTCCTCCGGGAATCTCCAACAGGTCGACGGCTATGTCACTCCATGGGCCTTCGGGTAGCATTGTGGATCTGATGGGTTCTGCCTTACTTCTTGGGCCAACTAGCTGGCAAGGATGACAGGCTTTTATAGATTGCCCAACTTGCTTGTCCATGTTGGGCCACCATACCTTTTCCCTGAGACGGGCCTTTGTGCGTGTCATTCCCTGATGGCCCTCGTGTGCGAGTGCGATCGTATGCTTCCAGAGGCTCTCCGGCATGATAATACGATTACCTCTGAGGACAAGCTGGCCTAGGACCCAAAGCTCTTCTGCCAAGGCTTTGTACATAGTGCCCGATAAGCGACTCCAATCTCCTGAAGTAACAGCTTGACGCACCAACTGCAAGGTGGGGTCCTTCTCCGATGCTCGTTCGACTTCTTGGGGTGTAAGTGCTGCTGGTATTGCTTCACTAGCGACGCTGCAGGCATATTCTCTGGTTTCACTCGCATCGTGGTCCTCAGCTGGACCTACTGGGAGGCGGCTTAGGGCATCCGCAACGTTCTCTTTACCGGGAATGTGCGTGACTACATAGCGAAATTGCTGGAGGTACAATAACCATCTTTCAATGCGTGCTGATGGGGGTGTACTCTTGGCACCCAAGACAGTTAGCAATGGTTTGTGATCTGTACGGAGCTCAAAGTCAATTCCATACAAGTACAGGTAGAATTTCTGACAGGCCCACCGCACTGCTAACGCCTCTCTTTCGAACTGGGAGTACCTTTTCTCTACACTACTCAACTTGCGGCTGGCGTAGTAGACTGGCCTGTACAAACCATCCTCTTGTTGTTGTTCGAGGACTGCACCAAGACCAACAGGCGATGCATCTGTTACGAGGCGGGTCTTTGCATCCTTGGTGAAATAGGCCATGACTGGGGCGTTCGTTAATAAGTTCTTAATTTGTTCAAAGGCTTCTTCTTCCTTGGCGCCCCAACTCCAGGACTTGCCCGTGCATGTGAGGTCCCATAAGGGGCTTGATATGGTTGAAAAGCCTGGGATGAACTTTGCACAGAATTGGGCAGATCCCAGAAAACTTCTCACTTCGGATTGATTTTGTGGTCTCGGAGCGTCAACAATGGCTTCCACTCTCTTCTTGGAGACCTGCAATCCCTCTCCAGTGAGCACTTCGCCCATATACACCATACTCTTGGCTCCAATGACACACTTTTCATAGTTGAGGGTCAATCCATTCTCTTCAAATTTACGCATTACTCTGTCAAGGTTTTCATCATGTTCTTTATGATCACGCCCAACTACTCTCACATCATCATGCAGGTTGTAGGCACCGGGACAATCCTTTAGTATTTGCCATATCAACTGCTGAAACTTCTCTGTTGCCATATTGACGCCAAAGAATAGCCTCTTGTATCGATACAGGCCATCTGGGGCCGCGAAGGTGGTCACGTCACGTGAGTCAGGGTGGAGCTCTATTTGATGGAACGCCATGTTTAGGTCAAGTTTACTGAAAACTTTTGCCTCCGAGATCTCCTGTAAGGTTTCTTCCACTGTGGGAACTGGGTGCTTTTCCCTAAGGATTGCACGATTCGCCTGCCTCATATCCAAACAGATTCGGATATCACCGTTGGGCTTCTCCACAGCCACAAGTGGGTTGATCCAGCTGGTGGGGCCATTGACTTTTTCAATGACATCCAGCTCCTCTAACTGCTTCAGCTTTTCTGTCACTTTCTGTCTCCTGCTGAATGGAATTCGACGCAGGGGTTGTGCCACAGGTGGGATACTATCGTCCTGGTGTAATTTCAGCTGGTAACCCTTTAGTTTGCCAAGGCCCTCAAAGACTTTTGGGAATCTAGCTCTAAGAGAAGCTTTTTTGTCTACAGGTTGGGCATTTTCAAGAATTATGCTACAGTTGTTTACATTAATTCCGATCTTAAGGATTGCAAGCATCTCAGACGTTTTACGACCTAGCAGGGTTGCGGCATGGCTTGGGACTATGTAAAATTCCGCAATTGCTGACATATTGGTTTGTGGTACAGTGACTTTTAACATACAGCTTCCCTTTAGCTCTAGGGGTTGTGAGTGTGCATATGTATATACACTTCTATCACACTCCGCTAAGGTTGTTTCCCCCCTGGTAATAAATTTAAATACATCTTCAGACATGAGATTACAGCTGGCACCTGAATCGACAATAACATTAACTAACTTATTGTTTATACGCAGTTCAAGTGTCTCAAGGCCTTCACCAGTGGTGGCAGTAAATACATAGAAGGCATCATCTTCTACATTCTCTGTATCCTGTTGCTGGGTGACAGCCTGTACTTTCTCCCGTTTTCCTCCCTTTCTGGCTTGCTGTTGGGCTCTCCCCTGACTGGATGAACGATTTGTGTTGCTGGCATGTTCTTGGTTATATCGGCAACAAACAGGGAAATGCCCACGTCTGCCGCAGGTTTCGCAAACATGGTCACGTGAACAGCGACAGTCCTTTGCTAAGTGCCCTGTTCTGTTACAATTCCAACATCGCCCTTGGAATTTCATTGGAGAATTGGTTTGTTTGTCAGTCGCCTCTACTCGATTGATTTGTTCTTCGGGCTGAAGGATGAGGGCCTCCTTGTCATGATACTGACTTACAACGTCTAAGAGCTTGGATAAGGTTAAATTCTCGGTACGATATAGTTTAGACTTTAGGTTCTTGTCCTTAATGTATGTCAGTACTTGGTCTCTCGTCATGTTATCTTTCTCTTCTCCGTACTCGCAGTGTTCGGCCAAACTGCGTAGTCTAGTCACAAAGTTATTTATTCGCTCACCTGGCGTCGGCGTTGCTGCCAGAAAGTTTTGTCTGGCCATCGGAATATTCTTCTTCAACTTGAAATAATCGGTGAGCGATTCCATGGCTTTCTTGAAGTCTTTAGCGTCACCTTTCGTTTCCTCGGGGATGGTTCGAAAGATTTCTCGCACACCGGGTCCTGCTAGGTGCAAAAGAAGGGCTCGTTGCTGTTTCGGGTCGTCGATGCCTGATGCTGTAACGAAAAGTTCAAATTCATCCTTCCAAATTCGCCAACGCTGCGAAAGAGTGGCGGGCTCGCCGACAGTGTCGAACGCCGCGGGACCAGTTAGTCCACTTAAACAGACGGCCATAATTCAAAGTTCTTGACAGGTTGGTTTGATGTCCGATTTTTATCCTCGTCGCCAAATGTGATAGCTTCGTGAGAGAAGAAACACACCGAGAACTCAGGAACACAACAACATTTGTATTTCAAGATGGCGGATCCACTACAAGCACATGGTTAGGTGTACACGTGACGAAAGCGTCACTTCCGGTATATACTACACTTTCCAGTTAGACTACTTGGAAAGGAGATAAAACAAAATTTGAAGTAACCTAGTTTCCAAAAAATTAAGTTCTTTAGTGTTTCTCAACAAAACAAACTAACAATTGGCTTAGAGTTCAATCGCTAACATAATAACAGCACAAAAGTTGAAATAATCCATGTTTCTAAAATGTTCTACACATAAGTGATAACAGACTAATGATTGCCTTAGAGTTCAATCCCTAACATAATAACAGCACAAAAGGTGAAATAATCCGCGTTTCTAAAATGTTCTACACATAGCAAACTAAATGATTGCCTTAGAGTTCAATCACTAACATAATTAATAACAGCACAAAAGGTGAAATAATCTGAGTTTCAAAAAAATTCAAGAACATAACAAACTAACATTTGGCTTAAAGTCCAATCGCTAACATTGAATAACAGCACAAAAGTTGAAATAATCAGAGTTCCCATAATGTTCTTCAACAGTCAGAACAAACTAACAATTGGCTTAGAGTACAATCGCTAACATAATAACAGCACAAAAGTTGAAATAATCTGAGTTTCAAAAATTTTCTTCAACATTAATGGTATGAAGAATTAACTACAGAATAAAAATAAAACCCAAAAGAGAAAGAGGCTTTCCTACTGATGTGTGAATAAAATGATCATCGCAACAACGCTGTTAACAGATTGTATTAACAGTATTACATTATTGCCACTAATAGTGATACACTTCTAAAAAGAGCAAGTCGGGTAGAGTACGGTAGAATAGAGTAGATATTGGGGGGTCTTGTCTAGAATAGGGCTGAAGGTGGTCTGGTATACGGGAAGACTTTCAAAGTCCCAGTGGCGCATACCCACTCAAAAATATACTGAGTACCTCCCCTGGGATGTGAACCAATTGGACATACTATGCAGAATAATTACCACACAAATTTACACAAGGAAATACTACACTAATTTAATATGTTATAGCCTGATGTTTCTACTATATAAAATAAAGATGTTGAAATTGAAAATTAAACAAAACTATTGATGCAAAACAATCAATAGAATTCTATTAAATAATCTAAACAGCAAATAAGCACAACATTTTATAGTAAACTTAAGCCATGTTTATAACAGCATAGGAAAATTTAGGCAGAAAATAACCCGGCATGATCAATTGATGAAACCGATAATTGATAACAATCGATGGCAATAGATATCAATCGATAACAATTAATCGATTGATATCGGAAATCGATGACCAATCGATGGCCAAAAAATTTGTGTTTTTCAATTGCCATCGATTGTCATCGATTATCATCACTTGTCATCGATTATCATCGACTGTCTGCGATTGTCATCGATTATCATCAATTGTCATTGATTATCATCTTTTGTCATTGATTTCCATATTTTTGGGGAGGTAATAAAGAAATGCTTCAAGACAGAAGAATTATGGTGACATGGAGCTATATAATTTCATTATAGCACTTGTTAAAATCGCAGGGCAGGGATCTACACCCAAGCTATCAGCTGCCAGACGAAATTAAGAATGCAGTTTATGCTACTCTGAGCATGCGTTTGTTTACGCCGCCAGAAGAGGACATGGGATAGGAAAGTGACGTAATGCCATTCGTTTTTCCTAAGTAAAATGAAGTATTTTTAAAGAGGGTTGATGTTATAAGTCCCGGGTATAAGACCATATAGTGTTTAACATTACATCGATTGCTATCGATTGTCATCGATTGATCACGCCAGGAAAATAATCATGTTGCCCTTTTGGAACCTCCAAAGGCTTAATCACGAGTCACAAGAGAAACTGGAAATAATATTAACTGATTTATTAAGTTTTCTTATGTTCTTAACCTTATTCCTCCTTGACAATCACTTGAATGGAATCATAAAAAACAAGGCGGTTCTTCATTGCAACCTCTCACCTATATCCAAAACGGAGTTTCTTATAATTTAAGCTTAATTCGAGAATCAAGATTTTAATTCAAGGTTATTTTTCATAAACAAGATTCCGTGCATATGAAGATGTGCTTCGACATTTTTAATGGTTTTCAAGACCAAAATATAATATATACATTTAGGCAGGCCTAAAAGCGGAGCTCCCATGCATTTATCTTTTTTCTGCTCGAGTAAATTACAGTGTTACCAAATAAGAAACCACACTATATTTCTTAGCTTATACGGTGGCCCATATAGGTACAAAAAACCTCTCATGATTTTGTTGACGAAAGCGACGTCAATATATTTCGTGGTTAACCCGTATAAATTTTCCTGCCTTTAGTGACAGGTTCTAAAATTGAAATTGACGAGTGCACTTTATTGGGTTCCTCACGTATGCACGTAGGTGCAAAACAAATCTTAGTCAAACTTTTTACAACGTTTACTGTACACTAATTCGTAATGCACCTCTAGGACCTCTATGAGTTATTCAATGTAAAAAGAACCTTGACCTTGTTTTTATTACTACAAAACCATCAGAGCAAGAAAATCAACTCAAGGCAAAAACAGAAAACAAAGTGAACTCGCTGCTTAACACAGTAAACAAAATGAACTCACGGCACGGCAAACTGAGAAAATCACGGCGGCAAAACAAACTCTGCAAATTGATGGTGCCGGTTATGTAAGTCATTTTAAAGCAGTTTTTGTGTAAGAATTGTGGCAGTTTGTGATTTGGAAACTGGTGCACGCTAACTTAGAATAAGCTTACAATGTTGTTTTGACTGTTTTGAACTGTCTTCCTTTTCGTTGCGGTTTGGTTGCATGATTTACTAATTCTGTTCCATCGTACGCGTTGCTATTAAAATGCCTAAGAGAATTTTATGTAGAGAACTGAATGAATTTTCTTCATTTCTGGTAAGTAAATATGCGGTAGGTTAAGTCTGAACCCACTCAGCCTAGCACAGGTAACTCGAAACGAAACCGGCAAATTCAACACACTCACTAATAAGCAGAGATAAGAGAAACAAAACAAATGCAAGCGAGCCGAAATCGTGATTTTGATCTGTGAAGCTAAATAATTTGTTTTCAAAATCCAATAATGAACATCACAGTTAACTCCACTAACTAAAACTGAAAATAATTAGTCTAAACAAAATATTTGCTAAACAAAATAAATGTGTAAAATGTACAAACATGAACAGGCTTGATAAATATTTACGTGAAGATCTGAAAACCTACACAACTTCAAATTCATTCATTAATGAAATATATAAATTCTCTCAATATAAAATTAGGCTTATGCTTAGTGCATACATTTACGTTTGTTACCTCATTATTGAAGAAGGCTTATAAATTCTGTAGGGCAAAGCTTTCAAACCAGCCCAATAATATCGGACACGAACACGGCAGTCTCGTTGCAAGCTTAGTCCAACACCAGCGACATATTCATTATATGAATTATCACCGAACAACAATTTCTTCCTTTCCATCGGTGTAGCCTTTAACAGTCTTTTATCCTTCACTTCAGTGAACTTGATCGGCTCTGAATTCACTTTCTTTTGAGCTCAATTCAGTGATATTCAGCCTTGCTCAGCCGCAGGTCGAACCCTGGACATCGCGCTCTTTTTGACTTGTTATCCAGTATATCATGTTCAAATCGGCAATTATTTCGGATCTTCCCGTTAAGAGGTTGTCCTAAATCATTTGGCATAAGTTTCCATGATGTGCAGGAGTAAATAAAGCGAGAAATACTCGCGAAAATTGATGTTCGCCAGCAGCTTTCTTCGCATCTTTCATTCAGCTTTAAAGGTGAACAGCGTACCAAAGATTTACCGCCTTTTCGAACAATCGCTTCGTTTAAGTTGAAATGAAATGTCCAGATCATTTATTTAACATGTGAAAAAAACTAAACTAAATACTGTATTTCTAAAATAGATTTAGCTAAGCCTAAAAGCAGAGCTTGCGGGTTATTTACCTTGCCCTTTATTTAAATCTGAATTTACGCGATGATAAAATTATCAGGCTAAGTAAAAACTGAGTACTTGAGCCCGCGATCAATTGGAAAACCATTACCTGGTCAGCGGTCAACTTCCAAAAAAGACGTCCCCTCGATTAGCTCTACGCCTGAGCCCGCGATATGGTCATGTGATACTGGTCAGCGGATACCTTGTTTTGACAGCTGTCAATTGACCATGACATGGAAGTTCAATATCAAAGATTTAACAGTAACCAAAGCGGTAATTGTTCTGTGACTCCCCTCCCCCTCCCCCAGAGTCTGTACGGACGGGCGGACGGACGGACGTACGGTCACGTGATTACCAAATTTTCTCGGCTTGGTGGTTTACCAAATTTTCTTACCCATGGTGCTCCGCTGGCGCGCTTCGCGCGCTGGAGCTCCGCTATTAAATCAGGAAAGGGAATCCAGATAACTTTTCCTCTAATTACAATAAAAACATATACAAAATTAACCTACCTCAGAATACCGTTAGCCAATGCATTTTGTAAACTTCACAAAAGACTCCGATCAGAGCCGCCATATTGTCATAGCGGAGCTCCAGCGCGCGAAGCGCGCCAGCGGAGCACCATGGGTAAGAAAATTTGGTAAACCACCAAGCCGAGAAAATTTGGTAATCACGTGACCGTACGTCCGTCCGTCCGTCCGTCCGTACAGACTCTGGGGGAGGGGGAGGGGAGTCACAGAACAATTACCGCTTTGGTTACTGCTAAATCTTTGATATTGAACTTCCATGTCATGGTCAATTGACAGCTGTCAAAACAAGGTATCCGCTGACCAGTATCACATGACCATATCGCGGGCTCAGACGTAGAGCTAATCGAGGGGACGTCTTTTTTGGAAGTTGACCGCTGACCAGGTAATGGCTTTCCAATTGATCGCGGGCTCAAGTACTCAGTTTTTACTTAGCCTGATAATTTTATCATCGCGTAAATTCAGATTTAAATAAAGGGCAAGGTAAATAACCCGCAAGCTCTGCTTTTAGGCTTAGCTAAATCTATTTTAGAAATACAGTATTTAGTTTAGTTTTTTTCACATGTTAAATAAATGATCTGGACATTTCATTTCAACTTAAACGAAGCGATTGTTCGAAAAGGCGGTAAATCTTTGGTACGCTGTTCACCTTTAAAGCTGAATGAAAGATGCGAAGAAAGCTGCTGGCGAACATCAATTTTCGCGAGTATTTCTCGCTTTATTTACTCCTGCACATCATGGAAACTTATGCCAAATGATTTAGGACAACCTCTTAACGGGAAGATCCGAAATAATTGCCGATTTGAACATGATATACTGGATAACAAGTCAAAAAGAGCGCGATGTCCAGGGTTCTACCTGCGGCTGAGCAAGGCTGAATATCACTGAATTGAGCTCAAACAAAAGTGAATTCAGAGCCGATCAAGTTCACTGAAGTGAAGGATAAAAGACTGTTAAAGGCTACACCGATGGAAAGGAAGAAATTGTTGTTCGGTGATAATTCATATAATGAATATGTCGCTGGTGTTGGACTAAGCTTGCAACGAGACTGCCGTGTTCGTGTCCGATATTATTGGGCTGGTTTGAAAGCTTTGCCCTACAGAATTTATAAGCCTTCTTCAATAATGAGGTAACAAACGTAAATGTATGCACTAAGCATAAGCCTAATTTTATATTGAGAGAATTTATATATTTCATTAATGAATGAATTTGAAGTTGTGTAGGTTTTCAGATCTTCACGTAAATATTTATCAAGCCTGTTCATGTTTGTACATTTTACACATTTATTTTGTTTAGTAAATATTTTGTTTAGACTAATTATTTTCAGTTTTAGTTAGTGGAGTTAACTGTGATGTTCATTATTGGATTTTGAAAACAAATTATTTAGCTTCACAGATCAAAATCACGATTTCGGCTCGCTTGCATTTGTTTTGTTTCTCTTATCTCTGCTTATTAGTGAGTGTGTTGAATTTGCCGGTTTCGTTTCGAGTTACCTGTGCTAGGCTGAGTGGGTTCAGACTTAACCTACCGCATATTTACTTACCAGAAATGAAGAAAATTCATTCAGTTCTCTACATAAAATTCTCTTAGGCATTTTAATAGCAACGCGTACGATGGAACAGAATTAGTAAATCATGCAACCAAACCGCAACGAAAAGGAAGACAGTTCAAAACAGTCAAAACAACATTGTAAGCTTATTCTAAGTTAGCGTGCACCAGTTTCCAAATCACAAACTGCCACAATTCTTACACAAAAACTGCTTTAAAATGACTTACATAACCGGCACCATCAATTTGCAGAGTTTGTTTTGCCGCCGTGATTTTCTCAGTTTGCCGTGCCGTGAGTTCATTTTGTTTACTGTGTTAGCAGCGAGTTCACTTTGTTTTCTGTTTTTGCCTTGAGTTGATTTTCTTGCTCTGATGGTTTTGTAGTAATAAAAACAAGGTCAAGGTTCTTTTTACATTGAATAACTCATAGAGGTCCTAGAGGTGTATTACGAATTAGTGTACAGTAAACGTTGTAAAAAGTTTGACTAAGATTTGTTTTGCACCTACGTGCATACGTGAGGAACCCAATAAAGTGCACTCGTCAATTTCAATTTTAGAACCTGTCACTAAAGGCAGGAAAATTCATACGGGTTAACCACGAAATACATTGACGTGGCTTTCGTCAACAAAATCATGAGAGGTTTTTGTTGTACCTATATGGGCCACCGTATAAGCTAAGAAATATAGTGTGGTTTCTTATTTGGTAACACTGTAATTTACTCGAGCAAAAAAAAGATAAATGCATGGGTGCTCCGCTTTTAGGCCTGCCTAAATGTATATATTACCCCGCAATGGATTGTCTCCACCGAGTGAACACGAACGATCAGCTCGACGCGCTCGAGGGAGGCTCGAACAATAATTTCGTAGAACGACGGAAACCCGAAATGATTTTTCGCAAAGCTCGAAAAAAAGTAGTACTCGTTGAAAAAATTCCAACCCAAAACCAAAGAATAAACCTATTCCCTCCACTCCTAAAGCTATTAGGAAAGCGAACCGATCTGTACGAAACGAAAGATCCCCGCGAACGACCATCTCCAAAGCGACGAACCGCAAATCGGACGTTACCTTCTTTAAGTAAATGATTGTAAAAAAAAAAGGAAAAAAAATGTAAGCTATAATTTCAATTGTAGTAAAGACTTTGTAAATTTAGTGTTGCTAATAAAGTGTAAAGTTTTTGAAAAAAAAATCGGACGTTATAATCAAAACTGGACGACTTTTCAAAGCCGCAATATAATTCGTTAACTATAAAAATCTACGAAGCGTAAACTCTGCTCTACGGAGCATAAGGAACCTCAACGATCCGTACGGATCGAACGGATCGTTAGACATTCAGCCTCCCTCACTGTAGTAAGAAGCACTGTAGTAAGTGTCCCTAATGAGATGCAATATACGATCCGTAAACTCTACTCAACAGAGCGTAAGACACCTCAACGATCCGTACGGATCGAACGAACTGAATATGCCTTTAACGGATCGATACAATGCGGGTGTATTGGACAACCCTCTGGAAGAATCATGCAATGGTTGATACCAAGCCTTCCATTTTTCAAAGCTTCTGATTGGTAATTAACCCTATTCAGACCGGGCTTTTTTGGATCTTTTCAGACCGGGGGTGGGGGGGGGGGGGGATTCCGCCCCCCCACTCCGTAACTTCCAGAATATTTAAACAATCGCAATAAAACTTACAGGATATATAGTATGTCCAAACATCTATCTTTTTATATAGTCACGTGCGGTGATGACGTCACTTCACGTGACAATTACATCCGCCATCTTGGATCCGCCATCTTGGATTTCAAAATTTTTCCAAAACATCAGAAAACCGCCCGAAATTAATTTGGAAAAACATGTTTGTCAAAATGACATTGCCATGGTAACGTCAAGTTCCAGACACAACAACCTATCCTATCAATTTATTCCCAGATAAATTTTAGAAAAACTCGTAAAGTTTGGCAGCGTTTGGTTGAATCAAGCACTTTCCGCCCCTCCCCCCCGGTCTGGATAGGATTAAAGTAACCGGAAGCCATAAAACTCATCAAAGTAACCAAAAACTTGTCAAAACTTGTTACTTGACTGTAACATACACACTGAACTCCACACTTGATCACTGTTCGTTACCCGGTCTTAGTTTCACTGGTTCCAAGTTATTTTGGACACCTGCGCTCAATGTAAATAGATGTGAGGTCATGTTGTAAAAAAACTGATTAAAACTATTACCCACTCCTGACATTAGAAATTTGCTACTTGGTGAGATGTGAGACGCGCTTCCTGAAAAAAGCCTATTACAGACCACAATTTGCAATTTTCCAAACCTCATACCTGACCTGACCCATCAATCCATACCCTATTTGAGACCAATCCCTGGGAACAGCTTCAGCTCCCCGTGGGTGTGTAAGCCACACCCTATCTCAGACTAAAATGATCAAAATTTATATACCCTATTTGAAACCCAAAAATTCCTCATACTTATGTAGTTTATAAAGGGGTACTCCCCCCTCCCCCCGGCACTAATCCTTGAGTTGCCGATAGTATTAGGGACTTTAAGATCAGAGTACGAGAACGAGATTGAACCCTCACTTCTCCCAGTTCCTGACCAGTTGAAAAGGAGACTATCGGTACGAGATTGCTATGAAATGCGATAATCGAAAGCATGCTGCTCTGAAGGTCCGTAATATTATCGGCAACTCAAGGATTAGTGCCGGGGAGGGGGGAGCACCCTTATATATCAACTCGATATCTCACGATTTTCCGAAGATTTCCTACCATTTCCGAAGACTTCCGAAAATTTTCAAAATGTTGTCTGGTGGTAAAAAGAATGTTTCTGGAGTTGAACACTCGAAGATAAATTTCATATCTCCCCGCAGCCATTATTATCCCCTATTTAACATTCAATGGCGTCCGTTAGAATACTTCCAACATTAAAATAACTATTTACAGGGCAGTAAAACTGTTAAAAAAAACCCGAACGTTTTCGACTTAAATTACACTAAGTCATCATCGGGGTATAATCAAAATATGACCGTCAGCAGACGGGAAAACCCGCGGGACGTTTGCCTTTCGAGGTCATATTGGCGAGTACGTGGCTTTATTTTTGAATTTCTAAGTTGTATTCATAAACTGTCCAAACGTATTACTTATTTGCACTGAGTGAAATCACAATGGACATTCAATTTGTCCTTATTTTTTACTAAAGTATACCGACTTTGGGTTAATTTATATACCGTTTTCAAGACCTTAAAATGTTTCTTTATAAAATGTTTGTATACTTATGTAAATGCCTACTACAAATTCTACTATACGTCCATTTTTGCCGTTACAGTTTAGGACCCTAGTGAAAGTTTCTATATCTCGAAATCAAACTGTAATCCACTTCCTTTCAATTTTGCCAACACTTCCTTCTCAAATCTCTCATTCAACTCTGGAGTGAAGTAATTCTTCCAGTCTCCGACCACGCCCTTCCGAAGCATCGATGTTTCGCCCTCTTCGTTCTTTAGCTCGTAACTTGCAGCATTTTTCTTCATTCCACTGATAGTGCACTGTTCAGCGATGCGACTGATGAGATCATCTGACAGCGGCTTGTTGACGAAGTTTGCGATCATTCTGACATGGGAAAGCAGATCCTAGCGGAGAGAATCATAACTTTAAGACTACTGAAGAGCCTGGAACAGGACAAAATACAGTCCTCACTACAACAAACCTTTTGTAAATCTTCATATTTAAGAAACAAGACATTGGGGTCATCTTTGTGCTTCCACCAGTCCAGAACATGGCCATTCCAGAAGTTCCAAGTCACTGTAATGAAAAGATTAATTCAGAACCAGGTACAGATCGACGGATCTGGCCTTAAAATGCGCATGGATTGAAGATTTTTGCGATACAATGAGCGGATTGGCGGATTTCGAAAGTACAGCGGACCGCGGATTAGCTGAGAATTTTGGTGTGGTGCTCAGCTATTATAAGAATCGTGGAAGAAGATTAGTAACAAGAATTTACATGTGAGTCTTAGACCTTAATTTGTTACCAAACTTACTTACCATTTCCTTCTATAAATAACTTGGCATAAAATTCCCATGGCCCATTATATTTATTTCCAAAGATCTTCAAGCTTGTCGCGAATTTGAAACATGATACTGCAACATCCTTTGGATTGCGAGCAACGTAAATATATTTACACTTGGTGTCTTCGGTTGCACTTTTAGGAGTAGTATGGAAAGGAAGGTGAGTCTTTAAAATGCGAGGACTTGGCAGAGTGTTGAAGTCAGGCTGGGGAACTATTGCATGTGTTGCCATTTCCAGGAATGGAACTCGCTCCATAGCATAGCTGCTTTTGACTTGTCCTTCGTTAAATATCTGCCAAACAATTTCTTGAACCCAAGTTGTCCCTAAATGAAATGATGTAAAAGTAATTTATATACAGGGTATATACAGTCAACTCTCTCTTAAACGGACTAGGCCGAGTGGTCGGCCTTAACTTCTTCTTTTAATAGCAGTGGAAACTCGAAAAGCCATAACTCGCCTAAAAGGCTTTGGATCGGCCTGAGAAACGAGATAACCTGAACAGACGAGACACCAAGAGCTATCAAGGAATAGATGTAAGCTGCAAGGTGAAAGTCACGATTCGCGTATTCAGACTCCTCTCAGCGTGGTTG
Organism: Meandrina meandrites; assembly: GCA_963693305.1. Classification (NCBI taxonomy): domain Eukaryota; kingdom Metazoa; phylum Cnidaria; class Anthozoa; order Scleractinia; family Meandrinidae; genus Meandrina; species Meandrina meandrites. Next base: position 7,476,693 of record OY855903.1, on the reverse strand, counting down.
CGTTTTGATTTGATCAAAGTAGTTAATTATTAGTTCGATCGATTGTGCAATCAGCTCGCTAGTCTCGTGTTTCATTCCCACGTTGTACGGTTCGCTTTCAACTGTTTAGTCTTGTAACCCTCCCTCCCTCCCAGGGGGCTTTGATTTCAAATTAAACAATACTTTTTGCCCAAACGTGTCTCCCGATTAATCGATGTGTGTAGTAATTAGCTTGGACCGCCTGTGGCGTAGGACGCATTTCGAAATGAATTTCGGATTTATTTCCTCACAGTTTTTTTTAAGTGAAAAACAGTATTCTTTGACTGTTGGGTACGTTAGTGTATGAAAGACCCTTCGCACGTATTCCCCTGTTACACGTTTGATCCTGTATTTCAAAGGTTTGCATATAATTCTGATAATTATTTGCTCTTTGTCCTCCTGGATATATTGGCAATATGGCGGCCTTGACGACGACGACGACAACGACACTGCAACAATGATGAAGATAACACACTATAGCTCATGAGGCAGATGTCTGTTTGTTGGTCTTTGTTCATGGCATAAATTCTTAAAAGGAAAGATGTACAAAGAGACCTTGGGATTCAAATGTTTACATCTTGACACGGACTCACCTGACCTGGGATATGTGACAACAAAAACGTCATCCGACCTCGTCTGAAAATTCGAGATGAAGTCGCAAAGCAACTGAAGATCGGGAGTGAAATTTGCAGGCATTTTCGAGCCTAAAACATCAATGAATATTTCAGATGTCCAACCACCCTCAGTCACTTGAAAGAAAGGAACACTCGCCATGATTGTTGCAACTCAACACAATAATTTAATGGAAAACTGCACAGTCATGCAGCTAAGTGTTTTGATTGCGCAATAACCCGCAATCAACATGATCAAGTCACTGGTCAGGGCTGTTTCACCTTACACTACTCGTCTGAGAATTGCTAAACTATTTGAATACTACTTTAGGTTACGTTCCTATTATTTTGTCCATTCTATAAAACCTCAAGTCAAAATATAAGACTAAGATAGGACTAGCTGATAATTTGCATGCCCGAGAATCTGTAGTGTCACAGTCAAGCGCGTCGAACCGTAGCCACCCGACTAAGTTTTTGACATCTTTTTGACACGTTTTTGATAAGTTTGATGGCGTCAGGTTGCACAACGGTTCATACGAATGATATGTGAAACGTTCAGTTTCAACCGCTTTTTACAAACCCAGAAGACTTGAAATTGAAGGTTGACAAAGTTAGGTCTCACAAAGAACTTTAAAATGCCTTTCCTGTACGAAAAGTTAAGCTTGACTAAATGTTTGTCGGCATTAATTTTATTTATCGCTAGTTGAACTTGGCATATAATCGATCGTGCGAAACGTTGTTTTGAAACCCTTTCAAGCTCTGACGTTTGATGACGAATCATGCAACGGTTGATACCCCGCCTTCCATTTTTCAAGGCATCTGATTGGAATTAAAGTAACCAGAAGCCATAAAACTCATCAAAATAACCAAAAACTTGTCAAAAGGATGTCAAAAACTTTGTCGGGTGGCTACGGTTGGAGGCGCTTGACTGTAACATGCACATTGAACTGCATCGCTTGATCACTGTTGTCTTCGTTACCCGGCTTTAGTTTCACTGGTTCCAAGTTATTTTGGACTCCTCAATTTAAATGGATATAAGGCCATGTTGTAAAAAACTGATTAAAACTATTCCTGAAATTAGGAATTTGCTACTTGGTGAAATGTGAGACGCGCTTCCTGAAACAACCCTATTGCAGACCACAATTTGCAATTTTCCCAACCTCATACCAGACTTGACCCATCAATCGATACCCCTATGTATTTGAGAGCAATCCCTGGGAACAGCTTCAGTTCCCCGTGAGTGCATAAACCACACCCTATCTCCGGCACTAATCCTTGAGTATTAGGGACCTTCAGATCGGAGTACGAGAACGAGATTGAACCCTCACTTCTCCCAGTTCCGGACCAGTTGAAAAGGAGACTATTGGTACAAGATTGGTGTGAAATGCGATAATCGAAAGCATACTGCTCTGAAGGTCCCTAATATTATCGGCAAGTCAAGGATTAGTGCCGGGAACGGGGGAGGGGGGAGGGGGGAGCACCCTTATATAAACTACAAAGGTATGAGGTTACCAGGATTTCTCTCGCTGAGAAAAATCATATCTTCACATGTGAGATATCATCTTTCACACGCCGAAAGATATCGATTTCGTCACGTTTGCTAAAGAGTTTGCCTATGCTTCAATGCTGAATAAGGCATTGTTTATCGATATTAAGTAGAAAATCTTCGGAACGTCCTCGGTATTCTTCGGAAGTCTTCCAGAATTTTCGGAAAAGTTTGGAAAATGTCCGAAAACGTTATTTTTACCACCGGACAACATTTTAAAATCTTTGGAAATCTTCGGAGAATGGTCGGAAATCTTCGGAAAATCGTCAAAAACCTGCACTCACCCGTAAGATAACGAGTTGAACACTCGAAGATAAATTTCATATCTCCGCGCAGCCATTATTATCCCCTATTTAACATTAAATTGCGTCCGTAAGAATACTTCCAACATTAAAATCACTATTTACAAGGCAGTAAAACTGTTAATCGGGGTAATTTAATTAAATATGACCATCAGCAAACGGGAAAACCCGTGGGACGTTTGTCTTTCGAGGTCATATTGGCGAGCACGTGGCTTTATTTTTGAATTTCTAAGTTGTATGCATAAATTGTCCAAACGTATTACTAAATTGCACTGAGTGAAATCACAATGGATAGCCATTTTGTCCTTATTTTCTACTAAAGTACACCGACTTTCGGCTAATTTAATTTATGTATCGTTTTAAAAAACTTAAAAAATGTTTCTTTATAAAATTTTTGTATACCTGTGTAAATGTCTACTGCAAATTCTACTATACGTCCATTTTTGCCGTTACAGTTTATTAACCTGGTGAATGTTTCTATATCTCGAAATCAAACTCTAATCCACTTCCTTTCAATTTTGCCAACACTTCCTTCTCAAATCTCTCATTCAACTCTGGAGTGAAGTAATTCTTCCAGTCTCCGACCACGCCCTTCCGAAGCATCGATGTTTCGCCCTCTTTATTCTTTAGCTCGTAACTTGCAGCATTTTTCTTCATTCCACTGATAGTGCACTGTTCAGCGATGCGACTGATGAGATCATCTGACAGCGGCTTGTTGACGAAGTTTGCGATCATTCTGACATGGGAAAGCAGATCCTAGCGGAGAGAATCATAACTTTAAGACTACTGAAGAGCCTGGAACAGGCCAAAATACAGTCCTCACTACAACAAACCTTTTGTAAATCTTCATATTTAAGAAACAAGACATTGGGGTCATCTTTGTGCTTCCACCAGTCCAGAACATGGTCATTCCAGAAGTTCCAAGTCACTGTAATGAAAAGATTAATTCAGAACCAGGTACAGATCGACGGATCTGGCCTTAAAATGCGCATGGATTGAAGATTTTTGCGATACAATGAGCGGATTGTTCGCGGATTTCGAAAGTACAGCGGATCGTGGATTACCTAGAATTTTGATGTGGTGCTCCGCTATTACAAGAAATACACGAAGATTAGTAACAAGAATTTCTATGTGAGTCTTAGACCTTAATTTATTATCAAACTTACTTACCATTTCCTTCTATAAATAACTTGGCATAAAATTCTCATGGCCCATTATATTTATTTCCAAAGATCTTCAAGCCTGTCACGAACTTGAAAAATGATACTGCAACATCCTTTGGATTGCGAGCAACGTAAATATATTTACACTTGGTGTCTTCGGTTGCACTTTTAGGAGTAGTATGGAAAGGAAGGTGAGTCTTTAAAATGCGAGGGCTTGGTAGAGTGTTGATGTCAGGCTGGGGAGCTGTTGTATATGTTGCCGCTTCCAGGAATGGAACTCGCTCCAGGATATAGCTGCTTTTTACTTGCCCTTCGTTAAATATCTGCCAAACAATTTCTTGAACCCAAGTTGTCCCTAAATGAAATGATGTAAAAGTAATTTATTCATACATAGAGTCAACTCTCTCGGACACCTGGTGGCGGTCAGACCCTGCCGCTTTTTAGTCATTATAGACATTATACTGTAACTCTTCTTCCTATGAGATGGACACCTCGCTAAGACGGACAATTAACGGGGAGTTTGAAATTGTCAACGAACACTTGAGAAATGATTTTTTAGTGAATACCTTTCTAACTTCGTATCCCCCTATCCCCCAAAAGTAAAGTTATTCAACGCGCGTCTTGACGATACCAAGCTTTTTCTTTACCAAAAATTACCGCTATACTGGACTACTTCTTTGCTGTTAGCTGTCACCAAAGGTGTCGCTGTTTTATAATATATACTTACAGTAGTACAATTTGTAGAAGCTCTCAACTTTTGCTTCAACAAGCGCCTAATATTTTTTCATTATTATTTTAATCAGTTTTGAAAGTGTAAATTTATTAAATTTTTAGACTAGGAGTCGTGAACGTTCGCTTGAACAAGCGAATAAATATAGACATGTTCCAGTTTGCAACATGCACCGCTCAATTTTTTAGAAACAGTGAACTATTGATTTTAATGAACAAACAAGTCAATTTCCTTATAATTTTGTTTCGTTTTATTATCTAATTACTGGTGTCACGTTACCTTGACTCACTATAACCCGGACACTTCTCTAAGACGGACAGTTGGGGCCGGTCCAGACGGTGTCCGTCTTAGAGAGAGTTGACTGTCAGTATGAAATTGTGCCAATTAACTTGAATCATTGCACTCATAGCCTGCGAACGCAGACGCATTTTCAGGGAAGAGAAATGACAGCCGGAAGTACGTCTGCGTTCGCAGGCTATTCCACTGACGGATTGACTCCAATTGGATTCCGGATTACCAAATGTTGAATTGCTCACGCCAGTGCAAGACATGTGTTTCCTAGTGGGGCATAAGGCGAGGCAAATCGGGGAGGGAGCGACCGAGACACCACCCTGCCTCTCCGTTCTGCGTTCGGCGTCAGGCAAATTACCACCTACTGACATCACAATCAGTGCTAAGTTTTGGACCCCTTGCCTCAAGATTCATTCCTACGGGCCTGACAGGTATATTAATTACACAACTTGTCACTATACACCTGTAAACTGCTACTTATAAAATAAATAAAATTAGTGGAATGTAACGTTAAAGTACAACCTATGTATTTAATAAATCAAAGTAGCACTGTTTTTAATTAATTCAATAGCAAATTGTGCATGAAGCAGATTTTATCAAAAAAAAAAATTCGTGCTTAGGGCCGCAGTAAAAAAAAAATTCTTGTACAGGCAATGACAAAATCCCCCCTCCCCCCATCACTTTTCTAATGGTCTGTCCCTAACCACTCGGCTACGCCGTCTCGCGTCACGCAATCTTTCCTGAGATGCCAAAGAGCGTCTAGTCTGGGTAAAACGCCGCACAAACATAACCTGGGATCATGCCCTTAAAATACTCATCGAAAAGAATACCTGATGGCAGGTTATCACGAACATGGACGTTATTTCGCCGTGAATAAAGTAAATAGTATTTCATTTCGCCACAGGCTGACACGCCTGTATACACTTGCGTGAGAAACGGTATTCTCTAACTGTTTGATACGCTAGTATGAAGACCTTTAGCCTGTTCCAGGCTCTTGGTGGCTGGGAGCAGGCAAAAAAGCGGGCGAGCGAGTTAAAAACGAGAGGAAATACCGAAAGCCTGGAACAGTCTAAAATACCCTTTGCACGTATTCCAGATATTCCGGGCAGTTGGACGTTTGACCCTGTATTTCAAAGGAATCAAAGGTTTGCATATAATTATTTGCTCTTTGTCCTCCAATGAGTCTCCAATATGGCGGCCTTGACGTCACATGATAACAACCTATAGCCCATGAGACAGATGTCTGTTTGTTGTTCTTTGTTCATGGCATGAATTCTTAAAAGAAAAGATGTATAAGAGATTATGAGATTCGAATATTTTCAGCTTTTCACGCACTCACCTGACCTGGGATATGTGACCACGAAACTGAGGATCGGGAACGAAATTTGCAGGAATTTTCGAGCCTAAAACATCAATGAATATTTCAGATGTCCAATCACCTTCCGTTACTTGAAAGACGGGAACACTCGCCATGATTGTTGCAACTGAACACTTCAATTTAATGGAAAACTGCCACGCAACTGCACAGTCACGCAACAGTGTTTTGATTGCGCAATACCTGCAATCAAGTCACTGGTCATCGATGTTTCACCTTACACTACTCGTCTGAGCATTGCTAAACTATTTGAATACTACTTTAGAGTACGTTCCTATTATTTTGTCCATTCTATAAAACCTCAAGTCAAATAAAAGACTAAGTCAGGACTAGCCGATATTTTGCATGTCTGAGAATCTGTAGTTGCCCCCGCAGGGTTTTGGCCCAGAGGCCAAAACCCGAGGAGGCATCATTGTAGTCCGCGCGTATATAGACTATATATATATAGTATATACCAGACAAAATCTCGACTTGGCCAAACGGGGACCGCAAGTAGTATCGGTAGGTGTGATAAAATTTCCTGCAATGTGATTGGTCAATGATGACGTAAGATGAACCATGATTGGGTGATGATGACAAACCACGTGCACAAACACAACAATAGTCAACAAACGACGCTTGCAAACGTTGATTGCATTTGGGTTGCTGCAGTTTCCTTCGAGCTTTATTGATTTCACAAGGTTTAGAAGCCGAAACTTACGCAATTGATATGATCAAAAACAAGAATAGTACGTATTGGTCTAGAAATTTCTCTTGTTAGCGCGTTGCGAGCAGCTCTCGTTCGCTCGCAGGATTGACAGACTGAATCCGAAATCAAGATTTGTCAGACACAAATCACACTTTACACGAGGGGTTTGAAAGACTCAGGCCACAACCAAGATATAAAGTTAGCAGCTGCGATAAGTTCAAAAAGAGTTAAAGAAGGAAATTTTTTAAAAGATACCGCGAGCATTGAAACTCGCAGAGAAGTGAGAAAGTTTTCACTTGAGACATGCATATATAACTAGCCCGCTGTCGATCCAGTGTTTTCGGCTTTTAGGCGGAACATAATATAACATTAAATTAAAAAAACTCAAGTGGTAGAAATAAGATATAAAAGACTCGATCAGTCTTGAGGCATTCAAGTAAAATTTGTAACTGATGAGACTTGTCGAGAAGGAAAGAGAATTCAAAAGAGTTCTTGAGATAATCAAATCTCACGGCAGGCGCTTCTATTGACAGAGGTGAGAAATCTTTTGGCATCCGTTTCGAGCTCCGCTGTCAAGTTTGTCATTGTTGCTTGAGCTCCCAGCCCTAATATATTGAAACAAAAAATCTGAAAACAGCTGATCCTAACTGGTAGTTTTAAAACGTTTGAATTTGAATATTACCGAAGTTTATCCTCGCTGAGATCACTCATTACAGCAAAAAAAGCAAAATGATCTCAGGAAGTTGGGGACGCGTTCGTGTAATTACATTTACGTGTTATTAGTCATTCAGAATTTTTTCATAGTTTGGCTTTGTTTTACTTATCTACTTGGCTTCAACAATTCATACTAAAAGTTTATTTTAAATGGTACGTCCTCGTCCCATGATCTTGAAAAAGAGAAGGCAGAAACAAGTGATACTTTGTGAGCAGAACACGAGAAAAATTAGTGTTTTCTTCTGAATTATCGCAAGACTGTTCAAAACAGAAATCTGATTTTCAATCAATTAAGAAAATAGAATAGCCAAAATATCAAGCGAAATAATTGACTGAGAAAAAAATTGCGCTGAGAAAAAAAGATTAACATCGGGGGCAGCTGTAGTGTTAACTATACCTAGTGTTAACACAGGCAGACAAGGCTCTGTGTTTGAGACCGTGTGACGTAAGCGTCACGGTACGCGCTATTTGATCTCATACATTCACTGTAATTTGTAACGACTGACCTCGACTTGATCCAACTGATCGCCAGAAATGCTCCATAAAATACTGGATTTTGCATCTTTTAATCCCAAATTGTGATCTACTGTAGGCCAGATAAATAAAGTTCACTTATCTTTTTTCTTTCGCGAGGTATTTTGCGATTTTATGGCGTTTTTGGTCGTTAATCGGTGACGGTGACGGCTAGCGAGGACGAGACGCCACATAAAATGTGACAATTATATCGACGTCATCTGTAGAACCCAGTCCCTAATATTTTCAACCAACATGGCGGCTTCTACAACTACAGCCTGTAGATGGACAGATGCGCTTGTTTCCTTGTTACTAGAGGCATTGCGAGCTAGGGAAAGTTTGTGGAATAGTCGCAGCGAGAACTATAAGAACCGTAATACGAAAAAGAAGGAATATGAAGAAATTCTTGACATACTAAGAGAAGATTGGCCAGACGTAGATCTTCCCGCCATTAAAAGTAAGGCCAATGTGTTTTGTTTCTTAAGCCTAAATACACTCTTAAACAAATATTTTTTTATTCTATATATCATTGTCATCAGCACGAACGCGGCTAGTGCAACACGTCTGGCACGACCTCTTCTAATGAATTTCGCCATCTTGCTTTGTACCCTAGCCTTCCATGGGCATCTCTGCTGTGCGAAATTATTACTGACGCAAATTAACAACAAATATTTGACGATCATCTACACGAGCAAATAAAAATTGCCACATACAGTTGCCATATAAAAATTGCTCGTGTAGGCGGGGCTTTATAGAAGGGTATTTCCCCCCTCCCCGGCACTATTCAGGCTTGAGTTACCGATAATATTAGGGACCTTAAGATCGGAGTACGAGAACGGGATCGAACCCTCACTTCTCCCTGTTCCTGACCAATTGAAAAGGAGACTATCGGTACGAGATTGGTGTGAAATGCGACAATTGAAAGCATACTGCTCTGAAGGTCCCTAATATTATCGGCAACTCAAGGATTACTGCCGGGGAGGGGTGGGGAAGGTACCCTTATATAATATAAACTACATATAGGTATGGCGGATTTTTTTAGTTTCAAAAAGGGAATGAATTACCAGGATGAATTGCCAGGATTTCTCTCGCTGAGAAAAATATATAATAACTTCACATGTGAGAGATATCATCTTTCACATGCCGAAAGATATGGATTTCGTCACGTTTGCTGTAGAGTTTGCCATGCTTCAATGCTAAATAAGCCATAGTTTATCGATATTAAGTCGAAAATCTTCGGATTTTCCTCGATAATCTTCGGAGGTCTTCGGGAATTTTCGGAGGAAAAGTTCCGAAAATGTCCAGAAACATCCTTTTTACCACCAGACAACATTTTGAAAATCTTCGGAAGTCTTCGGAAAATGGTCGGAAATCTTCGAAAAATCGTAAAAAACCTTCGCTCACTCATGAGATATTGAGTTGATCACTCGAAGATAAATTTCATATCTCCGCGCCGCCATTATTATCCCCTATTTAACAATCAATGGTGTCCATAACAATACTTCCAACATGAAAATAACTATTTACAAGGCAGTAAAACTGTTAAACGGAAAAAACCGAACGCTTTCGACTTGAATTAAATTGAGTCATGATCGGGGTAATTTAAATATGACTATCAGCAGACGGGAAAACCCGTGGGACGTTTGTCTTTCGCGGGCCTGAGATGGAAAGCGAGGGCATTTGTTATATATCAATTTCGCGTACGGTCAATGATAGATCTTTCCATCAGGGCTCGGCTGCTCAAAGCTACGGTAGGATTGAGTTAATCCAGCATTACAATATGGTGCCCAGTACCCGGTTAGTTTATATTCGCTATTTCCTTTGTTATTTTCGGCTCATGTATTTTGTTTTGTTTTTTTTATCCCAAAGCGTTATTTAACAAACAACAAAATATCGAAGGAGCGAAAGATCGAAGGAGCGAACGAACGAAGGAGCGAACGAACGAAAGAACGAAAGAACGGACGAAGGAACGAAGGGATGAATGAATGAATGAATGAACGAACGAACGAACGAACGAACGAACGAACGAACGAACGAACGAACGAACGAACGAACGAACGAACGAACGAACGAACGAACGAACGAACGAACGAACGAATGAATGAATTGACAGTTTATACAAAAAATGAACAGAAAGCAGGCCCGTAGGGAGGGGGAAGGGGTGCGATGGGTGCGTCCGTACACCCCCACGAGCCTTGGAAGTCCGCTTATTGTGAAAAAGCATTACCAAATAAATAAATAAATAAATAAATAAATAAATAAATAAATAAATAAAGGGCAATTGTATTTATTTCTGTGCTTTGGCTATTTACATTCATATGGTCCTTTTAGGTTGAAGGTCCGCCATTTGTAGATTCGTGTGGTTTATTTTGGACCAAATTTTGTGATTCTAGGTCAATTTCAATGATACATTCTACCTAATGTCCTTCACTTTTACCTGTCTTGTTTCCTAACAAACTGTCTTCAAAACGTACGAAATGGTGTCCAAGATAACCTATTTCCTGGCGGAGGATACCCCCACACCCCCCCCCCCCCGTAGGGTGGGGGGGGGGGGGTTCGAGGGATTCGAACGAACCCCCTAAAATTTTTGAAGTCGGCATTTTTGGGAAGTTGAAAAGATAAAAAAGAATGTGCACAAAACAATGAAAAGACTGTGACTGGTCGATTACACGGACGACTACCTTCCTTGCCAGGATTATCGGAGGAAGCCGCAACATTTTGGCACTATAATGAGAAGTTCTAATCTTTTGGATTGGTTAATTGATGTCAGATAATTCATCATCATTCATCATCCTTTCAATTTCTTGTCCACTCATCCACCCTGCATGTAATTTTAATATTTGTGTTTTGAAAACTGTCTAAATGCACACACTCATTTCGGAACATTTCAGAATTTTTAGAATGAAAATTACTTTCCGAAGAGCTAATATTGAATGAAAATGCATCCCACCTTAGAAATGATGTCAAAATGCAGGAAATGGCACTTGAGAGAACCTAAATTTGCAATATTTCCTCGGGAGGCATGCCCCCAGACCCCCCTAGAGGCTCGCGCTTTTGGCGCTCGTGTTAGCGCCGGCTAAAAAATACCTCCCAAAAAATGAAAGAACCCCCCTCAACAGAATCCACCCTACGGGCCTGCTTGACAGAGTAGGTCAGAAGAAATCAAGCACTTCTTTTTGTTGCTACTATTCTACTTAGTTCTTTGTTTACTTGGTTTAAAAATGGCTCGAGCGACATCTTTGCACAGGGCTGAATGCAGCAAGCAGATTCAAAGCAGGTTTTACGCAAATAAGGCTGGAAAATGTGGTCTTAAATTAAGTACTATTCGTTGTGATAGCGCTTCCCGCCTTGGTATTTAATTTATTATTGTGTGATCGAGGTTTTTTGCACTATTTAAATTTTCCCGCGGAGTTTGAATACAAAATTTAATTTGACATCGGATTCTTAGAAACGTCTCTTGCACCCTGAAATGAAAAAAATAAATACATAAATAAATAAACAAAAGTAAAAGACATGTCAAAGTCCACATGGCGTGGACTTTGACTTTGTGCGTGGGGAATCACACGTCCTCGAGTACAATTGGACTGATTAATAGGTGCGCGTGATGTTTTGAAAACCCTCAAAATTACACAAGCCATAAGGCGTGTGTAATTTATTGTCAACTTTCAAACCATCAATCACTTACTGTATAAATAAAAGTCGTACGATTTTTTATTTACATTAATTCAGTACATACAACCCAAATAACGAAATTACAAAGAATCTCTGACGATCGCAGTTTGCAGTTCTCTAAACTGGCTTCAAGTGTTTGTTGCGTCTTCTAAGCAAATTTAAACTTGTAGACAAATTTTTACTTGGTGAAACCGTTTAGATTCCAATGTAAACCCCATCAAGTTTAGAAATGTCGTTGCCGTGGAAACAGAACCATCTAGAAACACCCATACCCCCCGCCTACACATACATAACACCAAAATCTTCCCGAGCACGTTTAGAATGTTTTTCTTTGTTTTATTTAAAATTACATTACTGGCTTATAATTTTTCGATTTTCAAAAAGTTTTTTTTAACGCCAAATAAGGCAAATAAATTATTTCATGCAACTTTTAAACCTTCAAGAACTTTAATCTTCTCTTGAAAAATAACATTTGAGTAGGGCACTGTTGTCAACATTTTAATTCAATATTTCCTGAAAGACGGAAATTCAAAAATTCCAAGACGTAAACATGACTGGTAATAAATGTCAATATCGAAAAGAAGATGACACTCCTGAAGCACTTAAACTTGATATTGTTTACGAAATAAGACGTTTCAAAAAGTAAAAGTCACATTCTTCCGCTTTTTTAATAACCGGCGCCGGCCAGACAACTTCCTCGCAGGGGATGCATCATTTGTTTAAATAATCAACATGACTTTTAGCCTCAGGTTAATGTAAAATTGCTTCGAAGGAGTGTTTTTTCACTATCGGAATAATTAAGCCAGTTCAGTTATCATGCATGACACAACAACATACTTAACAGTAGGGCGCGCTGTCTTTGACCTCCGAGTACCGTCAAAGGGCGAGCCTCGAGACTGAATACCGGTGTTATCTTCTTTCATAGGTACGTTTAAAATACGTTTTATTTCAAGGTATGTGCTTTTTACCAGAATAAGACCATCACTTAAGCGCGAGCTCTGCTCAAATTCTCGGCTATTTACTGATGTGATAACTGCACAAAACAGAAAACTGTGTTGGATAAATCTGATCTGGCCATGTGTATGGCAGGTGTAATGAAATCTAAGCTAACAAAAATAACAACACAGCGATACATCCGAAGAGACTTTTAAGCTCTTGAACAAAAATGGGGCGACCAAAAATCCGCCAAAAACTAGGCTACTAAATAATATATCAGGGCGAAAAAAGCGAAAGCCTGTTGGTTGGTGAGAGGGGAGGAGGCGAGAAGGATTTTACTCGATAACTGCACATGTCTGATTTGGTGGCGAGGGAAAGAAGGACACTGAAGGAAGAATAGCTATATGTGTTATTGACCGAACATGAGATCAAGATAGCTGGATATTGGCAAAAAAAGAACGAGGCCAATATTCAACCATCTTGACCGAACAAGCGTGGCCAATGAAGGATTTACTATATACCGTAATGATTCGATTTAGCGCCCGGGGCGCTTATTTACTTTTGGCACCTCAAGGGAGGGCGCTTATTCGAGACAGGGCGCTTATTCGGGACAGGGCGCTTATTTAATTTTTTGAGAATCAACCAAATGTTCAAAACAAAACTTTAATAAATATTAAGGTGATTCCACTGAATTGCATTGCGCATCCGTGCTGCGCACGAGTTTTCGCGTCATTTAGCGCATGCACGAGCGCGCGCGCACACAACAACATTAGGGCTTTTCTTTTAGGTTAAGCTCAGAAGAGAAATAAATGGTCATTTTCTTCTAAACGAGCACGGTGACCCCCATTTTTTAATGCATAAATTTAAAAGACATCCGGTTGACTACAATATATCGCAATTTAAAGAAAAGTTAAATACTCTACTTTGAGATATTTTTATTTGAATGCTTTAAAAAGTACGTTTTGAGGTAGTGCTGTTTACGCACGCACGCAGCAAAATCATTAATTTCTTTCATAATCTTAATTCCAGTTTAATTAAAATGGTTTATTATGTAAGATTAAAGTCTATTTCGTTGAACTGCTTCGATATTTTAACGCAAGAAATGATTTTTTCTAGAAATGATAGTTCCCTTTTCGGGTTATGAGGGTTCCTAGTATGAACCTTGTTGGTCATATGTTTACTATAATAGCCATCCAGGTTGCACAAAAACGAGCACGGTGACCCCCATTTTTTATTGCATTTTTGTAACGCTCATAACATAGTTATGAACTGAACCAAGTCTTAGAAAATTCTAAATACTCCTTCTTTTTCAGTGGAATCACCTTAAAATAACTAACAATGACAGAAACTGTAACAGTAACAAATTGTTGAAAGGTCAGTTACTTTTAAAAGAATTGTTCATTTTAGCAGTAGATATATACATGTACGGTACGGTGAATGTTCATGAGTTTATTCACGGTACTTAACAATAACAAAAACTATAAGAATGGGGGCGCTTATTGGAATAGGGGCGCTTATTTACAAAAACACATTCTATGGGGGGCGCTTATTCGGAAGGGGGCGCTTATTGGAAGGAGGGCGCTAAATCGAATCATTACGGTAGCCAAAAAGGAGAACTTTTTCCTGTGGGACCGACGCGGGAAATCCCGGGAAGGCCCGGCCCATCTTGCCCGCTCGAGTAGCCAATCAGAAGACAGGATTCTCTTCATCTTACCCGCTCGCGGATTCAGCCATGTAATAAACTAGCTTAACAACGCCCTAGATGAGGGTTAGGTTACGTTTCATTTATTAGGAAGCGTTATTATTTTGCGATCGAGTCCATCATGGACTTAATTCACAGCCAGAGTGACTATTGATCCAAAGTTTACAGTAAGCTACAATGATCTGGTAATCCTGGTTGGTTTGTCGCTGTGGTTTGGTCTTCATGAGCATTTTTTGCTACGAACTTACCCACCAAGGCTAAGGAGATCACTGTGAGGAAAGGCAAAATCGAAGTGGTCTTTACTCGATGTCCTCTGGCTTCGCCAGTTAACTCATTTCACATAACAACGAATGTATGAGAAACTGTTTTTTGCGCAAGGAAGTTGCCCGGGCTAAACGTTTTCGAGCAAAAACAGCACATTGTGGATAGGACATCTGGGAGATTAAATTATATCATGCGATGACGTAGCACAGAACTAGGCAATACTTGGTGACCAGTCAGAGATATGACTTAGCCCGACCCAGCCCTGCCGCACAGGCTGGGAAAAAAGTCGGACCGGATCAACTCGGATCGCTGTTGTATATAAGATTAGCAGCTATTCAAGAACGAGAAAATAAACAATATACACTTAATGTCTGGTCCCGAGGGAAACAGTTAGTTTTGTTTTCGCGGGAAAACAAAACTAACTAGTTTCCCGAGGGACCAGACATTAAGTGCTCTGTTATACATCCAAAGGATGAACCAATTAAACAAATGAACGAAAAAAAATTTGCGTTAACAACAGCACGCCTGAGCACGACTTTATTTCTTCTATAAAATACTGCAAATGTAAAAACACATCGTAAACTACGGACAAAAGAAAGCAAAGAACCGACTTACTTTCCAGGCATTTTCGAAATTCTTCTGCTCAAACTTTCGAAGAACTAACGACAAATTTCCTGGAATCGCCAAGAGTGAGCTTCAAAACATCACCCCACAATCACGCCACCGGTCTTGGTCACGTTTTGATCACGTGCTTTTTCTGGCCATTGATCACGTTCAGGTCAATGTATCCCAATCAGAATACCTTTAAATTTATGCAAGGCCACGTGATTATGAATCAGCCAATGAGAATCGTCTTTAGAGCAAGAGAAACTGCGGATGTATAACAATAGCTTTTATTCTTCTTCAAATCAACGATCCGAGTTGATCCGGTTCGATTTTTATCCCTGCACCTGCCGCACGCTTGTTTACCAGGGTAGGATTTTTGCGACTTTTACTTCAATTATTAGTCTGTTTTAGAGTGAGAAAGTAGACAAGTTTGAGGCCAGTAAACTCGATCGCCAGTCAGCAGGTACGTGTGTTTTCTCCAACATAATTGAGAACTATTTATAGATGGATTGATTTTTATTGAAAGAGCAGCTTAAAAGAAGCTCGACAGAGACAAAGAGATTGGAGCTATGGCGAATAACTTTTTTCTGTCATTTTCCTTTTTTGTCTTAATGATAATCATTGAAAGTGGAACTGAGTCGATGTTATATTATCTCTTTCACACTGATTATCTTTAAATAATATTTGTGTGAGGAGGGAAAGAAATTCCACTGATAGACTATCGCAAAATTCACAAAACATTTACATGTACAACAAGCTTTTCATTGCTGGCTGATGTATAATCTGCCATTAATTTCCGAATGTCTTGCCATCTTTTCATCGCTGGCTGATGTATATTCTGCCATTTATTTTCCAATGCTTTGTTGTAAAAAAAATGTTTAAACGACAAAAAGGAAAAGGCTTTTATTTCAATATTTCAAAACGAGACAATTTCAATGCCATGTTACCATGAAGCTAATCTTTTTTCGTCTGAAAGCGCTTACTTTAATCTTGAGGGAGGTTCTGGATTAGAGATTTCTTTTACTCTGGATATATCTAATACTGAAGCCAAGGCTCACAATATAAAAAAGGAAAAAGTAAATATTTTCTGAAATCCTGATCGCCGTTTTCAATGATTTTGCAAGATTAGAAAGAATATTAGCCTCTTACTAACGGAGTGCGAGGGCCGTACTGTGGAATATCGGCCCTCGGTCGTTTTTGTACGGACCTCGCTGAGCTCGGTCCCTACTGCAACGACTGAGGGCAAATATTACACAGTACGGCCCTCGCACTTGGTTAGTAAGTATATTTCTGTTCTTGACATAGAAGAAAAAAATAACACACAAACAATCGACTTGCACATGCAAATTAAAACTGATGTAATTTTATAAGATGTAGTTATTGGATGGGATGAAATACGAGGGACTGCGGCTTGAAATGCAGCTTAAACTACCCAGACACGAATTGAATGCACGTTGTGGATGGTCCTTTGAACCCTGCAGACAACACATTGTTCTTTTACAGTACACATAAATACTCTATCAAGGCCTTTTGAATTTTGGGGGGTGGGGGGGGGGGGGGGTATTTTATTCATTTGAAATGGGCCCCCTCCCCAATAATTCCCCTCTCTATTTACCAACCCGGGGCCCGCAGTAATTGGCCCTGCTGTTGCGGGTACCCTGCCTTTAGTTTATTGCTAGTTCGTTCTGTTCCAGCTCTGTCCGTATGTGTTATTTCTAAGGCGAAGCTAGTAAAGGACATTTTCAAAACATTAACATGTTGTAGTGTTGCCTAGTAACACGGAGGGTGGGGTGGGTGAGGGTATATTAGGGAGAGGGGCTAAACAAAGTGGGGGAGGGAGGGAGGTATTTTTAAACTCTTTTTAGCTTTATGAATAGTTTTAAAGATTAAAGCTATGACACCAGACAGCTCACCTGGTCCATTGTCTCCAGGTTTGTACTTCGAAATGTGTCTTAACATTTCTTAGTCGTAACTATCGTTGTTTATTGCAGTTCATTATCACTTCTTTGGTATTTTTTACCTTAAAAAACTATTAGTTGGGATTTCCTTGAACTTGCTAATATCATTCATCAAAGAAAAAAAAAGAATTAGAAACAGCATGCTTAATGTAACGTGTTTCCGGGCAATTTAATTGGATGTGTTTTGAGAAATTCGATTACATCGAACTTTCTTTTTCGATCAGCGCGGAGGCTAATTTCATTTTCAAAAACGAAGGTTTTGATCTGATACCAAGAGGTATATTTTCACTTTGATTCTACGAAATAGACAAAACTAGTTTAATATTACCGATATTTCGCATTTTTTCGACAGGCTTTCGAAGAATGGAAGTAAAATCTGTTTCACTCTTCTGGTGGTGCCTGAATAATAGAATATCCCTCAAAAACAATTACCTTGTCGTGCTGACTTCATTTATCAATATTTAACAAAAACAACCACACGGTCTCACATATTTGTGAGACTTCTTTCATTTCGGATGCAGCCTCATAGAGCGCCAAAACGATAAACTGACACATTTCTAAAGGGCTGTTTTCTTTGTTATTTCATGCCATGCTGTTTACATATACCAAACAAATATTAATGTATTTTTGTTTCTTCTGATAATCTATTCGGATTTGTGATGGCTATTTTCCTCGTTTAACCAACTGTGGATTTTGTTCCAGTTAACACGCACCATTTTCTCCTCATAAGAAAAACGTCTTCTGACAAAGCTTGTAGCAGAAACCATTTTTCTTCGTTAATCCAAAAAAAACATTATTGTGCAAGCTCTCTATAGATGTCTTAAACTTGTCAATATAGAGGTACGTAAATGAATTTTAAACTCTTTTTTCAGAAATACAATACCAGCTTTAATTTATTGGATCCGTTTTGCTTAGAATGCCGTCGTTTGGTTTCTTTTTTATTATGTTTATGTTCGACTTTGTCATAGCATTATAAGCATGAAATGGTTTTACTATTACTGGTTCAAAGTTTCTTTAAAGTGCACAAAAATAATGCTAAGAGTACAATAGGAAGAAGCTTCTCAATCTTAACAGCAGATGTTTTATGCCAAAACCTGATGAAAGCCTTTCATTTTCCTTACATACGTTGTTTGTTATTGGACAGCATCTTACGATTAGTGAGTTTCATAAAGGAGTTTCACAGGCGTATAACGTCTTTTTTTAAACATATATTCTCGCTTGGAGTACCACAAAGTCTCGATGCAGCGAATAACGCTTCGTCGCGTATTTCCACATGCTCACACTGTGAAGAGGGACTTGTACGGTCGTTCAGTGACTGGGGAATTCCGTTCAGGTACTGATAGACCTTATCACAATTTTGGAAGCGATCGCCTTGTGACGGCAAATCCGATGGCAAATCTAAAATTGAATTCTGGAAGGTTTTATGAATCGCAGGGTTAGGATACTAGGCAAAGGATTGTATTCATCAAACGTGAAGGATGTAGCCGGGATAGAAGGTTGCAGCTACTTTTTAATTTTTCATACATTTTTTTATAAAATTTCTCCGCGAACTCGCGTCAACCCATCGATCCGGAACGTAACGGCCATCAAATTTGATGAATTTGAGTGAAGTCTTGGTTCTCTGATGAATGCTATAAAAATTCATTTTGGACTTATAAAAATACAAAAAGTTGCAGAACGGCAAATAATGTAGTTTTTAATGACCGTGGTCCATTTTGGTTTGACAGAACTAACGTAAATCAAAATTTCGATTGACAGTATATTAAATTGATTCTTTGTTATAAAACCATTGCATAAATGTTTTGCTACTCACATTGTATACGATAGGAAAAAATGTTCTCTGATTAGTTGGATGCTAAAATTGAATTGATTAAGACATAAAAACCACTGAAGTTATCGCAGACATTGAAAATTATAAGCAAACTGTAGACCTATATCTTTCAACAAAAAGTGGTTGCCGATATTAATCTTTTCCTACTCAAATTTTTGATTAAATTTGAAATTGGTTAATAATACGCCTAAAACAAAATTTTAATTTCGAAATTTTAATTATCGAAATGAAAAATCGTTTTGGTAGACTCTTGACCACCCTGTGTTGACTCTTGAAATCAATCTCTTCTCTGCCTTCCCGTGGGGGGTTAACTGGTAAAGATGTGATTTTTCAGGCCCTATGTTATAATAGACCAAATTTGAAGTACAGTTAAAAAATGCGTTTAGTATTTTCCATAAATACAATACACTTGTTTGGGATTGACTTATCAAAAGATTTCGACTTGTACTCTTGTTCAATGCTAGCATTGAGCTGGTCGAGTTCCAATATTGTCACATTCAAGCCTGCATTTTTTTAATCTTCTAACGCAGGTGTTTACGTTGCGTACCATTAATTCGCAATGTCCTTTCACGTAATAAATCTTTCTTGCACTGCTTAATATAGGATATTCCTCTTGTAATAAAACTTACGTTACTTTTCGATCGATAAGACGACATTCAGTAATTTATTTGATGGCTTGCAAGAGAGGATAACGTTCTTCAACATCTCCTGCTAGCTTATTATCTTCAATATCTTGTGTATGGTGTTTTCTTGGCATGATCGGGTTACTCTGTGTACCCAGGTTGCATATAAAGACAGATTACGAATCTGATTTTGAGGCAAAATTAACCGTTTTATGGTTTTATTATGATCCGAATAGTTTTCACTCAAAACATTGATGGTTTCCATGATATACGTTTTTTCCTTGGGCCATTACGATAAAAAACGTTTATTTTAACGATACGATTTATCGGCAGAGCTTCAATTTAAAATTAAACGCGCATTGTACAAGAAATCCTTTAATACTCTGCATTTGGTATTATAAGCGGATTGATTTCTGCATTTAAATGTAAAGAAACTCAGTTGTTATTATTAAGGAAACAAAATTAATAATTGAGTATTTCTTGTTAAATCGAGTGTCTCAGTGTAAAAAGAAGGTAAGGTTACCTGTAGAGGCTCATTGCTCCCAATAATTTTTTCAACCTCGTTCCCTGGGCGCTGTTTGTAATAATTTTTGTTCCATTTATTAACCAACTATAAATAACCATATATCCTGTGTGCGACAGTAATAAAATCAATTTGCCGAGCCGTCGCTCTCATTTTCCTATTAGTAAGCATTATTTTTAAGGACATGGACTTTTCAAATCCTCGATAGCTGCAGTATCACTTAAATCTAAGAAATAAGTATGACTGAGCGATTGGAACTTTTTTTCTCGCCGCTAAACACATTTTCTCTGTCTTCACCTGGCCTCGGTTATTCAAAAAATGGATAACATATCTACTGGATGTAAAATCACTCTCGTGTGGGTAACTTTGTTTGAGTTGTCAATACTTATCCACGGGAGATCAATTTATCAGGTGAATGGCGTTATCCGTATTTTAATTTGAACAACGGTCCCCTGAATGGCTCGATCGTGATTTACACGTAACTTGTTTTTCATACCAAGACTAGAGGCATCTTCTTTATCTAAAATTTTGCTATTTAATAATACATCAGTGGCTATAGTGTGAAATATTTTATGTAACAACTTTACAGCTACCTCCGTTTTAAAGCTTTAAAAAACCCCGACATTTTTGGCGATTCTTTCTTTTCATTGATAATCAGATTGCCTTGAAATATTTATTAGCAAAAATGGGTTTATGGACAACATTTTAGATCTTACCCTAAAAAACAAATTTAAAACTACGCTATTTGCTATTCAGTTCAATTAATATATGCATATTAGTTAATACCAGGGGGTGAGTTGATAAACTGTGGCTTAATTTGAAGAAAGCCGAAAGATTTTCTGATAAATTGAGACTAAAATTCAGCTTATCTACTGTTAATAACTTCACAAGCACGTACTAGTTATTTTGTCAACTTCAGATGCGTGAAGGAAGCTTGTCTGGCACCCTTCTAGTTTGACCGACGAAACGCAATTGCAGCCTTCCAGTTCAGTGATTTCCAGTTTTGCAGACTACTGAGCGCAAACGTAGCTTGCGATCAGAGGTGAGTTTAAAATTGATTCCAAAAACTCTCCAGATTATGTGGTTTAATTTAAATTAAACTGAAATATAAACATCTTGAAGTGTCTTTCCTTGGATCTTGAGCTATCGTTAACGTTAGTTTGGCATTACGATCGACTAGTTTTAGCCTAATCCAGAATTAAATTGAGGTCGGGGCATGTTCAAACATTCTCCGATGACTGTCTGTGATAAAGATATTTAAGTGGGTTTCCTTGCATATATATATACCCTTTCTATTCTTTCTATCTATCTTGCTCTTCATGATCAGTTTAAAGAAACCGATTTCAAGAGTCATTTTTTATTTGCTCTGTTAACTAAACCTTTCAGCAGCTTGTATTGGCAATCTTGTCCGATCTGTGTTTTGATGCATCATTTACCATTTACCGAATCAACACATTTTACGTATTTGCAACAGATCGATAGATGCAAATAGTAGAAAACGCCAAAATTATACTTGAAAAAATCTAAGATTACTCAGACATGCTTGGAATATTTTCAGGACAGCACAGGCAGACAAGGCTCTGTGTTTGAGACCGTGTGACGTAAGCGTCATGGTACGCGCTATTTGATCTCATACATTCACTGCAATTTGTAACGACTGACCTCGGCTTGATCCAACTGATCGCGAGAAATGCTCCATAAAATACTGGATCTTGCATCTTTGAATCCCAAATTGTCATCAACTGTAAGCCAGATAAATAAAGTTCACTTATCTTTTATCTTTTGCGAGGTATTTTGCGATTTTATGGGTTTTTTTGGTCTATTTCTATTTCGTTGAAACAATTGATAAAACCGACAGGTGCACTAAACCTTATACATGAATCAAAAACGAAAATTTATCGCAACTGGAACGGAAAAAATAATCTACGTACTGATGACGGCTATTACCGTAGAATTTCGAAATTTGTGAGCCCTCAAAGTATATCAACTATGCGGAAGTTTGGCCCATATGTTAGCGGCCCAAGACCTTTTCCAGAAACAAACAGTTTTTCCAATTTCTCTCGACGATTTTCACGAACATAAGCTTTCAGGATCCCTTCCATTTAAACTCTCGACTGAAAGCTGTATGACGCTTTCTTTACACAAAATTTCAAGGGTGCAGCTACCCTTCAAAAAATGGACTACTTGAAATTTCCGACTCTTTTAACGAATTTCCATATCAAATGATTTGGCGACAAATGCTCTTTTTGTGTGACTATAAAAGAACTATTCCCTTCCTCCTGGGCTGACCTTTTTACCATACTTTCTGGATTAATCGACAACATATTTCAAGAACGAGCGGACGATTCCCTGAGCACAAAACTCGTATTTAATTTCACGAAACGGAGGTAAGAGCAATTTGAATGATAGCTACTGATTTAAATCTGTCCACTTTAAAACAAGTTCCTCCCTGTCTGGAAACTTTATTTGCATTTAAAGCGTTTGAAACTGAGCTTGTTTCACGTTACTGTATTATACAATAGCTAATTTGAGGTATAAGAATTTTAGTAAGACGGATTTCTAGTGAAACTAAAATTAACTGGTATACATTTATTTGGTATCACTAATACATATTTAGGCAGGCCTAAAAGACTTCCCACTTATTTATTTTACTTGGCTTAATAACGATACAATAATGTTTTCATTCTAGTAAATAAGCAACAAGAATATTAAAAGTACTAGTACTGTGACCCATAACTGCAAGATGAATTTCTAAATGTGCTCACGGCACAACAAACTTTCTTGAGACTGCAGAACAAAATTAATTCACAGCAATATTTAATAGATTATTACTGAGGTTCACAGCGTGGCTAAACTTCAGAATACCCGGCCACTTTTTTGTGCCTTGTAGTCCTGCTACCGCGGTCCCGAGGTGGCCAAAATGAGATTCAGTAGCTGATCACACGGTAACGAAGTCATAGCCGAAGCAAGCGCGCTAAACACACGAGTATACCTCGTTCTTAAATCCATGAGCCGAACACATGAGTATACCTCGTTCTTTAATCCATGAGCCGAAGCAAGCGCTTAATTATTCGTAGACTTCGGGAGTGCGGGACCGCGGTAGCAGTAGTTGAACACCTCTTATTTTAATTATTCCATAACTTCGGGAGTGCGGGACCGCGGTAGCAGTAGTTTAATATCTCTTATTTTAATTATTTTATGACTTCGGGAGTGCGGGACCGCGGTAGCAGTAGTTTAACGCCTCTTATTTTAATTATTCCATCACTTCGGGAGTGCGGGAACGCGGTAGCAGTAGTTTAACATCTCTTATTTAAATTATTTTATGACTTCGGGAGTGCGGGACTCACGGCTAAGCAAAATTTACAACGGGCAGCGAAAAAAATCAACTAACTCTAATGACAGCTTTACTGGACTTTAATGGAAAACATCTGTTAGATGTTCATGCACAACAAAGGCGTCTAAATGAAAGAATTCATACCACGGGAAGATCTGAAAACCGAACAATACGATTTCGTTCAGAAAATGAAAACATATTTTTGTCATTAAATTAGGTTTAGCAATTCAGTAAAGTTTGCTTGCCTTCATTTGGATCTTGTCCTTTACTTCAGTTGATCGTTCTGAGCTAAGCTTCGTTTTAATTACTCTAACAAATGTACAATTATTTTGTAGTCTTGACGATGACAGTCGCGGAGCCACATAAACAAGTAAATCCGAGACAAACTGCTTCCGTTACAACGCAATTGTTTTGGACCTTCCCGAAAAACCTTTACCTTTGTCACAATTTCACGGAATATGGCAACTTAAAAACACCTTTAATTTTAGCTTTAAGTGCTTATAACTCAAATCAAAGTGGCTATAAGCCACTGAAACTCGGAAAATGAATTATGCAACTAGAACCTACTTGTATAACCGAAAACTTCGAGAAATAAAGATTTGAACCGATAACTTCACCTCCCTATTCATAAAATTATAATTACCTTTGTATGCCATCGTGACTTGTAACTCAAGAGCATACAGTTCATAAAGGATTATTTGGATTGTTTTCTCAATCTTTGTCGACGTAGCACAATGGATAGGGCCTGACGGCCTGACTCGTCCCCAGTCGTCTTCATACAGCGCGCAAGGAGAGCGCAGCTCTACCTCGTGCGCAACTCTTCCTTTGCCGCGTGTTATATGAAGACGACTGGGGACGAGTCAGGGATAGGGCAACTTCAAAGAGTTCGAGTTCGAGTTCGAGCCCTGTCGCCCGCGAACAAAATTTATTTTTTTCCCTCGAACTTTTTTTTTTCTTTTTATTATTATTTTAAACTAGAAATATTCTGCAAGTTTTATAAGTGATGATCAAAAAACGAAGAAGAAAAGGCTTGCGGCTTCCTGTGGCTGATCTTCGATCGATTGTTAGATATTGCCGCTATATAACATATCATTTCACTGTGAAGCAGGTGTAATTACGTGTTTATTGAGGAAGGAAATAAACAATGAAACGAAAGACGGCTTTCGCCCTCAATTTTATACAGCTTCCTCGCTTACTGATGGACAATATACGCGCAAGCGCTATGTACTAGTCAGCGGATTAACAAAATGTCTAACAGGAAATGGCGGATGGATAGAAGGAGTGAATTGGCCGCGCTGCCGATAAACTCGGAAATATTTTCCGAGTTTAAAAACGATCTCGGTGAGCCCTATTTTGTTTATTGCTGAGTTATGTGTAGCAAGTAATTAAAGGTTCAACTTTTTGCAAAGTTAAAAATAAAAATTGCGAGGGAGCTGTTTCAAAGCCACCTTAAATTTTCAAAAAAATAAGGTGACTCTGGCTAGTTCGAGTTAACTGATAGTTAATGACTGAAAAAATAGGGTCAAATCCATGGGAAACTGGATTGTGCTCGAGTTAGTGGGGAGTTCGAG
Organism: Meandrina meandrites; assembly: GCA_963693305.1. Classification (NCBI taxonomy): domain Eukaryota; kingdom Metazoa; phylum Cnidaria; class Anthozoa; order Scleractinia; family Meandrinidae; genus Meandrina; species Meandrina meandrites. Next base: position 7,451,722 of record OY855903.1, on the reverse strand, counting down.
TTAACCGAGTTCGAGTTAGCGGGGTTCTACTGTTTTTCAAGCAGACATTGGCGATAATTAAGACAATGTTAACAAAGAGCACGGCGTCTTGATGAACTTAATCCTCAGGGTAACATTTAACTAGCTGGAAAATGTATGCTAATCCTTTGGATATTTTTTTGCGATATTTCAAGCTTAGGCCTAAAAAGGAGTTAAAATTTTCCATTTACAAAACTAGTATTTTAATCGATATTTTAAGGCAAGACAACTTTGACGTCTGAAGCAAATTTGAAAGAAACAACATTTTTCATTCAAAAGTCAAAACAAGAAGAGAAGAAAAGAGCTGTCAGTTAAAAGGAGATTCCACTTTTACAGCCGTGTTGCAGCTGCTTTCTTTTAGACTTGAAGTGAAGAATAACTGTTTCCCAATAAAAGCAAGCAGCCTGGTTATTTCAGGTTAGGAAAACTCTTCCTAAACAAACGGAGTATACATACACAGTGGTAAGTCGCTGTACAATTCATGTTTAGACACCACATAGTCGCCTTATATGTTGTGGTTCAATTTTATACTTGGTTCAAATTTTATTTTCCTTTGTTTTTGGGTATGGTAATGTATGATAATGAGTTTAAAACAAAGGAAAATAAAATTTGAGCCAAGGATACATTTGAACCACAACATATATAATTCATGTTAAGACAACGGCACACATCTGCCCACCACATGTCATATGCGTGAGAGGAATTCATTACCAGCAGTTTTCATGCTCCTTTCCTAAGCTATTTAAAAAACGACAGCTGATTTTGAGCTTAATTACTTTTTCTGCGCATTAATTCAGTGTTGCTGATGTTGAAAAATGGCATCACAAGAACGGTTATCATATGTCAGGTAAAACTAACTAAATGATGGTCTTTGTTTGCTCCCTTTTAACTATTCGTATTTAGTCACCATCGGCGTCTACAAATCTTCGCTTGTAACAAGAGCCTTCAGTTCCTTGTAGTGGCACAGGGCACCCATACAAGCGGCGTAGCTGTTTATATGTTCAAAATATAAAGAAATGTATGAGAATAACGAAAAGGTCTTATCGTAGTGAAATATTGCAAGCAATGTCTACATGTAAGCTCAAAATTTGACCGATTTGAAGGGTTCTACGTTGACTGTTATTTTTACACGCAAAACCCTTCAAATCACTCAAATTCGCCATTTTGAGCCGCATAGACGACGAAATAAAACAGTTGAGGTAGATTTACGCCTTTTTTTAGCTTTATACATGCAGACATTACTCGCAATATTTTACGATAATAAGACCCTTTCGATATTCTCAAACATTTCTTTATATTTCGATGATATAAACTGTCACACCGCTTGTATGGGCTCCTGTCAGTGTGGTAGTGAAAAAAAAAACGTTTCTCTGTTTGAAACAGTGGGTCTTCAGGTGAACACTCCGGCCGTCTAAAGGTGTCTTTAGTTACTAAAATGCTGTGCACTGTAGAGAAGGATGAACGTGGAAACATTGATCTCTAAAAAACGTTTCAGAAGATTCGTTTGCCAGAGAACGTTTCTGCATTTGAAATTAAATGTTATTCAACAATACAATCTCATTTTTGCATTTATACGCGTTTTTGCATTTTAAACTAAGTATTATTTAACATGAACATTTATAGTTCAATGAATAAACTGGCCTAAAATTGCTCGCGAACTTAATACAATTCTCAAACGCTGTTTAATTACATTTCAACTTACATTGTCTCACAGAAGCTCACAAGGTTGACCACTTTTAATCTTATAATAGTGATCATGAGAGTAACGTGGGAGGCGCGGTGGCCTACTAGTGCGCTAGCTGGACTCGGGATCGAGCGGTCCGGGTTCGATCCCGGCCGGGGTCACTGCGTTGTGTTCTTGAGCAAGACAATTTACTCTCACAGTGTCTCTCTCTCCATCCAGGTGTATAAATGGGTACCAGAGAATTTACTGCTGGGGTAACCCTGCGATGGACTAGCATCCCATACTCCTAGTCGCTTCTCGCTACTAAAACCGGGATAAGCTCCGACCTGATGGGCCACTAGGCAGACTTTCCTTTAACGTAATTGATTACCATGAGGAAATTGTCTTCACATAAGTAAGAAATTCTCCCAACTGTTTCATTGAAGGTGTACGGAGACCTGTAGGATAACAGGCCCGTAGGGTGGATTCTGTTGAAGGGGGTTCTTTTATTTTTTGGAAGGTATTTTTCAGCGCCGGAGGCGCGAGCCTTTAGGGGGGGTCTGGAGGCACGTTCCCAGGAATTTTTTTCAAATTTAGGTTCTCTCAAGTGCGGTTACCTGCATCTTGGCATCATTTCTGAGGTGGGATGCATTTTCCATAAATATTAAATCTGCAGAAAGTAATTTTCATTCTAAATAAATTCTGAAATGTTCAGAAATGAGTGTGCGCATTTAGACAGTTTTCAAATTAAAAATGTTAAAATTACATGCAGGGTGGATGAGTGGACAAGAAGTTGAAAGAATGATGGATTATGATGAATTATCGGACATCAATTAACCAATCCAAAAGATTAGAACTTCTAATTGTAGTGCCAAAATGTTGCGGCTTCCTCCGATATCCCTGGCAAGGAAGGTAGTCGTCCTTGTAATCGACCGATCACAGTCTTTTGATTGTTTTTATCTTTTCAACCCCCCAAAAATGCCGACTTAAAACATTTTAGGGGGTTCGTTCGAACCCCTCGAACCCCCCCCACCCTACGGGCCTGGATAATCTGTGTATTTAGAAAGCATGGAGTAAAGAGTTATCAACTTTTATTCCAGAAACCTTCCCGCGTGTTACATTGACAATGAAACTAAAGATATCTTTTTTGATTGCGTTACGTCTGAGAAAATCTATCGGATTTTGAGTAGTCAAACAAAGACTACCCGAACATTCAAATACTGAGCTGACTGGCGTCCTTTAAGGTGGCTCGTAATGGTTTACATATTCCCGTCTTTGGCATTCTATTTCAGCGACAGCACTATTGTCAAGGTTATACTTTTATATCTTTGTAAAAGTTTTACAAAATGAACGAATTGATGTCACCGTGACCCCAAAATTCGTTGCCATGGTAGCGACAAAAGTGATCAAAGATACCTTATTTTTGACCGTTTGAGGCTGGACCTGTTTTTGATATGTTTTTGTTCAAAAGACAAAATAAACCATCTTACAATTTTCAGAAATTCTGTAGGTAGGATTCAGAGCCACCTTAAATTTATAACGGAATAACCGAAGCTCCGAATCCTGCCTACAGATTTTTTTAAAGCTCGCCTCAATTTATCTCTGCAACATATTCTCCGAAAATTTTGTCGTTAGCTGAGTCATCAACTTTTATTAGTAACCCGCTCAGAAAAACGTTTTTTTTTTGGACCGGCCGAAAAGCGTTCTGCGTTTATAAATTACCGGCTCTCTTAGCTTTCGAATGGATTTAGTAAATTCATTTAGGGATATATACTAGAAAACCAATATTCAAGCTGCAGCTTGTCCAAAGATAGCAATCGTATTTGTGCGAAGTTCTTCACTTTCTCTTAAACCCTAATGAACTGAAGTTAATAAGTGTTATTATTCCACCATTGCGCCATTTTGCAATATTAGGTTAAGAGAACGCGCAAAATATGACACGTTACTGACAGTATAGAACAGGGCAAAAATACGGACTGAAAGCAGAGTGACAAAATGGCAGCACTACACGACCTAAACTTAGTGGAATAATAAATCCCTTAGTCGATAGTTTAACATATAATGCGCGCGGAACATTTTGCTCACTGCTCGTAGTTTTCCTCGCCCCTCGCTACGCGGATCGGAACAATACTACGCAACTCGCGAAATGTCCGCGCGTATTATACGTTAAATCATCGAATAAGATATATATAACCACTGCGTAGAAAAGTTACTATGATTGTAAATGTCACTAATTTACATACTTTTATTTCTGCGGACAGGGCGCATGCTGTTAGACAATAGACGATAAGCTTGAAACATTAGGAACCAAACTAAATTGACAAGCATAAAGTTTCAACGGAAAAAATGGATAAATCATCAACAGTAGCGCCAAGTGCGGGTCAAGCAACGACCATCAGTGATGAGAAACCTGCTAAACTCCACTTCGATGACCCGGCCTTCATAGCATATATTGTTGTCATGACGATCATTTTGGTCGTTGGGTTTGTCGGCAATGCTCTAACTATCGTCGTTTTACGCTGCCGAGAACACAAGAGCAAAAATATCACTCCGCTCATGGTCAACCTAGCGATCGCTGACATTATTATAATCGTGTTTGGTTACCCAGTAGTTGTCGCCGCAAACTTCTCTTCAGGTCTCGACATTCGTAAAAACAAGTCCCAGTGTGTGTGGTCTGGATTTGTAAACGGTTCTGTCGGGATTGCCTCCATCGCGAACTTAACAATGATGAGTCTTATGATGTACTCGTCCTTTAAGAGGCTCGGAAACACGACAAGAATTCACAGAAACAAAATGGCTGCGATTATCGCCTTCACATGGCTGTACGGAGTGATGGCTATGTTTCCACCGTTAGTGGGATGGAACGAGTTCGTCCCAGGCGCCTCCGGGATCAGCTGCTGCCCCAATTGGGTGCCCGAAACAAAGGCTGGAGTGGCGTACAACGCCATGTTGGTTTTCGTTGGGTTTGTACTCCCGCTGGGAGTCATAATTTTTTGTTATTGCAGGATTTATAGGTAAGTGATTACTGTGGCTGGGGAGCTGAGCATTGCTCAAGAGTAGAGTTGACCAGGAAAGGGGTGCAATGGAATTTTTTTGGCGGGAGGTGGTGGGGGGGGGGGGGGGGTATCCTTTTTGCCCATAAAGTTTGGGCAAGAACAGTCAAGTGTAAGAGAAACGTCTTCAATTATATGATGCATGATACATGTAAGGGTTTTTGTGAGAGAATTTGAAAAAAAAAATAAAACAATAAACAGCGTGGCCGTGTGGTCTAGGGCGCTGGTAATGTGATCCGCAGGTCTCGGGTTCAAGTCCTCAATCTGTCTCTAGCTGGATTTGTTTCACGGTCGTCCCGAGTTCAAATCCTCGGTCACACTTTGCATATAGCCAACTGGTCTGCCTCCTGCCAGTTGGGATTTTTTACCATGTTATGTTCATTTAAAATATTTGTTTCCTCTGTTTCAGTGGCATGCCTGTAAACTAGCTATCTCTAGGAGATATGAAGCCAAGTGCATGGCCACTATAAACAACATTTACATTTTACTTTAGGACAATTGCTCACTGACGCATCAAACTGCTGGGGGTTATGTATGAACTCAGGAGAATAAATAACCTAGTTTCTATGGAATCGGGGACATCATCAGATGAGCAATTGAGCATAGTACTTGCAACATTTGAGAAGCGTATTGTTAACCGAGTGGGCTATTGACCCGTGGCCATTGAGGGCGAAGGGTCTAATTGTTTTAGTATCACCCAACCAGTCGGACAGAAAAAGCAATAATAAAGTTAGCAAGTGCAAGTTGAAGAAAAATTTATTTGGGAATAAAACGAAAGAAAGCGCCACGAATTTCGCTACTCGATGACTATTACTAATAGTCCTCTAGTAGCGTAGCCAATCAAAATGCAGGATTTGCATTAGTCCACTAGTTGGGTGATACTAATAGCAATTAGTCAGGTTAACCTTACGAAACTAAACAGCAGTTACAAAAATAAATTACTCGAGGTAATGAATGGCTTAAAAAATCAGTTTCCTCTCATTGCAGGTTTATTCACACACAGCAACCCCCGTCAGAAAATGCTTCAATTCAAGCCAGCCGGAGAAAATCGGAAATCAAAATCGTTCGCACGATTGCCATGGCGATTGCTGCCTTCGTTTTGAGCTGGTCCCCATATTGCTTCGTCAGCATCATCGCCACCATCAGGGGTACTAATAGTTTGACACCTGGCGAAGCGGAGGTCCCAGATTTACTAGCCAAGGCCTCGGTCATCTACAATCCCATTGTGTATACCGTAATGAATGACAGATTCCGCGCAACTCTGCTGAGTATTATCCCTTGCGGTCGATACTTTGTAAGGGATATTAACCCGGTGGTGAATACCGTGTCAAATGCAAATTCGCGTGAAGGAAATGCCAATTTGGATCCGAGTCGGCAAAGGAAAAAAACCCAAAGCAGTGTTTAATGACAGGATCTTTCGAAATGCTATATACTCTTCAACAGCTATTTCCAACTCGTAGTGTACTCACTGGAAAAGAAGATTTTAGTCTTAAGATTTTGATAGGCGGCTAGATTTCAAGGAAACCTGTTGCCCAACTCAGAGTATTTGGCATCCTTGCGGCATCTGATGGAAGTGCTACTGATTAGCTAGTTCTAATGTAGTCAATGGGTAGCTTTTCACTCCCGGTCAGCAATAAACAACAACAACAACAACAAACACGAGCGAGTGCAAACGACGAATGTATACCGAGCAAGAGAGTATGAAGTACCGAGTTAATTAGCGGCAGGCTTTCGTTGAAGTTTCGGTATACCGTTAAAATAATTTATATACTTAACATCCAGTTTTTTGTTTATTCAATTAGCAAATTTTCGAGATCTTTATCAACGAACATTATTAGACAATGCTATATTATACGGTAAATGTGATCAGTAGTGCAAGTAAGTGTTGAATAATACGAATCGGAACCATTGAGTGGTCACTAACGAAAAAAAAAACAAAGGAAAAGAGCAGTTTGTAATTCTTGATTGCGAGAGCTTCGAGTGACAATCCAAAGAGAATTTCACAAATGCTAGTCGTAACGAGGTCGCAGAGAGAGCTGTGCGTCTGTGTTTTATTTTACAATGTTATTTCTAGATCTGTGCTCTCACTTTTGTAAGATTGGTTTTTTATCTCTACTGTTGGCTTCATGGCGTAATCTCCGTGTGGACACCATTTTAATATTTGGATAGGACTTAGCAAAAAAATGACTTGTTTTAGAATTGTATATAAAATAGTCACAATATAACAAGGTTAGTTCACTCACTGAACTTTGCGCAATCTGGGAACAAGGGAGAACCATTCTCATCGGATCCCCAGCTACGCCGCCGGCTCACCTGCCTGCAGAAACGAGAGCTCTGGGAACGACAGTGAAGGAGAGCCGAGAAAGATATTGCAAGCGCATGTCAAAAATGCGCCTTTCAACAGATTCTTCATCCAAGACCTTTAACCTCTTTTGTAGAGATGAGCCCGTATTATGAAGATTATACGAATCTGGGAGCAAGTGAGTTATTCGTAACATAGAGGTGTCTGTCAGCAGATATACATAAAAACTGGCGCAACTTATCAACAGACACGTTCGACCATTGTCGACAATAACAATATAAGAAGGAAAGCTTGAATTTTCAGCTAAGTCAGTCGTTTTAATAATTCATTTAATTTTCTGATTAAGTTTTTCGAGTTTTATTTTTTTGTGTGTGTCCCAGTCTTGGTTAGATTTACACTAAACCTATTTAAGCTTGTAGCATTGTGCAGTTGGTGTCAAGCCGTATTGACAGTTTTTTCTTCCTGAAAAACTCAATGAGCTTATTGACCATAATGAATAAAACCTAACTGAACGTTGTTGTTGTTTTTTTGATATCTTTATTCAAACAAAATCACAATAAACTTAAAGAAAGAAAAACGAAATAAGTAAATAAACAAACCTGACTACGCTTAAATAGTTACAGTTACACTTACATGACGTACAGAACTTTCATTATTCACAAGATAAATAGATTTCTAATTAATTACGCTATAATGCACATTTACAAGGTTATCTACTTTACAAGAACAATTATATCAAATTAACTATATAGGGACGAGCAACCATTTTTACGACTATTTTGCAGAATGCAAAATAGGAGTTTTGTAAGCGAACGAATTATTCACTCGCTCGGTCGTTCGCTCGGTCAGTCAATCCTTTGACGGATGACAATAAAACGACAGAGGCAGTCCTCACTGAAAGAACATTTTGATTAAGAGTGCTGATTAGAAGATTTAATAGAATAGTACAGTGTTAAAAGTTGTTAACGTTTTGTTACTATGTTCATTTTGAGGAATTTCTTAAATGGAGGACGCAGTTTTACTGATGACATAGGAAAGAACAATCTTCATTGGAAGTAATCTTGTTTAGAGTCTCAGTTTGTGTGTAGTTTTAAGCAGTTTTGTTTACCTGTTCTGTTTCTAGTATATAGTGGCGTAGCTATATACAATTCTGAGCTGAGACAATAGCTCCGAATACACATTAAAGAACGACTTTTTCAGTGGTAATTGTTTAGATCCGGAAATGCTGGGTAGTGGGTTGACATAAAACCGTTGAAAATTATTTATTAACTAGTCTAACTTTACCTCGATATAACGAATATTCCGCAAAATTCATTGAATCGAGGTTTTCGATATAACGAACCCTCGACATAACGAACAAATTTCCCCAGTCCCTTGGTACTTCGTTAAATCGAGGTTCCTCTGTATCCAGGGAAAATCAGGTTTGAAAGGTCTTGAAGCATGCTCCCAGCCAAATTCGTGGGAGTTCTGTCCTGGGTAAGCATCCCTTACAGTGCAGTGGTTGGAACAGATTTGACCCAAAAATCAATATGACCCACATCTATGCCCAAGCTTTCAAAAAGTAAATGTACGCCACTTATACCTCATAACAACAACCTTTTGAAAAACACAACCTCCAACCCCATCCAACCACAACCAAAAAGAAAGAAATTATTCTGTTGACGGACAACCAAAGCACAGCGAAACCTGTCATGCAGGCCACATTTTTATTTCGCCCCCTAAGCATGCCGTATGATGTAACAATACTACTAAATGCATAGAACAAAGGAACTGACTGACACATTGGAGGATCAACATATCACAGCAACATGCAGGATGGACGAAACCAGATGTACATACAAGGATGTGCTGCAGGGACTTTGTGGCACATACCATGTGTGCATATTGTGAATTTATGCCTGCTACATGTTGCTGTGATGTGTCCTGTCTCAGCACCATTGGGCCATACATTATTGCCAGAAAGAATTCAGATATTTAAACTCCACCCTAAAAACCCAATCCCATCCCATTTAGACAATTCAGAGATTTTAACAATTTAGGAAGTTAATAAGTGCTAAAACAAAATCTTTGTAAAGGATCAATAAAAAACAGTTACAGATGATCAAATATACAACATACAACAGATCGTTCCCTACTTTATTGAAGAAGTAATTCCAAAACTCCTCGTCAAGTATATAATATAAAAGCCACTTTACATTGAAGTAAAGGGGTGCCGCTAACATCCCTACTTAATCGGCTTCATGATGTATAAAGAACACAGAATACTAGGCAGAACTCTGATTCAAAAACTGAGGAAGATAAGTTTATGTTTTATCAGATACTTCAAGCAGTGTTAATCTAGCAAGCAAACTGGCTTTATGACATGACAGCAGTCCGGTTGGCCATGAAACACACCTACACATCATCTTTTACTGACGAATAAGTAATTGCATAGAAGCACAAAAGCAAGACATAGACTAGTATTTATTAGGCTCTACCTGGCCAATTGCATAAACGCCATCTTGTTCACTCGCCCGGTCGGATTCACCCGAAAAATTGATTTATATTCATTGCCCGATATCTGTGGTATGAACTGATATGGCTGTATTTGGATATTTTGAAAGCTTAAATGAAGGTCTTCATCGGTTTGAAGCAACGGCTAGTCCAAAAACTCTGAAATCCATCGAATAAACCCAAGGATTGTGAAGGAATTGCAAGGAAATTTCTGGAGTTCAAAACAAGCTCGCCACATGTGACGTCACAAATACCTACCTTCGTTACCATTCCAAGCGCGGCCATTTCTGGTTTGGTTTCGTGAAGCCGTCGGAAATCGTCGGATTTTCATCTCCTGAGCGCCACAATTCGCACTAAAACCATTTCTGAGAGTTGGTTATGATTAGTGTTGCCACAAAGGACAGGTTTTTGGACAAAAGAAAAATTGCGCAATTTCGTTGCATTTGACCTTTAAAGACGGCGGATGCTATCGAGCTAAAAACCTTCAACAAGATATATATTACGGACATCTTATAGCTAGTGAAGGATAAAAACCCACTGGTCTTGCATTTAAAAATTTTGATGACGTCAGGTGAAAACAAAATGGGGCTTAACATTGGCAAGCAATTATTATTGCCAAGAAAAGTCAAAGAAAACCTTTACTATGTACAGTAGAACTCCGTTAACTTGAACTCCGAAGGGAAACGAAGAGTTCGATTTAAGAGAGTTCGAGGTAGCGGGGTTCCACTGTTTTTCAAGCAGACATTGGCGATAATTAAGACAATGTTAACAAAGGGCATGGCGTCTTGATCCGGAAAATGTATGCTAATCCTTTGGATGTTTTTTTTTGCGATATTTCAAGTTTAGGCCTAAAAAGGAGTTTAAATTTTCCATGCACAAAAATAGTAAATATTTTACGGCAATACAACTCTGATGTCTGAGGGAAAAGAAACAACATTTTTCATTTAATTCAAAAGTCAAAATAAGAAGGGAAGAAAAGAGCTCTCAGTTGAAAAGAGATAACACTTTTTCAACCAGGTTGCACCTGCTTTCTTTGGTTTCCAATTACAGTAAACAGCCTGGTTATTTTAGGTCGATGATGAAAACTCTTCCTAAACAACTAGGGTATACAGTCGCTATACAATTCATGTTTAGACACCACATAGTCGCATATATAATTCATGTTAAGACACCTGCTCACACCTGCCCGCCGCTTGTCACATATGACTATAACAACTTTTCTGCGCATTCATTCAGTGTTGCTGCTGTTGAAAACGCCATCACTATAACGGAGACGAACGGTTATCATTTTCAGGTAAAACTAACTGAATGATAGTTTTGTTTGCTCCATTTTAACTACTCGTATTTAGTCACCATCGGCGTCTACAAATCTTGGCTTGTAACAAGAGCCTTCAGGTTATTTGTAGTGGCACAGGGCGCCCATACAAGCGGTGGACCTGTTTATATGTTCGAAATATAAAGAAAAGTATGAGAATATCGAAAGGATCTCATCATAGTAAAATAATGCGAGCAATGGCTACATGAAAGCTCAAAATTTGAGCGATTTGAAGGGTTCTGCGTTGAGTGTTATTTTTACACGCAGAACCCTAATCGCTCAAATTCGCCATTCTGAGCCCCATAGACGACGAAACAAAGCAGTTGAGGTACGGAAGTGCACTGTAGGGAAGGATGAACGTGGAAACATTGATCTCTAAGAAAAGATTTAAAAGCTTCGTTCGCCAGAGAACGTTTCTGCATTTGAAATTAAATGTTATTCAACAAAACAATCACACTTTTGCATTTAAGACGATTTGGCATTTTAAACTAAATATTATTCAACATGCATGAAAATTTATAGTTCAATGAATAAACTGGCCCAAAATTGGTTATTCTCATACCTTTCTTTATACTGTTCGAACATATAAACAGTCACACCTCTCGTATGGCACCGTGTCAAGTGTGGTAGTGGTAAATAGGTTTCTCTGCATGCCTAAAGCAGTCGGTCTTCAGGTGACCCCCCTGGCCGTCTAAAGGTGTTTTTAGTTATTAAAATGCTGTGCACTGTAGGGAAGGATGAGTGCAATTGTGAATACAAATAAACGTGGAAACATCGATCTCTGAAAAAAAGTTTAAAAAGGTTCGCTTACCAGAGAATTCCGTTTCTGCATTTGAAATTAAATATTATTCAACAAAACATTCTGTCGCATTTTCGCATTTATACACGTTTTTGCATTTTAAGTAGAATATTATTTAACATGAACATTTATAGTTCAATGAATAAACTGGCCTAAAATTGCTCGCGAACTAGATATAATTCTCAAACGCTGTTTACATTACAACTTCCATTGTCTCAAAGAAGCTCATAAGGTTGGCCACTTTAAACTTTATAACGCAGAGATTAAGCATGACGTTTGTTTTTCCCGCGACCACTTTACTCTCACAGTACCTCTCTCCATCCAGGTGTATAAATGGGTGCCGGCGAATTTACTGCCTGGGTAACCCTGCGATGGACTAGCATCCCATACTCCTAGTCGCTTCATGCTACTACTACCGGGATAAGCTCGAACCTGACGGGACACTAGGCTCGAATTGCTCGAAATTGATTAGCATGAGGAAATTGTCTTCATATAATAAAGAAATTCTCCCAACTGTTTCATTGAAGGTGCACGGAAACCTGTAAAGAGAATCTGTATTTAGACAACATGGAGTAAAGAGTTATCAATTAACTTTTATTTGACAAGCATAAAGTTTCGACGGGAAAAATGGATAAATCATCAACAGAAGTGCCAAATACGGCTCAAGCAACGGCCATCAGGGATGAGCAACCTACTCAACTCCGCTTTGATGATCCGGGCTTCATAGCATATGTTGTTGTCATGACAATCATCTTGTTCGTTGGGTTCGTGGGCAATGTTCTGACTATAGTCGTTTTACGCTGCCGAGAACACAAGAGCAAAAACATCACTCCGCTCATGGTCAACCTAGCGATCGCTGACATTATTATAATCGTGTTTGGTTACCCAGTAGTTGTCGCCGCAAACGTCTCCTCTTCAGGGCTCGACATTCGTAAAAACAAGTCCCAATGTGTGTGGTCAGGATTTGTGAACGGTTCTGTCGGGATTGCCTCCATCGTGAACTTAACAATGATGAGCGTTATGAAGTACTCCTCCATAAAGAGGCTCGGAAACACGAAAAGAATTCACAGAAACAAAATGGCTGTGATTATCGCCTTCACATGGCTGTACGGAGTGATGGCTATGTTTCCACCGTTAGTGGGCTGGAACGAGTTCGTCCCAGGCGCATCCAGAATCAGTTGCTGCCCCAATTGGGTGCCCGAAACAAAGGCTGGAGTGGCGTACAACGCCTTGTTGGTTTTCGTTGGCTTTGTTCTCCCGCTGGGAGTCATAATGTTTTGTTATTGCAGGATTTATTGGTAAGTAATTACTGTGGCTGGGAAGCTGAGCGGTGCTCAGGAGTAGAGTTCACGAGGGAAGGGGTGCAATGGAATTTTTTGGCGGGGAGGTGGGATGGGGGGTGGGGGAAATCCTTTTTAGTGCAGAATGCACTATTGTGATGGCTATGTGTGCTGTCGTGTGCTAACCTGCTAAGTCCCTAAGGCGCTAAGATGTAAACTTTGATAGCTGATTAAGTAATTCATATCAATTAATTAATTTAACTCATTAATTATGGGGAGTACCTGACTGTATGCACTAGGTAAAACGCGGAGTGTTTCTACATTACTCTTATGTGAAGGACACAAAGACTAAATATTTGTTTCTGAAAGCCCTGCGCTGTCCATGTGGTACTATTCTTTCAAGAACAGGGAACTTTCCGATTAACGCATGCGCAGAAGATAAGTTTCGGCTACAGTCTTGAATTCTTACGGACGTCACATGCCTTTCTCTGCGGTATGATTGTTGCAGACTCTGTGGTGCCAAGTTTAAACCGCAGTTAATTAATTAGACTTTATGGCGTCGAAGTGTTTTGTGTGAAAAAAAATCATTCTTCATGAACTTTCCGTTTATTAATTTATACCATCAGTGTTTTAACTGGTTTTCGTACGGACAGTAAAACAACTGCCATCGACCTCTCCCGGGACTCGCAGTGTTCGAAAAACAAAACAATCAACAACAGCTTCTCATTGCAGAGCTCTGGTAAATATCAGACATTGCGCCTTCGTAATTAAATACGCAAAAACTTGTATCGGGATTTTTGGCTCAAATTTCTTACCAAACATGAAACAATATTTTCAGCTGTGCTGCGCTTTGAAAGCCCTTCCGAAAGATATGCTTTTTGTTTTGATCTGTCAATTACTTTTTGAGAAACGAGTTGGATTTTCGAGTTCGGATTTCGAGTTGGATTTTCGTTGAATCCAACTCGAAATCCTAACTCGAAAATCCACCTCGAAATCCAAACTCGAAATCCTAACTCGGGAGTTAGTTTGTCTCACTTTTAATTAATCAGCCACTTCGCATTCTGCCTGACTGCCCTTTGAGTCTCTGAGTTTGCCCCTTATGTTTGGGGAAGTATAGTTAAGTGTAAGAGAAACGTCTTCAATGATTCAATTATATGGTGCATGATACATGAAAGGCTTTTTTTGTGAGAGAATTTGAAAACAAAAATTACAGCGTGGCCGAGTAGCTTAGGGCCCTGGTGTTGTCGGAGGTCCCGGTTTCTAGCCCTCCACCCTGCCACTACCTGGATTTGTTCTCGGTCGTCCCGATTTCAGATCCTTGGTCACACTTTGTATATAGCCAACTGGTCTGCCTCCTGCCAGTTGGGATTTTTAACCATGTTATGTTCATTTAAAATATTTGTTTCCCCTGTTTCAGTGACATCCCTGTAAACTAGCTATCTCGAAAAGATATGAAGCTAAGTGCATGGCACTATAAGAAACATTTACATTTTACCTTAGGATAATTGCTCACAGACGCATCAAACTGCTGGGAGTTATGTATAAACTCAGGAGAATAAAAAAGCTAGTTTCTATGGAATCGGAGACGTCATCAGATGGACAATTGAGCATAGTACTTGCAACATTTGAGAGGCGTATTCTTAACCGTATTTTATATTATATTAGCAATGAGTCAGATTAACCTTACGAAACTGAACAGCAGTTATAAAAAATAAATTATTCGAGATAATGAATGGCTTGAAAAATCAGTTTCCTCTCATTGCAGGTTTATTCGCACACAGCAACCCCCGTCAGAAAACGCCTCAATTCAAGCCAGCCGGAGAAAATCGGAAATCAAAATCGTTCGCACGATTGCCATGGCGATTGCTGCCTTCGTTTTGAGCTGGTCCCCATATTGCTTCGTCAGCATCATCGCCACTATCCGGGGTACTAACAATTTGACACCTGGCGAAGCGGAAGTCCCGGAGTTGCTAGCCAAGGCCTCGGTCATCTACAATCCCATCGTGTATACCGTAATGAATGACAGATTTCGTGCAACTCTGCTGCGTATTATCAATTGCGGTCGATACTTTGCAAGGGAAATTAACCCGGCGGTGAATACCGTGTCAAATGCAAATTCTCGTGAAGGAAATGCCCAAAGCGATGTATAATAACAGGAACTTTCGAATTGCTACATACTTAGACTTTCACAAACTCCTTCGACGCGCGGTTTAGTTGGCTAAGTCTATAACAGTAGAGTTAGACAGTTGATACAAAGTGTTGCCAGAGAAACTACGCATGACGTGCGGTCCTCGCCCTATCAAGTAGATATTTTGGTATCGCTGAGAGGATTTGAAAATACTTTAAAAACTACATTTAATGTTTTATTTTTGTTGAAACACTTGAAAAGAAAGAAACTTTCTATTGTGATCCAGAACATCTTGGATTGATAGGACTCCTATTAAACCCATTCAGGGTAGAATTTAGCCAAATTGAAATGTAAAGATTATTACTGGCTCTATGTCAGTGCGATCGATGTCGAACCTACCGGCCAAAAGAAATGGCAGACAGAACTTTTAAAAACTGGAAAATTTTAGTTGGGATCTGGCTTTTACTCAGATAAGTAAAACTTGCAAAGAAACAAAACTTAGAGAATTTAATTATAAACTACAGTCAAATCTCTAAGACGGTCACCGTCGGGACCGGATCCAACTGTCCGTCTTAGAGAGGCGTCCGTCTTATAGGAAGTTTAGTCACAGTAAAATGACTGAAAAACGGCAAGAACGGGACCAACACCAGGTGTCTGTTTTAAGAAGGTGTCCGTCTTATAAAGATGTCCGTTAAGAGAGAGTTGGCTGCACTTCATAGAACAATTGTTATAAAAAAGGAACTATGTACTTATGGAAATCAAATGGACTGCAAATGCATTTATTGCAATCGGACCCGACTCCATTCTACATTCTTTCGTCGAGTGTGAAGTATCTAAGTCCTTCTTTGACAAAGTTATTTCATGGTTTAATAACACAAACTTTTCGGAATTTTCACCAACAGTGGCTGAAATTCTCTTTGGAATCTGGAATAGCAGAAACGACAAAAAGCTATCCAAATTTAATTACAGTGGAACCCCGCCTTACGGCCACCTCGTTAATACGGCCACCTCGTTATTACGGCCACTTTATTTTGTTCCGGCAAAACGTCCATACATTTTCTTATAATAAAACCCCGTTAATGCGGCCACCCCGTTAATACGGCCAACGGCCACATTGTGAAATCCCAAACTATACAATTCTTTACAATTTTACCCCGCTAATACGCCCATCGAACCAAATACTCATTAATAATTGACCAAACAAAACAAATTCAGTACTTGAGAAACAATATTAAGTGATACTATTTTATTCAAAACGCCTGCTTAGCGAAATTACTAAGCGTGTAGTAAAAAGAGAATAAATAAAAAGTTTTTAACACGGCTTGCTTTTTTCTTGCGACTTTCTCTTGCTCTTTGGACCTCTTTGAGCTTTCCTCCTCTTCATTAACATCTCTTACATAAAGATTGTTCTCAAGGTCCAATAGATTCGTTAGCATTTTGATGTGGCTGTGTTTAGAAATGCAATTGTGATATGCATCTGTCAAGACGTCACTTGAAGTAGACCAGTCATGAAATTTGACCCTACCCCGTTTATACGGCCACCCCGTTAATACGGCCAATTTTTCATGGCCCGTTGGTGGCCGTATTAACGGGGTTCCACTGTATTGCTTATTACTTGCCAAATTTTTCTTATACCACCAAAAGCATAATTTAAAGGAATGTAACTTTAATGAATTCATTATCGAACTACTCTTCAAACTTCGACTTGAAAATTGTTCTTGAATTTCCAACTTGAAAAGAGAAAATGCTTCTCTCTGTCAGACCCGTTATTATAAGAATAAGTGATTAATCTGTTATATATTTGAAGTAGTTTTAGAATAGTTAAATTTTATCATTTCATATCATTATGTACACATGTATATATTTATCATTAATAAGTAACTTAAGTAGTGTCCCCGATTAGTAGGCCTAGCAAGCTAGGCAAGCTAGAAGATTAGACACTCAAATAAAGTTGTTGTTGTAATTAAATTTGTCAAATTGTAATTTAAGTAAACTATTCATGGAATAAGCTGTGTCATATGTATAAGCCGTTATTTTCAGTAGTATATATTTTAATTGTATGTAAACAAAAAATTCTGTAAGTAATATATTGTATTTTTAGCAACTATCTTTTTTCCCCTCTCCTTTTTCTGTGTATTTCATTTTATGTAAAGTTTTTGTGTCGTCAATACAGTTCATTAAAAAAATACTTGTGAAGACTTGAACTAACGCTTTAAACATGAAACCTCACTTAACGTTTTAATTACGTTGATTGGAAGGTGCTTTTTTTGTTCTGAGAAATTAGTGCGGATGAGTGAGATTTGTACCAAAAGCTATATTTTCTCTGTGCCAAAAAACAAATGTAATTTTCATGGGTCTGTTGTGCTAATCGTCGCAACAGTGTGCCTTTCATAGAATTCATCCGAACCAAAACCCAGAATGTGGTGATTTCGCATTTTTGCTTTGCATAAAGCGGCTGTAAGAAATGTACTTGGATGCCAACAGCACGTGCAAAGCTATTCACTTTTTTCAATCGAGTTCAAGATGCCTCTGACAACTTCTGTCGAGAATGATTATACCCCCCCCCCCACCCCTCCCCAGGAGGCTCTGACAACATCAGCGTGTTACGAGAGAAATAGAGGGAATCTAGGCGACGTTTTCGTTTCAAAAAAGTGTTTTAGGAACATCGGCTGTTTTATAAAGTGTTTAAGAAAAATCGTCAGCCATTCCGGTTTGTTTGTCTGAGTCTTGTCTGAGAAATGACGTCACTCGCGCACTTCGCTATTTTCAAAACCAGGGCGCTATGTCCGCAAGTGCGAATGGGACCTTAATAAACAAACTTCACAAATTACATGTAACTTCACAACGCAATGATATGTACGTTAATGTTTTGTTGTTATCGAGTCAAATTCTGACCGTCTGCAACTTCAAACGTGGTTTGAAATTGCGATGTAATCGATCCCAGTAGCTGGTCTTCTTTGGCGGTACAACCTTTTCGGTAATTTCAGTGTAAATTTCATAAACATCTAATGCTCACAGGAGTCTCTGGACATCAGCTCCTTTCCTACACAAAATAGAAAAAATTCAGTGAGAAATACTCAGTCTCAGGGAGTAAAGATGGGAGACCTCGGCTTTTACCTAGAATTTCGAAGAGAAGGAAGAGTAGACTGGAAATGGGGCCGTTACTGCTTAAATAAGTGGCCGGGAGGCGCGGTGGCCTAATGGCTAGTGCGCTGGCCGGACTCCGGATCGGGCGGTCCGGGTTCGAGCCCTGGCCGGGACACTGCGTTGTGTTCTTGGGCAAGATACTTAACTTTCATAGTGCCTCTCTCCACCCGGGCACAGGGAGCCCTCACATCCGTTTAAAATATGAATAAAAGATTATTTTAACCCTTTGTGTTTTGTGCTTTCTGGCGGCCATTTTGAATTTTTAATACGCGCGCGGTCTGCTGGTGTGAGGTCTGGAACCGATATTACAGAAGTCTGGGACGGGCAAGGACGGGCGGCAAAATTCGTAAATTCTCGGAGGATCCGATCGCTCACCGAAGATAAAAAAGTGTCATTTTCCTAGAGCTCCGAGCAGGCTCAGAGCGATTTCCGTAATATCGGTTCCAGACCTCGCAATAGCAGACCGCGCGCGTATTAAAAATTCAAAATGGCCGCCATGAAACACACTCGCGATAAAGGTAGGTTAATCTTTTATTCATATGGATTCTAAACGGATGTGAGGGCTCCCTGTGCCCGGGTGTATAAATGGGTACCGGCGAATTTACTGCTGGGGGTAACCCTGCAATGGACTAGCATCCCATCCAGGGGGGAGTAGCAATTCTCCTAGTCGCTTCATGCTACGGAAACCGGGATAGGCTCCGGCCTGATGGGCCCCTAGGCTCGTATGCAGACTTTACCTACCTTACCTACCTACTGCTTAAATAAAGAGGGAAAAGGGAGTGCTTCTCCCATATCCATCACTGTGCTCCATTGTAGGCAGTACAACGCAATTCAAGAACCGTGAACATTGTCTTTTCTCTGTAAAACTTAGAATAACGTATTGTAACGTATAGTGAAAGTTTTGTTGTCAATTTTGCCAGGAAACATCGAGAAGCTCGGTGCGTGCATGAACCGTTATCGGAAACAGAAGTGTATCATGGCCCCTGGTAAGCAGAATTTCAATTTGTGTTATTATCTGTATAGCGCCGAGCGGCTCCATTATGTTTCACTTTGTCGACTCTTGCAGGAACTGAGCCAGAGGCAATACGAGATATGATGAAAGTGCTGGAACCATTAACATTAGGCGAGTAACTGGTGGATGGATGAGTTTGTCGGTATTTAAGGCTTCCGGCTTTCTTGCAATAAAAAACATCTGACGTCTTTGCCGTCTACTTGGCTGTTACGAAATCTGTTTTATAGTGACACTAATTTTTGTTAAGAGAATTTTATTTTCAGCGTAAAGAAACGTTTTGACCGATTTGGTTTTTTTTTTGTTTTTTTTTTATGGTTGTTGTTCTATAGTGTCCTGTGGGAAACTGCTGTTATTGCTTCTTTGCCCACAATGACATGTAACCATTTTCAACCTTGACATAATTACCATTTATACTTTTACTTCCGCGTGTGTTCCTGCCATTTGTTCTCTACTGTTCTTTAAAATCAGTTCGGGTATTTTTATGTTTCGCATGATACAAATATGGTTTAAAACTTCGAAATAGGTACCTCTTCTTGGAGTTCGTTTTCATTGGTTTTGATTTTTCTGTACCATGCAGTGCCAGTGCCTTGCAACTTAAACTTCAATTTTATGCTATGCATTTTTTTGAGTGTGATCGACGTTTCCGATACAAACAAGTGGCTTTTAATCCAACAAGTTAATTTGATCGTACTTTATTTGATGTGCGCCTGTTTTGATATTCCAGGTCAAACGCTTACCGGAGCTGGCGGGGAAGGTTTTCTTGTGCTTCTTACTAAAGAACCTAACAGGGCAGACAAAGTGAAAACAGGGTACTTGTACTTTGCATCATTTGTACATTGTATTCTCGTTTTGATTTGTTTGTCTTCAGTTACACAGAGCCCTCTTTGATATTCATGTAAATCGGCCCTGTTGTTTTGGCAAATCCTCTCGGAAAACAAGAACGACCAGAAGAAATATGTCAATTCACGCAAATAAAATAAATAAATAAATCACTTTATTTAAGTGTCAGGGTATTTAGCACTGTTGTACTAATTGTGGACACTGTAAATAAGCAAACAAATCAAATAGAACAGAGATTTGTTAAAAACCCCAACAGGTAGGAGGCTGACCAGCTGGCTATTTACAAAGCGTGGAGGAGTTGAATTCGGGACCACCGAAGACTAAATCCATCTAGTGGCAGGGAGGAGGATTTGAACACGGGACCTCCGGATTACAAGTCCAACGCCCTAACCACTAGGCCACGCTGCCTCCTAAGCAATCCAAAAATGACAAAAAAAAGTTGGATGATAATTTAGTTCGGAATGTGATCGATAGTTCCCAATGCCTAAATTTGACTGTTTGGTCTGGTGTGGGATATAGAAGAAACCCATGCAGATAGGTGATGCACGTGTCCATTTCCGTACCCGGAACCTGTGGCATGCTAATATCCCTCTCTCACCATTACACCACAACGTTGATTCGCCAAACCCCTGAAAAATTTACATGTAATACTTTCTCAGCGGTTACATCTATAATTATAGATGAACCTAGCCCTATCCCTAACCTAAGCGAGAATCTAAGTTTCGACCTAATGCAGGCCTAACTTAGAGCAGATATGGCATCATCCATTTCTATAATAATAATAATATATATAATAATAAAGACTTTGTTTAACGAGGGTAGCACATAACAGTCTCGCGACTGACAAACCTGTGGCCCTCGAATTCCCGATCGAATTGGAATTTGGAAGTGTTGGTTTTTGTGGAGGGAGGAAAACCGGAGAACCCGGAGAAAAACCCTCGGAGCAGGGACGAGAACCAACAACAAACTCAACCCACATATGACGCCGGGTCCGGGAATCGAACCCGGGCCACATTGGTGGGAAGCGAGCGCTCTCACCACTGCGCCATCCCTGCTCCCCTAATCGAAAAGCTTGGTTACCAATGCTGGCATCGACCGTTAACGAAAGGGAAATCAGCAATGGTGAAAGGAAGGGTTCGTTGGACCAAGTGTGGAGCCCCTTTCGGGTAAAAGTTAAAGACCATACCGGGGCTTTCACACCGGTTTGGTTCTGCTGTTATTGATGTGTTTAAGTAATAGAGAGGTTAAGCATGACGTTCTCGGCAGACGGCAAACGGCAGAGACAGCTTCTGATTTTGAGTTCTTTTCTTTTGTCCGTAAATAAAGCACACAAAAATGGAATAACGTCTCCTACTCATTCCTTGCAAATACAAATAATTTCACTCTACTGTACACACAACTAAAGAGAGACGGCAAAAGTTTTTTGCCGTTTGCCGTTTGCCGTAAACGTCATGCTTAACCTCTCTAATGACTATTAGTAGAATTCTACTAGTACACTAATGCAAATGCTGCAATGTGATTGGCTGAGCTATTGAACACTATCAGCCATTAGTAGAATTCTGCTAGTACACTAATGCAAATGCTGCAATGTGATTGGCTGAGCTATTAAACACTATCAGCCATTAGTGTGCAGTTGCCGAAGGTCGTCCACAAAATGCGACGTTTTTATCGTTTTTCCGAAGTTTTGGAAGGAAGTTTAGATGTAAATGGATAAAAAAATTCCCGAGAAGACTAAAAGAAGGACATTAGCGGTTTCTTGACTTTAAAAGCTTGAAATTATTGAAAAACGGGTGCACGCGCGTAAACAACTGCAAATTTACCAAGGACAATTCAATGCGTGCGATTTTGTTAAAGCGTTTAATACTTCGATAATGCGTAGAAAAATAATTAGAAACCATTATTTGCGTTTATTTCAGTTAGAATTCTACTAAAACAATTAGATTATTCGCTCTCAATTTCTATGAGGTGATAGTTGATTCGGCCTGCGGCCTCATCAACTATCACCTCATAGAAATCTCGAGCTCATAATCTAATTGTTAATTAGTGTGCAGTTGCCGAAGGTCGTCCACAAAATGCGACGTTTTATCGTTTTTCCGAAGTTTTGGAAGGAAGTTTAAATGTAAATGGATAATAAAATTCCCGAGAAGACTAAAAGAAGGACATTAGCGGTTTCTTGACTTTAAAAGCTTGAAATTATTGAAAAACGGGTGCACGCGCGTAAACAACTGCAAATTTACCAAGGACAATTCAATGCGTGCGACTTTGTTAAAGCGTTAAGTTCGATAATGCGTAAGAAAATAATTAGAAACCATTATTTGCGTTTATTTCAGTTAGAATTCTACTAAAACAATTAGATTATTCGCTCTCAATTTCTATGAGGTGATAGTTGATTCGGCCTGCGGCCTCATCAACTATCACCTCATAGAAATCTCGAGCTCATAATCTAATTGTTAAATAGAACGTATGAACTTGCCTGCATTTTTCAGCCTTCAGACGAATTGGCTTTTTACGACGTGAGTATAGACTGGGACGGATTGACTGTGAAAGTTGAAGAACCTTTGCAATGAATCATAGACTTGCACGAATGCTACACCTGTCACTCATAATCAATACATCAAGCCCAGTGCTTGCTCGACCGCTTACTCAGACTCCTAACATGCGTAAAAGATGGTTGACGCTTTTTGAATTATTTGCTGGAAAACATGATGGCAATTATATCAATGTACAGTCCGAATGAAGCCAACATACTTTGGTTTGCAGTAAATACGCATTTTTCCTAGCTATATTATCAACCAATATTCAGTCGAGATCACTAAGTTTAATGTATCAATTGTACTTAAATATATTATTAACTTTTACGTAAAACAGAAATGGGCTTATAGTGTATAAAATAAAAGAAATGTTTATTATTAATGAGTTATTGGATGAGGCTGAGTCTCATCTGTGACCCCTATAGCGGCTCGTGGACCACTGTTTTGTTCTTACCACCTTTTGACGTCATCTGTGATCTATAAGAGCAAACACACGGCAAAATGTTAGCACTAGTCTTGTGGGTGAATTCAAATTAGCCACTAAGAACAGCTACGTTTGTATGATATTGAACTCAAGTAAAGTGATATAAAAAAATGAATTAACTTGAATTGTGCGGTATCCTGCTTTTACGCCCCTGAACGTTTTTATTTTTACTTTTTACAATTTATGGCATAAAAACGATACTGAAATTGTGAAAAGATAATGATAACAAAATAAAATTAAAATCAAAATAATGACATTATCAGTTCATAAGGAAGTTTGCCCGCCTCATTCTTGTACCTGTAACATCGCCTCAACGTGAGCCCAAGGCACGTTATTTTTTTTATAAAGAAACAGATAATTCCAAGGACAAATATTAATAGTCGTTGATCAAATAGTTTCATCCTAAACCTGTCTTTGTGGAGTTGCCAAATGTTAAAAAGTCGTGTTAGTATCCGGCGTGTCCGAGTCGAAACTGAACCATTTTCGTTCCGAGAGCTTATAGCCTCCTACACAGAGCGATTTGGTTCAAGGCTACAGGCGCAGTTATGGGTCGTTGTTACATTTACGGTTATTTTTAATTTATAGTAGACTCAGCGCAAGCAGTCTCTCTTTTGATCTGAACTGTTCGAGCAGAGGGGTCATCAATTAGAAAACAGAAAGCGAGCGTACACAAGTGGCGAGGACGTGTGCTGCGAACTGACGGGCGCCGGAAGAAGTCGAAGAAGGGCTTCACCGCTCGTTTAGACTATCGCGCTCACTCGCTTTCGCGATTGTCCCCATGTTCTTCATAAATATTAAATGCGGCAAAAGAAAAACTGCTCGCATTTACTGGATGCATCCTTGCAGACCCAGGGGTCGTTATTGGGGGCGAGGAAAAGCCTATAAATCCGGGGCGAAAACAATTTCGGCGAAGAAAAGTCAAGAACGAAGCGGCTTGTCTTCGCCGAACTTTTTCTTTCGTCCATTTAGACTTTCCCTCGCCCCCATTAACTGCCCCAAGGTCTTGGTCAGACCAGTTTTAAACCAACCAGAGAGAGAGAGAAAAAAAAAAAAAAAAAAAAAAAAAAAAAAAAGAGGCCGGACTCGAGAGAGCGGCAAGAGCGGCGGCGGGAGTGACTATTCTGCACTCAGTTGATGTTGTGAGACAATAGGGAGACACCTCATGACATTTTATACCAGGTAACACTCAGTTCATGTAGTGTTTTAGCCTAAAAAGCACTCCGGTTAGCCTACCTTAGCTTAGTTTGCTTGCGGTTAGCTTTATATTGAGGTTAGGATATATCGCCAAAATTTTACATTTTCTTGCAGCTGGTCGTCGGTAGCCTAGTGGATAGCGTTCCCGCGCGGTAATCCGACGGCCCGGGTTCAAATCCTATTGTTGACACTTTTTTTAACTTGAAAAAAAAAAATGTTAAGTGTGACTTCTACTTCATGTAAAAATTACTTACTTTCTAAGTAATTTTTACCTTCCCTCCCGTGGACGTATGTGGATTTGACACCAGGCCAGGCCGCTAAGCCTAGTTTGAAACGGTCGTGTCCACTTCGAATTACACAGGAATTGCAGACCTCCGAAACCTATGGATTAGTCGTGGAAATCGGTTTATTTCAAAGGGTATGCATTGAGATTTTCCAAAGCTGTGGATTCGTGGGAGGAGGAGAACTAACGACCTTTACGTGAGAAAGGAAAAGACGCCGTTGGGACCGATTTTCGGGCTAAAAATCAGCGCTCGATCGCGGATCGATCGCCATGGCAGTGTTTCGCCTTGACTCCGTCTTAGGAAGGAAGGAACAGGGAAGAGATAAATCGACTAAAACACCACTTCAAGACGCAAAACAGGCAAAAGGACACAGCAAATGGCAAAAGTAAGTTTATTTTGTATATTTACTGTATTTTAAGCATAAATACGGCCAAAATCGACCCAAATCCCATACAAAGCCTTATAATATTCTCAACGGTCTAGTGTTACAACCGGTCAGTGTAAAACGTAGACTGCGGACTGCGGACTGCAGACTGCAGACCGGGGGTAAATTGCAGACCAGGGGTAAAATGCCGACTGAGAGTAAAATGAAATAAAACAAGAATTACGAGTGTAATCTAGGTATTTTAGCCGCACCGTTGCGTGACAAGCCAAACAATATTAAAAACTGTGAAGGAGAGGCATCCAGATTTTATTAACCAAGTCGACGTGGAACTTGATCATGAGGAAAGTCATGTAGATCTGAGCTAGCTGCAAACATGTTGGACAGCGATGAGGACGAAGTTATGGTAATTAAGACGGAATCCACCAGGAAGTCGAGTAATATTTATTTAAGTTGGACAAAAATCGAGTACCAGAATAATTTAAATCCTATTGCGTTATTTTCTACCCTAAATAAAAGGTAAAGATGTAAGTAATTATCACTGATAACACCAACAACAATTTCTTATCAGAGTCTTAGAAAATGAATTTCAAAGTTCACAAGCTATAGGGAAATTCCCCGGGGGGGGGGGGGGGTACTCCCATATATGGGCTATACGGGTATGTGCCGCTCAACAGGGTATGCTTTTTGCTTCTCTGACTCTGGAACAGGGTATAAAAATCGCCCTTTCTCTCTGGAACAGGGTATATTTTATTTCAGGTTTGACTCTGGAATAGTGTCGATTACTCCGCTCCCCTCCGTCGCTTGCTTTGTGATATCTGCTGTTCCCCATGGTATTCCACAAAAAAGGCCATTTTCGTTGCGTGATCGGTCACGTCGCGTACGTTATCGATCGTGTCTCGCATTTCTGTAACCTATTTAACCAGTACATTAACCAGTTATTCATTAAACGGATGAGTTAAATAAATGTTCATTTAACTATTAAAAGTCGCTCCGATTTCACTCTGGATGCCAATTTCACTCTGGATCACGTACGCATTAGTTGCTTTGCTTCAAGTCTGGAACAGGGTACCTTTTTTGCAATTTTTCTCTGGAACAGGGTCGCAAATTCATCATTTTTACTCTGGAACAGGTCAAGAGTCTCAGGGAGTCAGCGGCTCACTCCCGTAGTAAAATTAAAGGAGTACCCCCCCCCCCCCCCCCGGGGAGAAATTCTCACGTGCAGCCATTTTGTAAAATCGTCTTTAAGCGATTCAGTGGAATTCAGTGAAATTTCAAAATTTGTTTTCGGTGTTTGGTGTTGTTAGAAAAGATTTCTTTTGATAAGATATTTGAAGCAGTAACACAAAAGTTTGCAATAAGGTGTAAATAATTTTGGTACAACAATTTCTTATCAGAGCCTGAGAAAATGAAATTTAATGTTCACAAGCTATAGGCAAAAGCTCGCGCGTCTTTTAAGCGATTTAGTGGAATTCAGCGGAACTTCGAGATTGTTTTTCGATGTTTGGTGTTGTTAGAAAAGATTTCTTTTGATAAGATATTTGAAGCAGTAACACAAAAGCTTGCAATAAGGTGTAAATAATTTTGGTACATAATTTTGTCCAACAACTACTCGAAGTCCTGGCGCATTCCGTCTTAAGCTTTTCTTTGCAGTATATTTTATTAATCTTGGTATGATTTGCATAATACCTTCAGTTAAGCATTCATTAACATGGATTAATTTTTCCTTGAACAGATTATGGATACCAAGAGGGCCGGGGATGCTTTGAGTTTTCAGTAATAGTTTCGCAGTGAAACGGCCATACTCTCGACGATTTTAGAACACTAAAATTGTTATGTTTTACAATTAATCCGTTTATCGCTGACTATCACCATGTATCACATTTCAGTAAGTCCCACTGAAAAATTCAGTAAATAATTCCGAAGAAATATCTGAATAGAATGTGCTTCAGTTATATCTACTGTATCATTTTGCAGTGAAACAAGCCATATGATGATCGACAACTGAAATATACTGAAATTACTGTTTTGTCTACAATTTCAGCAGATTCATCCCCCGACAGTAGACTTGCCCACAAGTCGAGCTAATAAACAGAGCGCTAGAAAGTCTACCCGGACAAATGCATTGAAAAATAAACTATTTCGAAGGAATTTCTGCATGGAATGTCAAGCTCTAGTATACAAGTTTTGCCTGCCCTGTTCTAAATTATTAAACAAAGGGCTTCTTTACTGTAGTTAAACTTCAAGAAAGCCATCACGAAATGTGCTTCAGAAGATTTGCCGGCGTATTAAAATTGCAACATGGCCGCCTCGTAAACAAAGGTGAGAAAACCTTTTAGACTTATTTCAGACCCGTGTTCGTTACTTTACCCTCAGTCTGCATTTTACCCCCGGTCTACATTTTACCCCTGGTCTGCATTTTACCCTCGGTCTGCAGTCTGCAGTCCGCAGTCTGCGTTTTACACTGACCGTTTATGCAACACCAATTTATACCTACCAACCGCACGGAACGTGAGCTTGGGCTGCCTGTGGGTCGCCTGACACGTTATGAACAATTGGCCATGTTCTAAACGAGCAGGGGACTGGGTACGAACATATTTTTTCTTTGTACGAACATTCAGTATCGATTGAATTGAAAATGAGGCACGTCATCTGAAAGAGCATTCAAAAATTAGTAAATTCACCAAATTTGATGGTTATTGGTTTAAACGCAAAGGCATGGTACACTTTTAAAATAAGAGAGCTTAGTATGGATTGGAGGACGCCTGTCCCTCCAATCCACACTAAGTGTACCATGCCTTTGGGTTTGAACCAATAACCGTCAAATTTGGGGAATTTACTAATTTTCGGATGCTCATTCAGATGACGTGCTCCATTTTTTCGACTATTTTGCTTGGTTACCAAGGAAAATGGTAAGAATTGGGATCATTGGGTTAGCACTCTCTGACCCACATTTTTGTATACTCTCAAGGGACTGTTTTAATTTGTCAAGGGAATACTTTTCGCTGTGGGTGATAAAAACGTCACTGGATAGGAATGCGTCAGCAGTTCTCGAGCGGAAGTGTTATTTTCACGCGTCGCTCTTCATTTAGCCTGTCTAGCCTTTTGCAAACTACAGGTAGGTATTTTTCAAAGATCTGTGCTATTCATCGATTGAATCGCTTAGTTTTACATGCTTAAAAGCTGCTGCGAATCTTCATTGTCAGAGGATATTGGCCAATGCTATTTTCTATTGTTACAAGTCTATTGTTTGTCGTCTTCATTGAAAGAAGTATTTTTAGCTCGTCACGCAATCTTTTGTTTTGACCACAATTCACGGACTTGATGTCAATGCAGCTTCTCAAGACTTCAGACAGGAAAATGGTAATGTACAATATTGCTTCGAACTTAAATGGAATTTTTAGAAGGATCAGTAAAGCCACTTAGTGAAAAATTGACTGCAAAAAGCCGTCGGACTAAAATTCACACTTACGCTTTAGCGTGAATAATGCAGGATTTCACGGCTTCAAAAATATGCAGAATTTTGAAGCTTTGATACATTAGTAGCTACATCTTAAAATGAGAATTAATCTAAAACAAAACTTCCTTCAAGTTTCTTTCATTTGCCCAGTTTACGTTTGGATTTTAGGCTTCTGAAGTGTATTGATTTGAAAAGCGCATGGTGACATCTGATATGCAGCGTGCGGCCGACTTACCATCGCGTTGTGTTCAGTTTACGACCTTTTACATGAAAAGATTTACTACAGTACTTCGGAAAATGCAAACAAGTATTTTTTTTTTTGTTATTAGTTATAGTGATGGATATCATAAAAAGACCAGACAGGAAAATGGTAATGTACAATACTGCTTCGAACTTTTAGAAGGATCGGTAAAGCCACTTAGTGAAAAATTGACTGCAAAAAGCCGTCGGGCTAAAATTAAACTTACGCTTTAGCGTAATGCAGGATCTTGCGGCTTCAAAAATTTGCAGAATTTTGAAGCTTTGATACATATTTAGTAGGTACATCTTGAAATGAGAATTAATCTAAAACAAAACTTCCTTCAAGTTTCTTTCATTTGCCCAGTTTACGTTTGGAATTTTAGGCTTCTGAAGCGTATTGATTTGAAAAGCACATAGTGACATCTCCTGCGGCCGACTTACCATCGCGTTGTTGTTTATTTAATAATTGTGCTCAGTTTACGACCTTTTACATGCAAAGATTTACAACTGTACTTCGGAAAATGCAAACAAAGACTCAAGTATTTTTTTGGTATTAGTTATAGTGATGGAAAGCATGAAAAGCAATGTGAGTGTTAATTATGTGGAAGGAATTCAGTAGTTTTCCGCTATCTCACGGCACCATGATTCGCAAATTATTATCCCCAATTACCGCTTTTCTGTACCAAGATAATACCACTGGTGGTTAAATAAATGTCAGTGACAGTTGTACAGAATGAAAACCTACCTTTCACCAGAGTGTTTTGAACTAGTTTTATACTTTGTAGAAAGAGTTTGTGTTTTTGCGAGTTGTTAAAATGACGCGCGAAGGTGAAGACATTTTTTTCACCGTCTTCAAGTTTGGTTTGGGATCAATTTATCAAGGTTGATAATTAACATTTTAAATCATGAACTGGTCTTTCAGCGTGTCTAGTTGTAATAAACGTTTACTTCAGAAAGGAATTATTTGTCTGAATTTAGTACGCATATGGTATATTTTTTCCACTCGTTTTTGGGGGGCTGGGTGCGCGCTAATTAGCCCCCCCGGGGGGTACTCCCATATATGGGCTATATAGGTATGTGCCGCGGGATAGGGTATGTTTTTTGAGGTTCTCGGTCCTTAAATAGGGCGGGAAATAGGGTATCACTTTTTTTCCTTTTGGCATTGTGTCCACGGTGTGATCCTTAGATAGGGTACCTTAATTCTATCAGCTAAAATAAACGCCCACGTCAGTAAGTATTAACAAAGCGATTTTGAAAGATTTGAGCTTTGCCGTGCGCGGTTAGCCGTTATTTGAGTCGTCACGCAATGCTTCTCCTCACCTTGAATAGGGTGTCAATATTTTCGGGTTTGGGCCTTAGAAAAGGTATTAATTTTCGTTTTCTTTATCCTTAGATAGGGTCAGGGTTTGAGAACGTTCGCGGCACACCCCTATCCGAAATTTAGGGGAGTAGCCTTCTGGACTGTCAGGCAATGGGTTTTAATGCATCGCAAATCGCTTTCAATACTAACATTCCCCAACGCATACTCCATGGAAAATAGTCGAATTTCGAAGAGATCTTTGATTCAATCCAATCGATATTGAATGTTTGTATCGAAGAGAAAAGATGATAATTCATGTCTAGTGATGGTAGTTCATGTCTAGTGATGATAGTTGACGTCTTGTGATGTTTGTTCATGCGTAATGACGTTGGAGTACTTCTACTGAGGGTAATTAACGCTTAATAATGATAAATGATGCCCAGTGGTGGTGAATTATGTATGGGGATGTCAAATGATGTTAAGTGACACTAGGTGACGGTATAAGTGAAGTAATTTTTGGAGGATTTTTTGTTTCGTGTACTTGAACACGAACGTATTACCAACATATGTTCGTACCCAGTCCCCAGCTCGTTTAGAACATGGCTAATGGCGGCGGTAAACGAGGAAAGAAGAAAGCGATGGACGGCGATCGTGCTGACTTGTCAGAACAAAACCAGCGCTCACACCTTCCAGAAAGGTAATTAATATAGTGGTGTTTATTTCTGTGCAATTTCTGTTGATTTTGCTTAATAAAAGATAGGAAT
Source organism: Meandrina meandrites (assembly GCA_963693305.1). Taxonomy (NCBI): domain Eukaryota; kingdom Metazoa; phylum Cnidaria; class Anthozoa; order Scleractinia; family Meandrinidae; genus Meandrina; species Meandrina meandrites. Next base: position 7,421,033 of record OY855903.1, on the reverse strand, counting down.
TACAACATTCGCGACAAAAACAATTAGTCGCAGTCTCGCAGAAACAAAAAGAGTGACCTCGACCTGTTCAATACTGCAGTAATATTGATGTTCGGGTACCTTCTTCACTGTAGCCAGGGTAGCGACACTTTGGTAGCAATCTTGCTCTACCTGCATCGGCTTATTGCATCCATTCTAGTGAAATTCGGATCGTAGCAACTGAATGTTGTCACGGGGAGTCGAACATCGCGGTCAAAAGTTAATTGCCACGTTGAGTTCATATTTCACGGTGCAATATACGTTAGCTTCAACGAAGCACGTACAAGGAATCTAAGCGAAAAAATTGTAGCGCTTAGGGAAATTTTTTTATAGTATCGACACCATTGAACATTTTGATGGTTTGAATAAAACAGTTGCTTTCAAATTTTTTTCCAGTTTAAGGTGACTCGATCGAAATAAATGACGTGCTGTATGCCTGGCTAAAAACTCTAATAACTTCACCATTTCTAACTCGATTTCCCTGAAACTTTCGCATTTTATACGAAATTTATCGTGGAATAATATGTATGTAATCAGCGACGTCAGCATCGTTAATAGCATAGCTATTTTGTCAAAATATGCATTGATTTATTGATTTTTCCCATTTCTTGTTTTAAAGTCTGTGTAAGGATTATTTTCCTTGACTTGGTTTGGATGAAAAATCAAAGCATGTAGCGACGGAACACTGTCAATGCATCCCCCTAGTCCATTTGCAAAATTCCTCAAATTCTCATCGAATCCAAAAAATTTACATAGCGTCAGCAGTAGAATTCAAACAACAACAAGGCCGTGTTCACAACAGAGTTGAAGCAGTGCTCCACTTTAAACATGTATTTCATCCACATCAAGGCAGCTCCAGAAACGTAAAATAGCGCAAAGTGTGTGTAAGATATTCATTTAAATGTTCCGGTAGTTTTCTTCGATTCGTCCGGTTAGTTTTCATATACATGTGTAAATTCAGAAAAACGTAAAATTGGCGACTTCGCTACATTTTGACGCAAAAGGTGAGTTTATAACATTAGCTCAAACTTTGTCATCGTTGCAAATAGCCAAATGTGATTTGGAGCTAATAAAACTGATACATTGAACCTTCTTTTACTTCGGTTGTTGTGCTTTTAGGTGAAATTTGGAAGCGCTGGAGTGTTCCAAACTTCGAAGTTCGCCCGGAGTTAATCATTTTGATGTCCGAATTGTGCCGGGGTTTCTGTTCCGACGATTTTGCGGAAACTTGAACAGTCATGGCAAGATGGTATTACGAGCTAACTGCAGAAGTTTAAACGAAATCTTAGCGCTCAGTTATCTGTAAATAGCAATTTTATCCAAAAAGTAGTGTTCAATAAATGTAACATCGCGCAAAACTAACGAATATTAGATCAACATATTGACATACATATTATTCCACGATAAATGCCGTATAAAATGCGAAAGTTTCAGGGAAATCAAGTCAGAAATGGTGAAGTTATTAGAGTTTTTAGCCAGGCATACAGCACGTCATTTATTTCGATCGAGTCACCTTAATAGTATTTATGTTGCGCGGAGATATGAAATTTATCTTCGAGTGTTCAACTCGATATCTCACGAGTGAGATATCGATTTGAACACGAGAAGATAAATTTCATATCTCCAAGCAACCATGTATTGTTCTGTTAATTTTATAAACCTACTAATAACGAGGTTTTTGACGATTTTCCGAAGATTTCCGACCATTTTCTGAAGATTTCCGAAGATTTTGAAAATGTTGTGCGGTTTTCATACGAATGTTTCCGAACATTTTCCGAAGTTTTCAGAAAATTTCCGAACATTTCCGAAGGTTCCCGAAGATTGCCGAGGAAGATCCGAAGATGTTTCGACTTAATATCAATAAACCTTGGCCCATTGAGCATTGTAACATGGCAAACTCTGTGAGCTGATTGGTAAAAAATGATATCACACATGTGTGGATACCATTTCTATCCATACATGTGTGATACCATTTTTCTCGATTTGCTACCACTCGCTATACCACTGCAGTTTATATAATAAAATTATATATATTTACAAACACTTATTATTTACAACAGGTGGCCTAAATTCAGTTGTTGAGTTATTTAATAACAACAATTAATGCATTTTTATGCTATTTTCTTATCAGAACTTGAAATCCATCAAAGCAAAGGTTTGTTTGATGAAGATGTACTGCTTTTGACCTTGGAGGACCCAAAGGCTCGTGTAGGAAGTGGTGGAGCCAGTGTTAATGCTTTGCTGGTTGTTGCAGAACATCTAAGTGCAAAAGCCGGTTATGAGGTAAAATGTAGTGACTAGAGATAATCATATATCAATGCCCTGTTGGGTTTGGGAAAAAAGGTGAACAACTGAATTTTGCACAATCATGGGGATGTTGTAATAAAATGCAAGTGATATGATCTAACCGACTGGTGGCATGGACCTCAGTATACATTCTTGACATATCAAGCTTGAATGTGTAACAATGTCTCTAGAGGGTAGCCCTTCTGCTCAAACAAGGTGCATAGTGATGATGTATTGACAGGTGGACTACGCTCAAAGTGGTGTGGGATGGGGCAATGCCCAGATGTACCTTTTCTTGCCAGGAAGAGGTGGATGGGGGTGGGGAACAACAACACAAAAAAATGGCCCTTGAGTACCTTTAAAATTTCAATTCTATCTTAATACCTTAGGTCAATGCCATTTGGTGTTAATAGCTTTCTTTTTATATGCAGACATTAACTCTGAGTGTCTTGGACAATGCAAACATTCTTATTATGCATATGGTGGGTATTGTGGTCAAAATTATTGATATTCATTGTATACGTAACAGAAAAAATGTGTGCAATGTTAAAGTTTTCGGATCAAGTTTGAAGCACATGTATATATGTGTACATGCACATGTAGTTATACATTGTGCGACAACAGTGTGACTTTTGCTTCATATGTGATGTGAAGTAATTTCTTTTCTCTCTGTAGAATCTCTTATTTAAAGGTTGCCTTTAATTATTGTATGTTTCTTTTGCTAGCCAGTTTGTAAAAAAATCTTATTTTAAATTATTTATAACTTAATATAACTGTACTGTACAGTGGCAGATCCAGGGGAGGGGCACGTGGGGCCCGGGCCCCCACCTTTTTTTTTTAAATAGCGCATACCGTATTTTCTCAATTAAACGCCGGACCCCGATTAAATGCCGGCCTCGTATAAACGCCGGGTAAAAACGGTTGTTTTTAAAATAAACGCCGGGGGCGTTTATTTGAGTTTGAACCAACAAGTTATACTGGTACGCTTTGGTATTTTGATAATCTTAAAAACGTTTATGCGGAACTTAAAACTTTGTACCCATACTTGCTCCTATTTTTTAACATTCTTTGCGTTTTCTCTACCGCATATCCTGATTTGCAACATTCAAGTGCTGTATATAAGCTGTCATTTTTGGTAATAATCATCCTCAGACTCAGGGACAGTACGAAGGGAAAACTCGGTTCCGCGTTGACAAACTGCCCTTGGTCTGGGAGGATGGGTGATAATAAATCAATCTGAAAAAAATTCCGAAAATTGCACTTCATAAATAAACGCCGGGCCCCGATTTAACGCCGGCTTCAAATAAACGCCGGGTCCACAACGCCAAATTTGAAATAAACGCCGGGGGCGTTTAATTAAGAAAATACGGTATTCTTTGAAGTGCCTGAATTATCTTTGCAGAATTCATAGTCAAGCAGGCCCCCTCCTTAGCTGAAGGTCTGGATCTGCCACTGCTGTAAATGCTGCTTATTCTTTTCCTTTCTTTAAGGGTCGAGACTTTCCATTCAGTTCCTGTGGTCGGTTCTTCAATACGTTACCAGCCAAACATAAAGAAGAATCAAAAGAACATTTATGTGATTGTCTCGTCTCCAACTTTGACCTTCTGCTGGATCTTGTCTCAAACACGGTAGGCTCTTAAATCCACTGCTTGTATATTATGTTTTTCATGATAAAGTTTTAATAGCCTGGCAGCTATCTCAGGTATATAAAATAATTTAAAAATAAATTAGCATTTCAACCTTCTCACAAATTTCTTTACAAATAGTTCAAAACAGTAAAGTTCAGCTAGTTGAGGTGTAAAGTTTTCTAAATACACTACTACAGTACAATACATACATGTATATGTCATTTTTTGTCTTGTGCAGACCTGACATTTGTGATAAATTTCCTAAGATTTGAGGAACCATTAGTAACTTATTTACCTGATGAAATTTCACTGTCCATATAAATGCATACATGTATGTAAAATTATGTATAAATAAATAATTAAAAATAAATATTAAATAAATAAGTGCAGTAGTAAGGTAGGTAAAGGTAAAGTCTGCATACAAGCCTAGTGGCCCATCAGGCTGGAACTTATCCTGGTTTTTTTAGCATGAAGTAACTAGGAGTATTTCTACCCGCCCCCCCTCCCCCCCTCCCCCCTGGATGGGATGCTAGTCCATCGCAGGGTTACCCCCAGCAGTATAGTAAATTTGCTGGTACCCATTTTTACACCTGGATGGAGAGAGGCACTATAAGAGTAAAGTGTCTTGCCCAAGAACACAACACAGTGCCCTGCCAGGGCTCGAACCCGGACCATTCGATCCAGAGTCCAGCGCACTAACCATTAGGCCACCGCGCCTCCCACCGTGCCTCCCACCGTGCAGCAGTACTTTTCTATATATGGTGCTGTTTCATTTGATTTTTACAAGTGAAAGTTCTAGATTGAAAAAGCTACAATGCAATCCTGTATTATAGGCTCACTCTTAATTAATTATAAGCATTTCAAATGTTCAACGGATGTTTTTTTGTGATACAAGTGATTGTGTGGGTTACAGCTGTCAGTGAACGCTCCCCCTGGGGTGTGGATCTGCAGTACGGACATGATGCTTACCATCTCACCAGATACAAGTATGTCATTCTCAATCTCAGTCTCATTATTTATAATTAGTTTTCAGTTTTGGACTGAATGTAAATTGTTATTTTGTTATTATAATGTATTTTTTCATCGATAGAAATTGACTGGAAGCAGTATTCAGATGGCATCACCATGATCTTGTTTCAAGGAGACATAAATTATGCAACAGGCCATGGGGTTGTCAAACTGGGAGACAAGGTACTGCCAAGACAAAACATTCTTGGGGGGTAAAAAGTTTTACTTCAGAAAATGTATTATTGTTCTATTGCTGTCAAGTCATAGATGTGTTGTAGGTTGGTTTGATTTTGCCATCAGTGCTGGATATATGCAAGGGTCTGGCCCAGTCCCCCTGTCGTATGTTGTTCAACATAAAAGGGAAGACTTGCTTCGTGCCTCGTCTCCTTTTGACCCCCCTCCCCCCTACCACCACCCCACTCACCCGCGACCATGTCTTGTCTACTACATGTTGTCCTGTGTGGTTGGTATGTATTTCATAAAGCCTAATTAAGATGGTACAAATGTCATAACATGATATAATTTGTCAAGAGACTACTAGTACATGAAGCCTCTCTATTTTTATGCCATGATTAAAATAATACTTTGTAGGGCAAAGTTAAAGACATCACCTTTAAAGGAACTGTGGACATGTTGAAAAGCTGTGCACTTGAAAATGGTAAAGTTCCCATGGTATGTACATGAAAACAGACTTTTATAATTTAGAAGATCACAGATGTCTCTAACTAGACTATATAATATTAAGATGCAAAAATGTACTTTGCAATCTGCAATGTTGTACAATGTACTGTCATTGATATTGCCATGTAGAGATACATGTTAAATCATTAAGCCCATAGTCTAACCCAGGGTACTGTAAACTAGCTACATGTACTTCGAGTACTTAATATGACGAATCATTTATTATATTGTTTTGTATAGTAGAAAATCAAAGGCATGCAATGCGTGCAGAGATCTATGGACCCTGCATTCTTTTTCGTGTATAACAATTTGCAATCATATGATCAATTGATCTTAGCTAGTTTATTGGTTAGTATTATAGGCATGCAATATGTGCAAAGAGCCATGTGGATGTGACAATTTGCATACATTGCAGGCCAACTATTGCAGTGCATTATAGGCCTGCAATGTGTGCAGAGAGCTATATGCAGGTCTATGATACTAGTTAATATTGATTTTTTGAATTGGTCGTTTGACAGGTCAGTGGTGTGGTTTACTTTAATATCTCAATAGTGGAAAAAATTCTTAGCTTCCATGTTTATGCTCCTCTTGATGCCTGCACTTACTATGGACTTGACAATGGAGCTGATCCTATACAGGTGGGATGAGATACATCTTGTTTACTGTTATTGAGCAAATAGAAACCTGTTCTACATCTAGAAAAAAAAAGGAGAACAGACTTTCTTTCCTCAATGAGAGACTGGAACACTGGCTTTGTACAACTCCGAAGTTGGAAGCTACCGTGTTGGATTTTTTTTGTTATTGGGGGGATGGGGGGGGGGGGGGGGGGGGGGGTGGGAGCCTGGGATAAAATGGGATGGAGGGTACAGGAGGGAGGAGAACAGATGGAAGGAAGCGGGATTTGAGAAATTGAGAAAAAGTTTGCAACATTTTGTAACATGTTGCAATATAGATCAGCAAAAAGAGGTGGGAACCACTAATTAAGGAAATGGGTGGCAACCGGGAGTAAAAGATACTGTAAGTGGGAGGTTCAACCCCCGCCCCCCCCCCCCCACCCCTCTACCCCCCTACCACCCCCCCCCCCCCCTTCCCCTCTGTACTGTTTTATAGATTCAAACTTTGGAGGCTAAAACAGAAAAAGAAAGTTCATTAACAGCATGTTCATTCATTTATCTTATGCATTCAGTTGTCGCTGTTCTTTGACATTCTTCTCTGCTTGGCTGAGGATGTCACTGAGTCAGACTTTGTTTGTGGGGGAAGAAGTGGTTCATATGGTCGCAGTACTCGAATGGGAACAAAGTGCAGCTCAAAGGATGAGATGACATTGATGAGAGGTGCGAGGGCCTCTCTGTGGAAAATACTCAGAGGAGTTACACTGAAAGGAGGTAACGTCAATCAACATCTAAATTCTCATGACAGTGTTCAATACATTGAGAGAAAAAGGATAATCATCAACATGACATACTACCAAATTCACTTGATATAAATTTAAGAAGTGTTTGTCATTATCTTTTAAATTTACTGGTACCTCAAGTTCCTTTATAGTTCAACTTTCCGTAAGCAGATACCCTTGGAACCTGAAATAGTGTCTGTTTAGGAGAGGTGTCTACCTATGAGAGGTCAAAAATGTACATCTAGTGTTTGAATGTGGCTGGTACAATGACTTCATGTATGATTACCAAGGCTACGGTGTCTTCCTACAGGACATGTTTGTCAGTCAGCTTTAACTGTATTTATCTTTCTCATTTTACTGAACAGTTGTGATTGAAAATGGAAAGTTTGACTACATGCAGCCCTCTGCAGAATGTTACAGAAAGCAAATGCTGAAAAGTGTGGAGAAGTTTGGTGATGGTCCATTTGACTACAACAACCACACCCATGTCTGTTGTCACAAGGTACATTTTGTAAATAAAATGCATCCTGGAAGGTATTACTCAGGAGTGGAGGCCTTTCATGCACACAGTGACTGATATATCAGTCATATAAATCCGACAAATGATCAGTAACGTGCAGCTACGTATATTCTGTTGAAGTACTTGATAGATACCACATAGCTTAATTGCAATTTCCAACAGAGAGTGGGCAGAAAGAAAAATTACCTCAGTTGGTTATTTTTCAGTTTCTTCGTGTACACATAAAATAATTATGGGGTATTTAGTAAAGTATTCCTTTGTCGTTTGTCTCAGTTGTTTCTTTTTGTGTGTGTGCAACAGAGCAACCATGGAAAGCCTCCAGATATGGACCTGTCTACTGTAGTCGTAAATTCTATCATTGAAGCCGGGATCAGCGTTGGAAAGGAATCCGTCATATCACACTGCCACTTACAGGTACAACACTAGTGCTACTCATCAGTGACAGCTACTACAGGTCATAACAGTCGCAGAAGGTTGTGCTGCATGTAGATCTTTGAATTTTTGTTAACGTACGCCAGCTTACGGGAAGTATGTCTCTTATTGTCAGACGCTAGTTTGTCGTCATAATACACTGCTTTACTGAACAATCTTCTTACGAAAACTGCATGGTTTGTGCACAGGCTTAGCCAATTCTTGGAGATGCCACGCAACACATAGGGTAAACCATCACGTGATAAATGTTATACCGCGCCGTTCTACAAGTGACCACGCACTGTACTCTGGCCTTAGAGCTTTATTTTGCATTTTAGGGAAATGTTAACATTGGAACAGGATGCGTCTTAACAGGAATAGCGCCCCATGATTTAAAGGTCAGTATTTCGTGCAGTAAAATAATCATCCAACATAGTTTGGTCCGCTCAAAATATAAAGTTTCTGATGATCCTTGCAGTAAACAACAGCAATTTTGTATATACAATGTACTTGTCTAGAAGCTTGTTTGACTGTTACAAACTTGATTTTTCTTTTTACTAACAGAGTCTTAGCCCAGGGACCGTTCTTGCTAAGGATCTGTGCATTCTGGGCTACACTGTATCCCTTCCAGGTCTGAGAGGCAAATCCCACAGGGTGCTGGTGGTATTTGGCGTTCATGATGAACTACAGGTAAATAGAGAAAGAAGGCAATGATACCTCCGTGGAAAGTCTGAGCGTAAGGATTTTATTCACGGGTTGCGTATGAAAATGAAACGAGAGAGTGTTCGAGTGAGTAATTCATGTATGAACAATGCATCACGGCACCACTCATGGGTTAAAATCGTACAAGCACTTTCCAGTTGGTATAATTTTGGGATTGAGGTAGTTAAGCTATGCTTTGCGCAATATTATTTTTAGTTAGAAGTTAAAATTTTTATTTTGTAGTCTTCACCATTTCGCGCATGAAAGCTCACCTACCCTAGAATTTTCAACTAATTTTCTGCACCTTGCAAAAACCAATGAATAGCAGGTGAAATGCCCACATAATTTGTATTTTCTTTTATTTTTGCAATGGCGATGTTCCGTGATCAAGCCCACTCCCCCATATAAATAACAAAATGTAAAACTGTAAATAGTCTGAACTCATTGATTACACCACCAATTACAGTGCTTCAAGCTCAAGTTTTTCAGAAGTCGACTTTTGGCGACTTTCTTTTGTATTATGGTCGCCGCTAGAAAAATTTTGGTCGCCAAAAATCAAACCGTTTTTAAAGCAGGACACCTTATGTTGCCTTACATGAAGTAATACCGCTGACCATTATGAGCCGAATTAAAATCGTTCGAAGAACAGTTATTTTCGTTTGCGTTGAAGAGTTTTTTTGTTGAACTGTTCCAATTATCATGCAGAAAAGTAAATAAAAGATTAAAGAAACAGGTAAGGAAGATAAACATGCAAAACAAGTTTAATTCTTGTACAGTACACTAAAACAATGGAAAGGAAATGTGGTTTGCAAACTTTATAGGCGGTTCCATGATCGAAGGCATGAAAACACAATTAGGAGTCTGAGCAATGAGGTATCCTTAATTCAAACAGATAAGTAAGATAGGCGATTGAAATAGTTGTAATGAAAAGTTTTGTGGTCAAATTTGTTTGGCTTAGTGATTGAACTGCAAAAAAAAATGTTGATGCGTAGCCAGCCCTTTGCATTACGCTGGTCGCCAAATTGGCGACCTGTGTGGCAAATTTAGTCGCCAAATTTTATTTCCACTCGCCATGGCGACCAAAATGGTCGCAGCTTGAAGTGCTGATTATTACATCTTCCAAAGCTCTTTTCACCAGATGAAGAGGTCCGAACGAACTTAGTCTTTGGCGTTTCTTTTTGCCAGATGCCGTCTTCATCACCGAACAGTACGTACTGTAACAAGCCATGGAAGGTGTTCTTTGAAGGAACGGGAATCAATTCCGAGGAGGTCTGGGTAGGAGTGGTAAGCAATCACTTGCTGTTAGAGTCAAAATTTAATTTCTCCTTACGATATCAGTACATTTTAAAACGAACAGGAACGAGAATAAAGCAGAGCATCAGCTAGAGGATATTATGTTGATCAGGGGCGTAGCCAGGATTTTCCAAAGCGGGGGTCACGCCCAGGGTAGTTACATCGTCCACTGATGTTGGGTCCTGATGGATCCTTCTGCACCACCTGAATTATAAGGTTTGTATGTTGTTTACTTAAGAAAATCATCTCACTATCGGGGGTCACAGGCACAGCAGGACCCCAACCCCCTCCCCCCTCCCCCTTAGCTACGCCCCTGTTGATGTTCATGTGCTACCAAGTCTCTGGTATGCAGTACAGCAGGATCAATGCCTGGGATTAAGAGAAATCTACAGTGGGGATGCTGAAAAGGAGAAGCCTTCCTTTGTTCTCCTATGTTATGGCTAGAAAATACTTACCAAGAAAATGTACATTACACAGCAATCAATCTCATACTTATATTCTGAGATTGGGAATTAAAACGTTAATTGCGTGTGGCGTGTTTTGATTTTTGAGCCTGAACAGCGAAGAAGTCTTTGGAATGCTAAGTTGTTCCCAGTTGTTCATCCTTTCGACGTTTTGGAGGAAGATGCCGGTGAAGATGACATCCTATGGCTGGCGAGTACTGGAGTGTCAGATGTTCCCAATCAGCAAAAACTGAACAGGTTTGGTGCCTAGTATTGTGTTGTGTGACTTTGAGAGCCTGGTGCAATGTTGATCTCAGGTATTCAATTCGTTTTCATCACGATCAACATTGCTCGAGGGAGGGGGAGAACTGAAGAAGTTTGTTTTCACAGCATCCCCAAGCTTTTTTTTAAGCACTATATTAGCGAAGCGTGTCTTTGCGCCCAGTTTCAACAAGTGTCCCACGATGTTTTGACCAGGGTTGTAGCTCCTGATTGGCTCCGGGGCTGATTGGGTACTGCAGTATTTTGCTCAAGAGTCTTAAACACAGCTTAAAACCATGCAGATACACGGTAAACGCAATTTGTTGCTCTCAAAAGTAATTGAGGTCGAAATTTGTCTTTCAGATGGCGTTCGTCACTGCGTTTATCCTTAAAAGATATTTTGAATGCCGTCGATACGGGTGCAGAGTTTGCTTGGAGAAAAAAACTTTGGTTTGAAATTGTAAAGACCGAAGTGGAGGAAACTCTGAAGAATTGTAGTAGCAACTGTCTTTTGCCCTTCTTCAAGAGTTGTGGCAAGGAAGGATTTGAGACGCAGATTTTGGAGGTCTTAGACCAAGGTATGTGCAACTGTATTAAATATTTTAAAATGTTTGAGAAGTTGTGCGCGCTGTGATTGGCCAGTTCAAGTTCCTTATTAAAGAAGTACGCATCCGAGTGCATTGTTGAGTTATATTAGCACGCGGGGATTTTTTAAGAACAAGAGAGAAGTGCACTTCTCAAGTGTTCTTAAAAATTCACAAGTGCTTATATAACTCAACAATGCACAAGGATGAAGTTTTTTATTTCTTTTATAATGCCAGTCAATCCTTTTTGATTTTTTTTTTCGGGTTCGCTGTGCAAGAAGTAAAAAGCAAGAGTGAAGAAAATAGTTAAAAATTCAAAACAAAATGTGTCTTAAGTCATAAGAGGGAAAACATTAGGGTTTTTAAGAGTCTTCCATGACAGTTCTTGATCAAGCAAATGTTTAAGGGTTGAACGGCCTTACAGCGGGACCGGTAAATGTTTTACGAGGAGACGAATATGCCAGTTTATTCCAAAACGTCGCAATTTTAATAACTACCGTATTGTTTAGGAACGGATACCCTTTCATACCCGTCAGTAAAAACATGGACTTCCTTGTGTAAAATGAGTACGAGTCACCTTGGCATTTCAGAACATTCTTTGGATCCTAGTTTTCGAATGTGCCCTGAGGGCGGAAGCAGATTTTTGACTGGAATTTATTATCTATAGATTTTGCAATTATGTACCTTCTCTCAAGAAACTCGAGCTTGTTCTTTCATTAATCAAACAATTGCTTGTTTCTATTCCTCAGTTGCGTCCAGCGCAACGTCGCCAGGCGTGGCTGCACGGACTCTGGCGTGTATTGCAGACGTGTTAGGTGCGATGGCAGGAGAGAGGGCTGGGCTGAGAAGTGGCCCGGCCCGCAATGAATCCTGGATACAGGCCTTTGAACTACTTGATGTATGTTCACTGCCTTGTGGTTTGTATACTCTTGAGGCAATAAGGTAGAGTTAAAAAAAGAAATAACTAACACCTAATGACTGGTCCCTGGAAACAAAATCAACTGGTTTCCCGAGGAGCCAGTCATTAAGTGATATGTTATATAACACAACGAAGACTTAGAAGGACGGCGGTCAAAGGCCAGCATTCGAGGGTAACATTGCACTGTTACCCTCTGACGTCATAGATTTTGCAATGTTGCCTGCTCAGATACTTTTGGCGGGAAAAAGTTTTATTATTAAGTGTCATGTGACCTCGAAGTAGCCAGTGATAGCGTGCGCTGTTGGGGGAAAAATTCCAGCTATAAAACAAAATCGGATATAACAAAGGAAGAGTTTGTTAATGGACAAAGTATGCTTCTGCACCAAGCATGTTATTACATATAGTAGTTGCACTTAATGAATTGAACGGATTCCCATTCTTACTACAATTATTGTTGTTTGTCAACTGATTTCGTCATATGCTTACAGAAAGGAGAAATCCCCGCAGGGATCAGAGCTTTAGCCATGGAACGATCAAAATGGCTTGACAGGTACGGCGAAACAAAAATAAAATAACCTTTTTTTACGTACTATAATTGTAATTATATAGTGATATTGATTAATATTATTTTCATTCAACAGCCCTCATTTGCTAATCCGAGCGGCGCGACATTACGAGGGAGCTGAACAGGTCTTGAGAAGACGGGCAGTTCTTACAGCCACACAGGTGCGTTTTAACTTCGCCTACGTCACGCAACGTTTGTAGCAGTGTACAACGATAATATCACGAAGAAAATTTCATGTTGGCTTACATTGGGAGGAGAGAAGAGAAGAAAGATTTAAAAGGGGGTCGTAACTGAATTCATCTCATTTTCTTGCAGTTTTTCCGGACAGATGAGTGTGACTCTCTTCCGAGGGGGCACTGGGTAATAGCAGAGGCACCAGGTTTGTAACAGTTTTGTTGGCCATTCTGACTATGGAAAACACCGTCAGGTATTGCTGTAGGTAGACCTAGGCTTAAAAAGCTGCAGGTTTTTCTTTGCTGGCAGCCTGTTGTTTCATGCATGGCAACGAACAAGAGGCGATAACAGAGGGAAAACAAGCTTATTTCACAGGCTATACCCTAAATTAAGTTTCTTAATCAAACTTAGATAAAGCTATTAAAATCAGCGCTTTATGCCTCAGTTTGTTTAACTATTGTATGGAAGATCTTAGTTAAAAGGTCTTCATTCCCAGTTCTAATTTGGATCATTATCGGTAATCCTAACTGTGCTAAATCAAGAGATGTTCTACCTGTATTTCAGCTCGAATAGATCTCTCTGGAGGATGGAGTGATACGCCTCCTATTACGTATGAACAAGGCGGGGCTGTACTTAATGTCGCCGTTAAACTCAATGGACAGGTAGGGACTTCAGCTACTGAGGTGATGAGTTTTGTGTTTTCGCAATGTTTTACGTCCATTTTACCACGGATGACTGCCAGAGAGCATGCATGTTTATGATGTAGTCATGTAGCACTACAGAAATCCTCTCTGATTGATTACATGTACAACTCAAATGTGATCAATCCGAGACTGAACTCGTTAGTAATTCGTCGTCAGTGTTGATGTTTTAGGCGCGTATTTCAGATCTCTCTCGCACGGGAGTAAGCGCGGAACGCCAGAAGACGTTTTATACAGAGTGAAATGTACGTTAAATTGTTCTCTTTATCCCACTAATAAAATATGAATATTTTGTTTTGCAGAAAGTCACAAAAGCTAAAGTCCGGAAAATAAATGAGTAAGTAATAAAAAAATTATTATAAATTAGTGTTGATCGTTCAGCAACTGGGGTAACGATTTCACTCTTGGCTGGCGTTATCACGTGTCTTTGCATGGCATTAAGCCAGATTAAACAGACAGAACGTTCACTCTAGGACGAAAAAATATACAGCTCATCCTCACTGAAAAGAAACTGAAACGTACGAGTGGCGTAAAACAGATAACAACCAGGACGACAAAGAACCTCGGAACAATATACTGAGAACAGGAAAACAATAGCGTAACAAAACGAAAGAAAAAATTCACAGGTTCTTACACGAAGGTAAACCCAAATATACCGTAGTACAGCTTAGGTCGAATCTGGGGCTGAGTAACAATGGAATATCGTAGCATTCCATTGCTAACTATAGATTTGCTAATTGATCCTGACACAGTAAAGGCAGTAAAGAGTAATGATCCAAACATTTTAATCTCTTAATCTTTAGGCTTGAAATCATCCTCGTGATTCACTCAGGAGAACACAGTGTTCGAGTTGTGTGCAGTGAACTGACACATTTGGAGAACTACACTCAACCAAACGCTCCAGGTATGATTAAATAAGAAGAGAAAGGGCTCCTTCCCCTGCCTTCCTGCTCCCTGAACCATAGACGGAACACCAGCGAGCGTTCCTTGTTGTAATGAAGAAAAGAATATTTTGTTGAAGAAAAGCCCACCTTTACTGAGATTTTTATTTCCAGCAATAACGCATCCTCGGAGACCCAGGGGCAGTTAGTGGGGACGAGGGGAAGTCTCTATTTACTTCGCCGATTTTTTTTTTCACCCGTTCAGACTTTCCCTCGCCCCCACTGACTGTCCCTGCGTCTGCGATGATGGCCATCACGTAGATGCTAGTCTTAAGTTCACAGTTATCTCAAATTGACGAAGATAACGAAACTCCAGTTTATTGCTCTCTAATACACTGCATTGTCGATATTTATCCCTAGGAGCGCTATTAAAGGCCTGTTTTTGTTTACTCGACATTGTTACCCTTCCTTCGAACGAAACGTTATCTGAACAACTGCACAGAAAGTACCAGGCAGGTTTTGAGCTTCACACATGGTCGACCGCTCCTCAAGGCAGTGGCCTGGGCACAAGTAGCATTTTGGCGGGAGTTATCCTGTCCGCGCTGTTGCGCGTGACGGACCGCACAACAAGCATGGAATCACTTATCCACGCCGTGTTGATCATTGAACAGATGCTAACCACTGGTGGAGGCTGGCAAGACAACGTCGGGGGACTGGTACCTGGTTTTAAAATCGGACGTTCCCAGGCCTCTTTGCCTTTAAAAGTTGAGTGGGAAAAACTGGAGTTGAGCGAGAAGACTGTCGAAGACATGATCAAACGATTGGTCTGCTTTTACTCTGGGAGAACAAGGCTTGCCAAGAACTTGTTACAGGTAAAGGAAATGGGGCACGCAAAGTTGACCAAGTTAGTGGCTTCTGTTAAAATGTCATGCTTCGAGAGTATGGCTTCTAGCGTTTTCAAACTTTGTTACCTTGCCAATGATCTTTTATATTCTTTAGAAGGACACTGACCTAAAAGATATTTAAGATATTTAAGAAGGCCAAATCCACTAGAACCAAATCACACGTTGTTGCATTTTCACCTTCATCACAGTAACATCTGGGTGAAAGTAAAATGCAGATAATTCATGGTAATTCTAACAAGGATTTTGATTGGCTGATAAACGAGCACTCAATAACTCGTTGCCACCTGACATTCTGCAGAGTCATGATCGTCCCCGTTTAATTCTTTTGATAGAATGTTGTCAGGAATTGGTACGCGAGGTTCTCACAGATCACTAACAACGCGAGAAATTTGGTAAACAATGCCGAGGAGGCTGCCAAAGCGTTAAAAGAAGGTAAGTCCCCTTGATGCCTCTACGGGGCTCGGAAAAATACTACGTAACTCGCAAAATTTCCGCGTGTATTATATGTTAAACCATCGAATACGGTGTATGTATACGGAGAGGCTCCGCCCAAAAGGGCTGCAGGTATATAAAAGGGCACGGATTTCACGTGTTGAAGTATAGAAAAGGATAGGGAAAACAGCCATTTAGGTATTTAAAAGGGCCTTTCAAAATATCTTGAATTGAGTGCAGTATTTTTTTCTGTAAGTATGTGAGAGGGTTACCATTTTCCAGAGAAGGCGTATACCAAAAATTGTACACAAACGGTAAGGGTTTGGACCTTGGGGCGAAGCCTCCCCGTGTAAAACTTTGTTGAGTACTTCCCCCGGGTATCTCGTACATGAAACTTTACTCTCTAATGCAAGGCCTCTCTCCATCCATTAGTTTGAATGGATATCGGCGCATTGTTATGTTCAGGCGATCTTATAAAATGTTGGAGGTGACCTGTAATGAACTTGCATCCCATTCGGGGGGAGGGGGAGTGCTTACCGTGTGGATGCTTCGCTTGTGAGCAAGGCTTTATCGACTAGTCTTGCATTGTGTGTGTTGCATTATCGTTCTTTTACTGTTAAAATAACTGTGCGTTTCTGTGTTGTTTATCCTTCTACGCAGGAAACATCGAAAAGTTTGGTGCGTGCTGGACTTGTTATCGACATCAAAAGAGCCTCATGGCTCCGGGTGAGTGTGGCAATAGTCAACGTACAAATTCACCTTAAAGCTTACAATGCATCGATGCTTGTGACACCACTCATTCCGTATGTAATCATTTCGTTATAACTCCCATCAGGTTCCGAGCCGAAAGCAATTAAAGACTTAATGGAAGCATTGAAGCCTTTGAGCTACGGTAGGTTCATGTAAGCTTGCTACACGTACCTCGTGCGACCTCACGGTGATTTCCTGATGTCGGAGAAATTGGACAAACTACACTTTCCAATACGTTTGTTCATTTTCAGGTCAAGCGATGGCCGGGGCAGGAGGGGGTGGGTTTATTTTTGTTCTCACCAAGGAACCTAACATGGTGGATGAAGTCAAAGCAGTGATCAAGTCAATGAAGGTATTATTTTGTCTGCAGGCGAAGCTCCAGTGTTTTGTTATATTCGTGTTGATTTCCCTCTTCCTCTTTCAACGAATATTTTATTCTTTGTACAGAATACAACAGGCAGCGTCTACATACCGATTGGTTGTAACAGAAGTCCATAACTAGAAGTCTACATCTGGTATTGGCGCGCGTGCTATGTCTTTCGTGTGTAGGCTATTTTTAGAAACTGATGTACTGCCGAGAAAATGACGTGACCCACTATTTCGACACGATTGGAGTTCTAAGTTGCGGCCTGAAATTGTTTGCGAATATTTTGGAATGTGGCCGATGAAATAAATCAAATCACATTAAAACACTTGACAGGCCATTCTCTTTAATTCTTGCATTTCGACAGAAGTAGTATCGTAAATAGTTTCCTTTTTTGCGCCCTGCCAAAAGTCTGCTCAGTGACATTTGAAGGCGAGCGAAAAAGCAACCCGTCGCCGGGTTTCCAGAGACAACCTCACAAAACAAACATGTTTTTATGCACGGCTGCATATGAATGAAATCATCATTGTTCGATGAATTCAACTCGCATATCTATTTGTTGTTGCCATGCCGTCCTCCAAAAGCATGCTAAACTTGTCGTTTTCTCACCTGAAGCTGAATGTTGTTCACAAATGAATCAAGCTTCATTTCGCGCTCGATTTTGAGCGCTTCGGGGACGACGAAATCGAAATAGAAGCAAACCTGTGCCAAAATGTATATAGTTTACGTACTTGCTCTCTTAATGCCTGTTTTCATCTTGAGAGTACCATTAATCTTCAGTGTCTTCGCATTTTGAATTTGACTCGGAATTAGTTTCTCTTTTGCTCGCTAGCATTTCGTATTCTGAGTCCAAAGCACTGAGATCCTCTCGCTTATTTAGATGCTCCGAAATTATAGCAACTTCGGTGCTATTCTCATCGATGAAAGACGGCCTGGTGATTCTTGTCCGGACGATTTAATCCTCAAAAAACGGAAATTATGAAGACCAACAAACAGTAATTTTGTAATGCCGTTCGCTCCTCCTCTGCAGTTCTGCTCTTCTTCAAGCAATTTGTTCAACCAATCATTCCAAAGGCGCGAATTGAAAATACTTCAACGTGAATGGCTACTTTTTCGCGGAAAAGTCGTTCTAAAAATATCCTTCTCGCGAAAGACATATCTCAAGGCCTATTACCAGAGATGTAGACTTCTAGTTATGGACTTCTGGTTTCAACCATTTCTTTGCTAGTCCAATTCTTTCTTTTAACTTCCTGTAAATTCTACGTCCTCATTTAAATGATTTTACTTTGTGATTGATGTCTTCAGCCTTCAGATGAGTCAGTTGATTTCTACGACGTGAGCGTGGACTGGGAAGGACTGACTGTGAGAGTGGAGGAACCTTCGCAATGAATCCTGGGAAAACTCAAGAAGCCGTAAAGAACCACGGGAACGTTTTAGAAAAGCGCGCATTTGCGACATTCCGCAAGTTAAAGTGCATGACCACTTGCGAGAGGACCGTGAAAAAGCCTTACTGTAGTTTAATTAAGGGTGCCATCGATAACTCAAAACCAAATTGTTGCTAAACAACAGGGCGTGGTCATATAATTTCAGGACTGTGGGCTAGCTTAGTATTCGCAGTTTGGCTAGTTTAGCTAGTGTTAAAAAATTACTCTGTTTCTGATGGGAAATAAGCATTGCCTGCGTTAAATAGGGTCTGTTTTCTTTTTAAATTTAAGGTAGAAAATATAATCTTATCTTAGCTTAGATGTTCGCGTCCTTGGTCAGGGGCGTTACACATGTAAATCGTTGGCCTTGTCTCCAAGACCTTCGCTGCCACAGTTAGTAGGGGACGTTAAAGATCCCGCGTCACTGCTCTAAAAGAGTATGGAATGTGCTCCATAGTGTTTGTGGCCTTGTTAGAGCATTATGTGTATTTGTGTTTCCTGTGGATAAATTTACCAGCTTTTGAGCTGAACGGGTCACCATGTTCGTACACAAATGTCAGAGCAAGATCGTAGATCAATTGTGTAAGAATTGAATAATAATTATTTTCGTTCTTTGGGTATAACAAACTGCAGAAAAAAAAACACATTAAAAAAATTCATTTCATAGACACTTTAACTCAGATAATACTGCTACTACATACCGTAAAATTCCGAATTTACCCCCCCCCCCCCCCCCCAAAAAAAGTCTATCACAAGTAAAATCTGTTGTAGTCTATTCATACTATGGTGCAGAATAAAACATTTCTTTTTAATTTTATTTACTCTTACATTCTTGACTCTCAAGATCAAATTGATAATTCCTATTCAAGACTGATAGTCCTTACAAGGCTTCTGTTGTTGTGTATTTTGTATAGAATCGCATAGCTCAAAGAATTCGCGCGCTCTGATTGGCTAGAGATGCGAGGGTATTCAGTGCAGTATTGCGACTTGAAAGTGAGGCTGCACTAAAATTCGCAACATTCACCACATTTTCCTTTTTTTAAAGGTTGTGCGCTTTTTTAAAGGTTATATGCTTTTTTAAAGGTTAATCGCTTCGCGATTCGTGCGATATCCGTTTTTCGCGTGAAATTTAACGTGGAATTCCCTCGTCAGGTAATGGATTTTCCTATACAGCCTGCTGTTTAGAGAAAGGTTGATCAGTAGAATCGCAAAAGCGTATGCAGCAATAGTACGCACTGAATACTATAAACATGAAACAAGCTTTAGACGAAGTTACCACTGAAAACATGAAACGTTGCAAAAATAAAAACAACTTTAGTAGAATTTTATAAAACTTGAAAGCGAATGCAAAAGCATCACGTTTTAAATAACTTGTGGATATCTTTTCCACCGATATTGAAAACTTGAATGAACACTTCACTACCATTCGGTCTTACATATCACGCAGGCTTAACTCTTCTATCCAACAACGTTTCTTGAAATTCTCTCTTCATGGTTTCTCGGTTTCTCTTGCCATGTCGCTAAAACATAGTGAACTTACTTCGAGCTCAGTATCCATAATAATTTAGCAGATAATTAAGGCCTAGGGCAACCTTTCAAGAAACGGCTGTATTCGCTTTTGGCAGGGCGCTAAAAAGAAAGCTTCCTTTTTAGCGCCCTGCTTTTGGAGAATAAGCTTACGTGATGTTTGATCCAAACTTTCAAGTCATTCCCTCGTAATACTTGCCGAGCGTCAACTCGGTTCGTCGCCATGGCAATGTGAGATCCTTTCGGTCCTGTAGTGTACTCGGCAATCAGTCAATTGGAGAGTATAGCTGCAGTTGTGATACATTGTCGTCACGGTAGTGTTATGATGGAGTGGTTTTACGTGATTACATGGCGAATTAGAGCCCGGGCTGATACCGAGCTAGGATTTTCAGCCCGGGAGGGGGGGGGGGGGGGGGGGGGGGGGGTTATCGGGCTGAAAAATCTGCCAAAGGCGAAGGCTCATTCTTGTCTCCAGAGGCCGCGATCCTTTTGGTCTGCGCCAGGAATTGAGGTAGGTGCCTCATGTATGGGGAAACATAATGTCCCGTGTAACTGTGAAAACATGTTGTAATGTTTCGCTCGCTGTTGAACATATTGGTGAGGTTGTTTTCCAGGAAACAAGATGGCTACGAAGATTAGATTTCAGTGGAATAAAGGCGATAAAATTGCCCGGGGGGGGTACTCCCCTAAATTTAGGATAGGGGTGTGCCGCGAACGTTCTCAAACCCTGACCCTATCTAAGGATAAAGAAAACGAAAATTAATACCCTTTCTAAGGCCCAAACCTGAAAATTGACACCCTATTCAAGGGGAGGAGAAGCATTGCGTGACGACTCAAATAACGGCTAACTGCGCACGGCAAAGCTCAAATCTTTCAAAATCGCTTTGTTAACACTTAATGACGGATAGTTCAGTTTTAACAGATAATTTTTTTTCGCTTAGCTGGGCGTTTATTTGAGCTGATAGAATTTAGCTACCCTATCGAAGGATCACACCGGGAACACAATGCCAAAAGGAAGAAAAATGATACCCTATTTAAGGACCGAGAACCTCAAAAATCATACCCTATCCCGCGGCACATACCTATATAGCCCATATATGGGAGTACCCCCCCCCCCCCCCGGGTAAAATTGAGAATCTTATTCGATGCCCAGCTAATTTCAAAGCTAAAATGGAATACAACAACAGTGACTTCAATGCAGACAAAGTAAAGTAGTCTGAAGCTGTTGAGAAGCCATGGCTCGAACCGATGTAGACCAGATCGACCAAGAGGAGATGGCTGAAATTTTGGCGCTCAGACTTATATATTTCAGCCCGGGTTGAAGTTTGTCATGCAATCGCAACAATATTTCTGGCCCTCTCTCTCTGTGTCACAGTGTTGCGTGACAGAGAGAGGGCTAGATCAGAACTAGACTATATTTTAGACTCTCCACAGCCTCTCGATTTTTCAACGCAAAAAAGCAAACGAAGCGAGCGCGCGGAGGGAGGGGGCGGGAAGCGAGCGAAGGGCCCCCTTGCTTCTTCCGTTTTGCGCTGGCCTCCAGTTTCCTCGTCGTTCCCACCGCGCGCTCATTGATCGAAAAATACGAAAAAATAGAGGGCTGTGAACAGTCTACTGTATTTCAGAAGCCCGCCCCACCGGCCTGAAATTTAGGTCGGGCTGAAATGGTCTAAAATTCGCCATGTAATCACCCCCTAAGGAAACAAAACTCACAAGCGACACTTTGCCACCTCCGCCTGATACTCGATGTCAGACCAAAATGGTTTTTAATCAATAATGTTTTTTAATCTAAACCCTACTTCAGACCAAAACGGCTTGAGACCCGTTCCCTTTTGCCGGCCTTTGGCGCTGCACATTCAGGGCGGCCAGACTGTGGGGTCTGTGACCGAGCGATCGATAGCCGCAGCTAAGTTATGCCAGCCTGCGAGGAGGCCCTCGGCTTCGGGGCAAAACGCGACGCGATTTTTTTGCGAGCGAAGTGAGAGCAAAAAAATCGCGTCGCGTCTTGCCCCCGAAACCGAAGGCCTACTCGCAAGCTACATAACCATTATGCAAGAGAGTTGCCAAGCGAAATTTGTCATCACTCGCAGTAATCTGCCAGCAGTTAGTCTTCGCATCACCACATGTAGTCTCCTGCGCAGAGGATATACCACGTATAAAGGAATATATCCAAAATTAGAAAATACATGGATGGAGAGAGTGGTAAAATTGGGCTAAACTTCAGAATACCCGGCCACTTTTTTGTGCCTTCTAGTCCTGCTACCGCGGTCCCGAGGTGGCCATAATGAGATTCAGTAGCTGATTACACGGTAACAAAGTCATAACCGAAGCAAGCGTGCTAAACACACGAGTATACCTCGTTCTTAAATCCATGAGCCGAACACATGAGTATACCTCGTTCTTTAATCCATGAGCCGAAGCAAGGGCTTAATTATTCGTCGACGTCGGGAGTGCGGGACCGCGGTAGCAGTAGTTGAACACCTCTTACCGGTATTTTAATTATTCCATAACGGGACCGCGGTAGCAGTAGTTTATCACCTCTTATTTTAATTATTTTATGACTTCGGGAGTGCGGGACCGCGGTAGCAGCAGTTTAACACCTCTTATTTTAATTATTTTATGACTTCGGGAGTGCGGGACCGCGGTAGCAGCAGTTTAACGCCTCGTACTTTAATTATTTACCCACTCCACTGCGGTAGCACGGGAGCACGGAGGCAATAGATTTATACACGAAAAAAAGTGGCCGGGTATTCTGAAGTTGAAAATTGTTGTTCATGCCTTACTACTTCGAAATTGGATAGCTTCAACTCACTGACTTATTTACCTTCAAGATTACAATCCGTTCAAAATACAGCAGCTCGAATTGTTACACGTATTAAGAAATTTGATTATATAACCCCTTTGCTAAAGAAGTTCACGTGCCAGGCATATGTGTGCGATCGAATTGTGCCAAAGTTCACTACGCACCAAAACCGCTCGCGTCCCGAGTACGGTAATTTCCTACCACAAAGTAAGAAGGAGTATAAAACGTTTCGAAAACGTTTTTTAAACACTGTACTTCGCTCTAAATTTCGTAATATTTTCGACATTTTGACCGCGGTGATGACAATAAACCCATGATACAGTGTTTGAATGTAAACAAAGATCTACAAGGGCTCAAAATATCGTTTCATTTGATTGGTTAATAAGGTCAGTGCACGCACCCGCTCATGGAGCGGGAATTTTCAGCCAATCAGCTCCTTGTATTATAAATCGATCGAGTTGCATAACAATGTTCATATTAAACAAGGGAATCACCTTGAACATTGAGACCTGTTTTGGCTGGTAAAAACTTCTTGGTTTCGATGTTTGGCACGAAATCGGCTAACACATGTATATTTTATAACTTTGCTGCAATCGTATATCATTTTCAAGGAGCTGTGAATGAAAGTCGTCGAAGCGTCCCTCAAACCTGCCAGTCCCGGCCGGTTTCCTGCAATCTACAACATCTCTATAATTTGTCTTCTGGCTGCAATTTTATCTAAACATTGAACAAAAAGGCAATCATATGCCCTCGAGATCCTGGCTGCACATTCAACTGCACTGCTGTGATCTTAAGAAACGATGGAGCGAGTCGCGAAGCCTTTTGTTTACCACAACCGTGACAGTTCAAAAGACGCCTTCGAGTGCTTAGCTGAATTTCGTGACAACGGAGTGCTTTGTGACATTCTGTTGTGCGTGGAAAATAAAGAAATACCAGCGCATCGAGTGATTTTGGCGGCTGCTTGCCCCTATTTCAGGGCAATGTTTCTCGGAAGGCTTGCAGAGAGCAATCAACACCGCGTTGCGTTGTGTGATTTCGATGCAGCGGCGATCGAATTACTTGTGCAGTATGCTTACACCGGCCTTGTGGAAATCAACGAATGTAACGTCCAGTCTATATTGTATGCCTCCGCTCTTCTACAGATCGACGAGGTAAAAGAAGCTTGCTGTGAATTTCTACTGAAGGCGTTAGATGCTTGCAACTGTTTGGGTATTCGTTCACTTGCCGAGTCTTTGTCCTGCCATAAACTTTTCGACATCGCTCATCAGTTTGTTATTGATCACTTTGGAGATGTGCTCAAACAGGAGGAATTCTTGTTACAGCCCTACGAATCCGTAAAGTGTTTGTTAGATAGCAAGTTTCTCAATATCTCCCGTGAAGAGGTAGTTTTGAGTGGAGTTCTGGAATGGTTAAATTTCTGCCCTACAGAACGCCAAAAGTACGCCCCTTCGCTTCTAAAGCGATCTTGCCTGATGAACGTTGCTCCGGATTTTCTTAGCGATCTAATCCTAAAGGATTCCATTGTGCAAGCCAGTTGTGAATGCCAGCAGCTTATTTTAGAAGCGCTGGAAGCTACACAATCTTCAAATGTATGCGATGCTTACGATTTTCCTGAAATTCCACAGCGTTCCCATCGAACTGGCCGTGAAATCTTGCTCGCCATTGGAGGGGAATCAGAAGGTGTAACCCTTAATAGCTGTCAGTGTTTTAGTCCATTTGGCAAAAGCTGGAGTTGGGATATCCCAGGGAGGTTTGATGATTCCATGCAATTGGCCTGCATGAACAAAGAGCGCACTTATATGGCCGTGGCGTCAACTGGGCATCACACCTATGTAGTGGGTGGTCATTCTTCCTGGACAGTGTTGGATTCTGTCGAACGGTATGAATGGCCAGCAAATAAATGGTGTCAGTTGTCCTCATTGCATGTGGATCGAATGGGTGCTGGTGCAACAGTTCTTGATGCCCAGCCTATCGTTATTGGAGGTTATAGCAAAACATCAGGCTATCTGTCATCTGCTGAGATTTATGACCCTTTGATTGACAACTGGATATTAATTTCATCAATGAGAGCAAAGCGAAGTTATCTTGGTGTTGTGGCTCTAGGAGGTTCTGTGTATGCCATTGGTGGGTTTGTTGGAGGGCGTGGCAGCTCAGATGATTGGCTGGTGTCAGTTGAAAGCTTAGAGCCTCAGAGAGGAATGTGGCTACCAGTGGCACCTCTGTCTCAGCCACGGGCTTATTTTGGTGCAGTTCAAAAAGATGGTAAATCAATATACCTATGTCATTCATTTTTCCTGGCTACCAGACATTTCTTTAAAATGCTAGTGGTATATCACAGGGGCGTAGCACCTCCCACAATATATGACTTACTTACAATTAAGTCACAGAGATCAATTGACACCTCTTGATGGTGCAAATTAGGAGAGGTGAGATGTCACATCACTAATAATAAACATTAGTATCACCCAACTAGTGGACTAATGCAAATCCTGCATTTTGATTGGATACACTACTAGAGGACTATTAGTAATAGTCAACGAGTAGCGAAATTCGTGATGCTTTCTTTTGTTTTATTCCCAAATAAATCTTTCTTCAACTTGCATTTGCTAACTTTATTATTGCTTTTTCTGTCCGACTAGTTGGTGATACTAAAACAATTAGACCCTTCGCCCTCAAGGGCCACGGGTCAATAGCCCATTCAGCTTTGCCTTATGGGCTATTGACCCGTAGCCCTTGCGGGCTACAGGTCTAGTTAAAAATTTTTAACTTCTATTTTGCAGGTTCAATCTACGCTATTGGAGGCTTCAAGTCATCCTGGTTAAATTCAGCTGAAAGATTTGATCCACGGGAGGGTAGATGGTACAACATTCAACCAATGAAATCCCCTCGAAGCAGCACAGGTGCAAGTGTCTTGGGAAACTGTCTTTATGTTGCTGGAGGATTTAATGGTGTCAGAAATTTGAATTCAGCTGAATGTTTTGATACTAGGGCTGGTAAATGGATGAATGTTCCATCTTTGCAAAATACTAGGTATGGGATGGCACTTACAACATTGGGGATATAAACTGGTTTTAAGAAATTTAGTTTACCTGGACAGTGTATGTGTTTCTTGTGACGTAACATTCTGTAAATAATTTAAAGGTTGGCACCTTAACCAGTATACAGGAGTAATGATTTTATCATCGATCCTTTTTTTAAATCAGCTCATTAAGTTATTACATTATGTTAATTATACTAGAAACTTTTAATGATGAAAATCTTCATTTTTAGCTTACAAATTGTGTTTACAAATGGTTGATGCTACATGTATATGATATCTTTAAAAAATGTTTCTGGTACACTTTTTTAGAAATCAAAATTTGTTTTTATACTTTTTTTGAAAACTGTGAAATTTGCTTTATTGCAAATGTATTTTTGTAAAATCAATGACATCAATCTTTATTTTTTTTATCTTACAATCTGTGTATAAAAACAAAATTAATGGTTGATGTGTATATGATAGATTTAAAAAATATTTCTTTGATTTCACCTATTCATGCCGATCACACGTCAAAATTTGTTTTTTACTTTTTATGAAAACTGTGAAATTTGCCTTATTGCAGATTTATTTTTGGAAACACAGGTGCTTGGATGTTATAATTAGTTTAATGTCAATGGCAAATTTATTCTGTATTGTGTTGTTCCAGAAAATATCCATACCCCTCCGACGGAAGGCTTTTTTGATTTGAATCCCCCCACCCCTCTGGAAATTCAAGTTAAGCCCCATACTTTCCTTCAAAAATTTTGGCTTTTGAGACCCCCCAACCCCTTGGAATTTCCAATGACCTTCCATGGGGTGGGTATGGATATTTTCTGGAACTGCACATTATGCATATGTAAGGGGTGATTATAAATGTTATTGATATTTTCGATATGTGAAGTTATTACATTAAATTATCTAGTCCTGTATATATTTAACTCCTTTTAAACTCACAGCCAATCGTTCCAGCAAAATATATCAGTCAGAATGATTATTTTATGATTTATCCAGTTATTACACGTTGATGATAATAATTAAACAACTTGAGTCAAGGAATTTGTTTTTTGAGCTTTTTATTGAAAATGTCTAACTCAATCATATTAGCTCAACAATGTTTTTAATCATAACATGATTATAAAATTACCAAACTACCTTATTATAGGAAATTAATGCCTCATGAATTTAACGCATATTTGGAAAATTCACGTTAATTTAAGTCACATTCATTTTTGTGAGCATTAATTTTCACGCCCTTTATTTAGTGGAGCGTTAATTTCCCTGCCATTAATTAAGTGGAGCATTAATTGTTTCATCAGGGTGGAGACCCACGATCGTTGGCACTGAAAAGAACACTCACAGAGGTGACATTGTTTGGGTTTTGGATTTTGTGAACTTGTTAACAGTGTGTTACAATAAATTTGTTCCTGTTGTCTCTACAAGTTCCATTTCTTTGTGTGGTCGTGTTAATTTTCTTTATTTTGAAATTGTGGCACCTCTTTTTTAGGCCTTAATTTCCTTTATTGGAAAGTAATTTTTCCTTCACATTCAGTTAATTTAAGTCGCGTTAATTTCCAATACCTTAATTAACATGTGTTAATTTCCTATAGTAAGGTAAATTGAGTCAGTAAGCTAGCTAAAAATCTACATGCACCTATGAACAAGCCCTTATAAAATGTCATCTTTTTATGCTGTTAAATTTCTGGCTCTTAAATAAGAAAAATATCACAGTGACAAACATAAACTGTATGGACACCAAGATACCCACGTCTACATTGTTTAAATATTGTATCTATATTTTGTTAAAAAAATAAACCCCATTGTCAGCATACAAATTCTCTTTACTAGTTACTATACATTTCTTATACTACAAGTTGGAGGAATTTGTTTAAATATCAACTGAACAAAATTGTTTTCCCCTAAATATAATTTTCTAGCGATCTGAATCCTTGATCATGGGTTTTATGTTTGGTCATGCATTAATTGGGGGCACATTAATATTTGATTCATAAATACCCATTTAAAAAAAACATGAACACAATTAAGTAAAGAATTATAGAAACAAAACTGAAGGGTTTTGAATACCCCCTTGTGATGTCACCTTCCCCCATTTTATTCCTATAGTGTTGGTTGATGTTGTTTTAATTCTCCCTAAGTAATCATTAGGTTTGAGGATTGGAATTAAATCTTTCCATTATGAAAAACAGAAAAGGGGCTGCTTGTGTAAGGACTCGGGAAAGGGAGGGCAGGGGGGGGGGGGGGGGGGGGGTGTAAACTCTAAGTACTGTGGTTCCAGAAATATCCATACCATCCCCGTGAAGGATCATTGGAAAATCTGAGGGGGACGGGGGTCATAAAGGACCAAAAATTTTAAAGGAAAGTGTGAACCTAAACTGGAATTTCCAGATGGGAGGAGGGATTTAAACCAAAAAAAGCCTCAATGGAGCACGGTGGATATTTTCTGGAACACATTTCACAGTATTTGTAAAAGACAGAAGTAGCAACTTCCCTGACAGTGACCACAATATTTCTGAAATAATTAATTACCAGTAAAACTATTCATTAAATACAATTTAACTCTGACACTAACAGATTTTGTTCAGTGTCACTTTGAATCAGAACCAGTTTTTTTACTGAAATTTGCCAATTTGAACAAAAATATCTATCTTAATTGTTGAACATTTCTGTTTTATTTGCACATCATCTCTGTGGTACAGAGTTGATAACCTGTTATCATGTCTAATGCTAGCAGCTTTTGTTTCCTTTAAAGGAAATTATACAAAGATCTGTAGTTTTGCAAAAATTTGCACTACCTGTGTGATAGTTCTTTCTAATAAATATAGAAATTTATGATGTCACTGACAGTAGCTTAACAATGTACATGTACATTGCCCCCAGATTAATTATAATGCCAATTAATTTGTCCCTTTGGCAAAAGCTAGTGAAACTGAAAAATACTTAAAAAGTCTTCCCAAACTGTATGTGGTGACAAAACAAACTGGATGCAAAAACTATTATTTAACGTCACCATTTATGGAAAAATGCAATAGGAAAGATGCCTCGAATTATCATAAAAAAAAACACAACGTACAGTCATTTGAGAGATCTTATACAGAGCTTATACTCATTTTCATAGCACGAAGAGACTAGGAGCATTTCTACTCCCCCTTGATGGGATGCTAGGCCATCACAGGGTTACCCCCATCAGCAAATTCACCAGTACCCATTTAAACACCTGGATGGAGAGAGTGCTGCAAGAGACTAAAATGTCTTGCCCTGAAGAACACAACGAAGATTACCTTAGGCGGGATGCAAACCACCAGGGTTTGCCATGGCACACAAGTTTGCCATTGAAAGTCATTAAGCTTTCTCTAGCAATGAGAAAATAGCAAATTGCCAATGAAAGTATTTCTTCGATTTGACAAAAAGGTGTTAGACTAATTTTGGAGTAAAGAGATCTAGATTGACAGTGTCAATCATATTTCATAATGTTATACATTCCATGATTTCTGCAGTCACCTTTCTTTGCACCATTGAAGAGTAAAGAAGGCTATAAAAAAAACTAACCAGGTAGAATATGACCATTGTTTAGTAAAGAAACCCCTTCAGGTAGCTGGTAAATTTGGAGGATAATGCCCAAGGCTGAAAAATTGTTTGAAAAATGAACGGTTGGCAGAGAAGTGCAGCTAGGTGGGCAGCTGTGAAACTTTGAGGACAATCTTTCAGCCAAGGGCATTATCCTCCAAAATCTCCAATATACTGGCAAGGCAGAAAGGGGATTATTTATTTTATAACCCTCCAATTAATTTCTGCAAGCTGCTTTATATATCGCTGGTAAATACTAGTACAAAAACCTGCAGTGATGATCACCACGTAAATCAGTGGTTGAAATAAATTTTTAACACTGTGATTTTGTTAAAAAGTTGGACCTGAAAATGTAATTTTGTTCATTTGTTTTGCACTGAGCCCCACTCTATAAATTTGTGCGCTGGATATCAAATGGGACAGTATACCATGAGACCATTTCCTCCAATGAGCGTAATGTGAAAATTAATCGGTGCGTTATAATATAATACAGCCTGCAGTTTGTTGGTCTCTCACCTAGTTTCTGTATGACAGAATCTGGACACAGTGACCATAATATGATGATACAACTACTTTTTTGCCTTTGAGTAGATCAATCCCAACTGGGGTCTTTTTTGTGGCAAAATTTACCAAATATGTACCATCTAGATTAAAAACATGTACACAGTTATTCTCGCTGTCACATACCAGAATGCAATCATTTAATCTGTCAACTGCAATTCCTCTTGGGCATCTGAAGTCACCTGTGCCAGGTCCCACTCTGCCAAACTGTCGAACGTACTCTCCATTACCATCAAACACTTTTATGCAGTTGTTTCCTTTATCCGAAGTGTAGAATTCTTCCTTATGGTAAACAGTGCCTAATGGTGTGTCAAAACCCTCTGTGCCACGCCCTCCAAACTGGCGCACAAACGTTCCATCAAGCAAAAAGATCTGGACACGGTTGTTTTCAGTATCTGTGACAATAATGTTGTCATTCTCATCCACTGAAACACCTTCTGCCCAACCAAATTCCCCCTGATTTGAGCCTCTCTTGCCAAAGTTCATGAGGAAATGGCCGGTTTTGTCAAATATTTGCACTCTAAAATTCCTGCTGTCCAAGACGACAATTTTGTTAGTTCTGGTATACGTTATTCCAGTTGGACCCAGAAATTGTCCTTCGCCACTGCCTTTCTTGCCAAATTTAAATAAAAACTTTCCATCTTCATCAAAGATTTCCACTCTGTTGTTGAAATAATCAGTAACAGCAATTTCTCCTTGGGCATTTGAAGCAACACCCCCTGGGTTTTTGAAATTGCCCTTCCTTGTTCCTTTATGTCCAATTTTCTTGATAACTCTCCCAATTGTGTCAACATCAGAGCTAGCCCTGGCTGCACTCAAACTGGGGAGTTTTCGCTCACTTATTTTTCTTCTCACTTGCCCAATGCATTGTTTCTCCACGCTAATTTGTAAATCATGGTTTGGAAAAAACTCAAGCTGTTCGCCACACCTCTGCTTCAACTCATCAGCATCTTCAAAATTCATCAGACTTATTTCTTGAAGTTGCTCAATGAGAACCTTTGACATTTCTGTCAACTCTTGAACGTCTCCTTTCACCAAAACTCCATCTGCCGTGTCAAGACAGGCGGAAGAATTTCCCATCAAACTACCTAAGTTCTGTCTTTGATTTTGAAGCGTTTTTTGCTTCTTACTGTAAAAGTCTTCCACTTCCTCGCAAAATGTACTCTCTTGGCTTCTGATCAGTTCTACACTTATGTTTGCAGTCAAATGAATGTCGTCTTTGGCTTTCTTCCAATCGACTTGCAAGTCTTCCAAGGCGCGATCCAGAATAGCAAGCCTTTTTTCCATTTCTTGAACGACAGGCTTACTTTTCTCGAGTGATTTCTGAATGTCCAGTCGCTCTTGCCTTCCAGGGGTAATCTCCAGAAATTTTATTAACACATTGTTCGTTGGTAGAGAGTTGACCCCTCCTGGAGGTACCTGAGAAACCCGCCTACACGTTGGACAACGAACGATTTCAGGATCTGAACGAGCCATGTTTTCGAGGCATGCTTTGCATACATTATGAGCACAAGTTGGAAGACATTTCGGTTCTTTCAGCTCTTCCAGGCAGACAGGACACGACAATTCCTCGTTCAAAACTCTGGTAAGATTTGCTGTCACGGTTGATGCTGGCGAAGCCGTGGCCATTTCTACGATAGCTTCTTGAACTTAATTGACTAATTAACGAGAAGGACAGCCAGTAGAATTACGAGTTAATCGCCAGAGGCGATTTATCGTTACGTTTTACGCAGATCTAGACACGTTTCATTAAAACTACGACAAAACATCTGAAACAAATGTCCTGTAATGTCCCTGATGTGCGGAAGTGATAAGTAAAATTGCGACCGAGGAAGATCTGGGTACTGGTGGAACGCCTGGTAGAAAACGTTGATTGCCCTTTGCACGAGTTTTTTGCTTTATTTTTGGGTTTACCTCGGTCATAGTTAGTAGTAACTATGTAAGAACCTTTGTTAGTATATACACACTCAGTGATCTTGGCTATTCCAGCAATCTGATTGGTTCGCTATCTCGGGCTAATGCCACATTATTCACTCGCTACCGAGTGGATAATGCATTATCCCATAAAACATAAAACAACATGGCCGGCGTAAACTCGCGTTTCGCTAGCGTTTCAGAATCAAAAATAGTGAAAATAAAAGACGACAGCGAGCCAGAAAACACCAAGAAGGCAACGAACTCTGGCCTAAAAGTTTTTAAAGATAAGTGAAGAAGTCATGTTCTGCAAACAAGTGTTTTTCCGTTTGTTTATCTAGATAATTACCGTGAATTCTACCTATCGCTAATAGGCAGCAATTAATCTTCACGACTACAATTTGTCTCATTACGAGTATTTTTGTAGACTGGTTTGCCTGACAGAACGAATTCCTCACCGAAATCGAGGAAATAGAAAAAGAAGAATTGAAGTTTTATATCTCCGCGAGAAAACAAGACAGGTCAGATTACAACAAGGCAACACTCACCTCAATTAGAGCCGCCATTGACAGCGGTCGGGTGAAAACGCAGACTGCAGACTGCAGACTGCAGACTGCAGACTGCAGACTGCAGACTGCAGACTGCAGACTGCAGACTGCAGACTGCAGACTGCAGACTGCAGACTGCAGACTAGCAGACTGCAGGGCTGCAAAAGAGGCAACTCGAGTGAAAAAAAAATCTGATAGTTTCCTATTTGAAAAAGCTGTCAATCGAAGTGTAAACGTAAGACTTTTGCTGTGCAAAACTGACAAATTTGCATATACGCGACTTGAAATATTATCAACGGGCCGTTTTTATCAAACATGGAATTTTAGCTTCAACTTTGAATTTCAAGCTTTTTCATTCACGGAAATTTTGATATGCGATATATGCTTGTCTATCGGTAATATTACTTATGCAAAGACACGCGAAACCATTAAAACGCCTCAGACATTACATTCCCTCGGTTTTAAGCAGCAGAGTATTAACGTACGAGTAAGATTGTCAAAATTAGAATTACGGTTTCTGGTGGAAATATTTGTTACTTTTATAACAACTCAAATTAATCAGTTTCGATGTTCATGATTTTGTGTGTCTTTGCATGAATTAAATTACCGATAGACAAGCACGGAAATCGCAGAAAAAATAGCGCATCGTAAGCTTCTAACTAGAACGCGTGAATGAAAAGGATCTCATTTTAAGTTTTCGTGAATAAAAAAAGTTCAAAAATCGAAGTTGAAGCTAAAATTCCATGTTTGATAAAAACGGCCCGTTGATAATATTTCAAGTCGCGTATATGCAAATTTGTCAGTTTTGCACAGCAAAAGTCTTACGTTTACACTTCGATTGACAGCTTTTTCAAATAGGAAACTATCAGATTTTTTTTTCACTCGAGTTGCCTCTTTTGCAGCCCTGCAGTCTGCTAGTCTGCAGTCTGCAGTCTGCAGTCTGCAGTCTGCAGTCTGCAGTCTGCAGTCTGCAGTCTGCAGTCTGCAGTCTGCAGTCTGCAGTCTGCAGTCTGCAGTCTGCGTTTTCACCCGACCGCATTGACAGGCACCTTCGCAACGAGCCAAACAACAAGCCTTTCTCGATAACTTCGAAAACTTTGTTTGATCAGTTATCGATTTCCAAGCAGACTTTCGATTAAAGTTGCCGATTTGAACTGTGTAAAAGGACCATTTTGACGAGGATTTTATCGAAGATTGTGTATCTGTAAATCATGTAAATAGTTTTGTACGTGTTTCACGCATGAATTGAGACGTCAAATTAGACGTCAATAAAATTGCCTTTCATAGGTTTCCTTTTGAAAATGTCCAGATTGTCTGTTTTGAGATCACTTCGTGTGTATATACTAAAACAATTATTCTTTTCAATCTCGGTGAATAGCGGCAGAATATTTACCTCGCCGCTACGCGGCTCGGTAAATATTCTGCCACTATTCACCTCGATTTCAAAGAATAATTGTTAAATATTTTTCTTTGTTTTGGAGCTATTGTTTTCCTTCTCTATCTTTGTTTTGCCAGCTCTTTGTTGTTTTGTTCGTTCTTTGTTCTACGTCACCGGTGAGTTTCACAGGTTCTTACACCGAGGATGAGCCTTATTTTTGGTCTTATTTGAGATTGGTATTTTTAATTTAGTATTAGGTCTTTGCCCTTGAGGAATATAAAGAACTGCAGCTAAAGATGGCACCGAAGACTAGGTACAAGCCTGCCACAAAGCCGCCGCCAACTGCAGCCAAACACAGCACTGAACTGGAAACGGTCGAAGCCATAGTGAATAACCAAATCAGGCAGAAAATAAAATAAAATATATTTTTGTAAACACTTTTACTTCTTATTCTTAAAAGCCGAAATTCGAAAGTTATAAAAGGGAAAAATCGAAGATCGCAAAAGACACCAAAACCGAAAAAGCTAGTAAGGCATTTCGTGCAAAAAACCGAAGCTGACCAATTGGATCACAGGTAGCCCAAGATCGAAATGTGAGCGTCGGCACCGTTGCGTAACCTTCGAAATATAAGGGTTTGTATGGGGAAAATAACGATTGTTTCTGTAACCTGTGAAAATTGAGCGAGTTGATTAAAAATCGGCTTACCTTACTTTAGTTGAGTTTTTTCTCTCTCCTCTCCTGTGTGGTCCTCGAGCCGATTTATGGCCATTCTATTAGTGAATAGTGGAACCAGTTTGCTTTCTCTTATATTTATATAGAGCTTGGGCGACCTGTGAAATATTCCGAAAACCGTAAACTGAAAACCAAAGAACTCCTCTTTAATTCGTGGTCTGTATTAGTTTCTCGTGTACTTGTGAGAGTCGCGGGACTGAAAGTGTAATCCCAATTATCTGTTCTCTTACTTCTAATCAGGAAATCCTGATGTTATGATCTGACAAGTCTCTTGATCCCGATAGATTATTATTTTTTCTTATTCAAATATTTCTTGTCGTTTGGGAAAATCTTTGTGGAGAACTGATGCTCTAAGCAAATGAATACAGACAGGATTCATTTTTTATTAGACCTCAGTCCTTTCCATAAACTTAGAATGCTTGATTATTTTTTTTAACGCAAAAAAAAAAGAACAAAAAAAAAAACGTGCATCGCAAAGTACGTGCGATGCAAGCGGCCGGGCACTTTATTGAATATATATAAGCTTCAACGCCCACAGTGAACAAATTTCCTTTTTCAGGTCTCTTAATTAAATATATTTACCGGAGTAGTAGGTGCTGAAATGACATGAATTTTCTTTCACCCTGCTTCTCCAGATAAAAGAACTTGTATATTGCCCGTATAATGTTATATATATTCTTTGCCCAGCTGTCTTGTACGTCAACTCTGTTCCGTCAGTTTCCAGCTCGCAAGAGCGACTTTTTATTTACTTCTCTGTCTCGTGTGCCATTCGAACTTTGAATCTGAAGATATTGTTTTGTTTGGCGCTGCCAATCAATACTATAGATTTGAAATCTCGAATGTCAGCTGTGGTAATTTCGATTGGCGGTTACAAAAGTCATCCTATTTCACTAGTGACACTAGCTTTTGCATGGAGAATTTGGAGAACAGCAAAATTTCTGGGCATTCAATTCCGTGATTTGGAAACATGTTAAGATTATTAGAAGTATGCAAAAATATAAAATTATCCCGCTCTTCTGGCTCAAGACGTAGGTTTCAATTACAAATCGGTAGTAAAGACTGTAGTCCAAAGTGATGATTATTTTTCACACCGCGTTTGTAAATTATTCATAACAAATAGAATTTTCTTTGACTGTTTGCGATTAAAATTTCTGACTGCATTATAACTGGAGGGTCCAGAAAGACAGCAATAAACAGTTCGAGTTACAACAGAAAGTGGTTGGTGTCATGTTTTACGCCGAAAAGTTTCTTGTGAGCCCAAAAGTTTTGCGTTTTATTTTCAAGAGTTTTCTTTGCTTTCAGTTTTCGTACAAATGGTTCGTTTTCTCACCTCTAATTTTTATATCAATAGAAATTTGGCTTACGCCATTACTTTGATGAGGTCTTTTTCAGTGCGACAGTAAATCGTTTCGGCCTGGCATTTTATTGACTTTGAAAAGGCCAAGTTTGCGTAGAAGTTTCGTCACAGAATGAGCTAAATGTCATTCACTGACAGCCATCTTCCGATTACTGAGATTAATGAATAATTAAAAAATATTCGCTGGATTGTTTTACTTTCCTCTTTACAAGCAGCTGCTCATGATTTGTTTGTCCCATCGACCGAGACTCATTTTGCCTTATTTACGACAAAACTGGCAACGCAACTTGCCGAGGTAAAGGGCACACTTCGATGAAAACGGTCGTTTGAACTAAAAACAAAGAAAAAAACGTTCGCGACTCGTTAGGGCTTGTTTGTCTGGGTCGTGCACTCATGGACAAGGGAAAAAGAACTAGGCCATTTTGCCAATCGTTCATCTACAAGGTAACCTAAAACCAATCATTATACTAACGCCATTTCACTTCTCGGATGTTTTTTTTTCAGCTTCTTTAAACACTGTTTTTCTTCCAATTACTTTATAGGTTAACGCAGTCCTGCTCCTGTTGCAGTTACAATCAGGTAAGGTTATTATTCCGTGGAACTGAGTCTTTTGTAAGAGCAAACAAAAACACTTTGATGAAAGCAAGCATCGACTTAATTAAAATTTCGGTCCGAGACCGGCAGCGCTTCCTCGTACAAGAACTTGATGTTCTGTTTTTAATCGCTTCTAGCATTATTTCAGCTTCGAATTTTATTTTATTTTTGTTTTTCTGGTATCCTATGTAGCAAGGTGGCTAAAATATTTTAAATTATTGGTCAGCAGGGGTTTCACTTTCAACGAGATAACCAGACACAGCAACTTTGTTTCGATCAATGCTTTTTAACTGAAATTTGAATGAGTTCCCACAGATCTCTTTGTTATTCATATCTTGCCATCTTTGCTTTTTCTGCCGTTTTTATGCTGAAAAGAAACTGTTGCAATTTATGCCAAACACGATCGCTGCGGTTAGAAATCGCCGGGTACACATCATATGTCAAGATGTTACAAGCTTGTCGTCGAGTTTTGCATAAGCGAATAATTCTCATTTATATGTAGGTATAACTGATCGATTCTCAGCGTAAAATGATTCAAACAAACTTATTTCACTACTATGCCAATTTTCAAATTTCCAATACAACCACGACTGAATACTTTTTCGTTTAAATAGAGGTTTAAATTTATACAGTGGTGTCAATTCA
Source organism: Meandrina meandrites (assembly GCA_963693305.1). Lineage (NCBI taxonomy): Eukaryota > Metazoa > Cnidaria > Anthozoa > Scleractinia > Meandrinidae > Meandrina > Meandrina meandrites. The sequence continues at coordinate 7,384,030 of OY855903.1, read as the reverse complement.
CTGAAACGCGAAAGGCAATTCATTCGCAAACAGCTGAATTGAGAAAATTTGGAATTTAAATGGTGCGTTGCGTAGAGTATTTTGATGTTAATTCTTATATTTTTCTTGCAAATCGTGGTTTAGTTGATTGTCACGCGATAACTTTCGTTGTAAAAGAATTATTTTAACTCAAAATTCGACAAGCCAGTGGAAATTTTAAGCAGTTCAACGTTTTAAAGGTAAACGTCAGAAATCGCCTGCGAGCAAATTTTATTCAAGCACCTTCTTAAAATGTGTCTTTTCCCTCCAGCGGGCGTTCATTTTAATTCAGAAAAAAAAATAAATCAGAATCATTTTCGCTTCAAAGGTTAATGATTTCAAACAACTTTGTTTCCTGGGGATAAGAAGCGAGTTTAAATTACACCAGCTAGTTTCACTTATATAAAAAAAAACACAAATCATCATGACAACTAAATGCGTTTTGTCGAGATGGTATGCCGGCTCAACATATGGGCTTCACATAAAAAAAATAATATATTTTTTTCAAAAATAAAATACCTGTTTCGTTTATAGCTTTGACATTCTAGCTGTTCTATTACTAAGACAGGCGGGTACAGGGATATTGTTTGAATTCGGATCAGGAGCGGAAAACTGTGAGTCATATCAGTTATTTGCTTTCAAATGCAAATGAGGAGGTTTGGCGAGAAAAAAAAACCCTCGCCTTCAGATTGATTAATTATGATTTTTTCATTTTCTTTTTAGGATATTTTTCCTAATGCGTACCAAACTGATTTTATTTTTATGCTCATAAAAAAACCCATTGATACACCATGAATTTTATATAGTTAATAAAGGCAACCTTACAGACTCGTGTAAACGAAAGCTAAAACGAAAATTAAACGCTTGACGGGGGTTTATAGCGTACGCCGGGCTAACGCTGTAGCGGCAAATACTGCTTTGTAAAATGTTGAATACATAGTTTTTTATAAAGATTTGCAAGGGATTGAATAGGATACGATAAGATATCAGCCCGAATTCAAGGATTTTTTCCTTTTCAAGTTCAAGTTTATGTCTGTGAGCAATCTTCTGCATAGCCATACTCCTGAACTGATAGTCTGTTATAGCGTACTATCTCTCGGCTTTGAAACTAATTTGACTGTTTTCAATATCACTGATATCTAACTCATTGGTTCAAGAGGGTTAAATCCGCACATTAGGCGCTAATCTTACAAATTTGACCGCCGATCGCCGAAAAGGAAATGTTTTCTCTCGAACGCGTTTGTTGGTAATGCGATATTAAACTGAATCAGCCTACTGAATACGGAGACTAAACAGCCGAGTTTTTCTGACTGCACTCCAAGTTAAAGTTTATTATTTTCAACTTTAATCCAGTAGGTCGAACTACGACTCACTGATTCTAAGATATATAAATGTTTGACGGTACGGCCTTATATAAGCGAACTACATTTATTGAATGCGGCAGCCGGCTGTTTTTAGAAAATTGGGGTATATGTATTTTTTGCAATTATTTTTCCATCTTCTGTGGACATTGCATTTGTGTGTATATTTGGACTAAAATTTGTCTCATGGTTGGGAAATATGGCATGCTCTAATTACCACCACCACAAAGAAAGCTGACACTAAAACAAACGGGACGATGCAATTTATTCAAAAGTAAGTTCAGTTAGCTATAGTTTTGTTGGCGGACGTAGCATGCCGTGTTCCAATTTTCTGTCAAGAAAAGCTTTATATTAGTACACGCTGTACTGCGCACTGTGAGTGATGTATAGTTGGATCGCATTAGTTTTGGGACGTGCTTTTGTTAGTTCAGTGTTATGAGATGGACGCCTTTGAGCAAACAAAGCCAAAATGAAAAATGACATTAAATTAGGGCGATTTGTGACTGGGGAATTCTAGAACACAAACGTCAATTCTTGGGGACCTGACAATTTTAAGTCGTAAAAAAGATCGAAGCTTATGTTAGATAATTTCTACAACGCCGGCGGTCTCTACATGTGAAAAAGGAATGAAAATGAACACACAATTTCACACACGTATATTAAAATGTTTTTTTTAATAATTTCTAATTGTCGACTTTTCATCACTCGCTCGATGATCGTGGCAACCAGCGCGGCAACTTTTAATATCGCAAGTTTGCATAACCACATGAACGTTAACTATAGCCTTAATTTTATATGGAAGGACTTCTATATTATATACGTAAGGCAAGTCATTTATCATCAATTCGACGTTGAATAACACTTGTTTTAATACTACAGTTTCTCATTTGTAATAAATGCAAAACACTGACCTCCCAAAATTTAAATTGTGTTGCGTCTCAGGTCATTCATTCCTAGTTCGCTGTTCAGTGTGACACAAAGCACGTCTTGTATTGTCGATATAGCCCGTTACCTTGGCAACCATAAGCTAATTTACCTAAACATGGTAATAATTGAAATCACACAGTGTATGATATCTTATAATTAGGATAGAAATTTATCATCATTTTCCTAATGGAAAAATTTCAAATAACAATAACGTAAAATGCCCGCTGATTAGAACAACTTTTTGTTTATACCTGGCACGTAATCGTGAAAAAGTGGAAAAAAGCAAAACCTGATTGTGTTTATTAGTAAATTCAAGCGAACTTTAATTTCCAATATCGAGTACGTGCTTCTCGCATGTTTTATTTTTCAGGCTAGTTGTCAGCCAGAGGCAGTTGATTGCATTGTAGATTGCACGTCAATTATTCAGGTGTCTCCTGAAACAAACGGCTCGAGACAAAAGGGCTGTGATTAATCAACACTGAGAATTAATGCTCAAAATGTTCATCAATAGTAATAATCAGATTGTTTGTTTGTTCATTTGCTCTCAATTATTTTTAGCTTTTTTTTCTGTAGTTTCCCAATGCTATGTCCTCGCGATTAACATTAAATTCATTCTATGCAAGAACTTATCGTTTTCGCGGCTCTTTTTCTGTCATTCTCTGGAATATTCTTTCTCACAATATTGTGTTAAGAAGCTTTTAGATGAAAATAATGATGATGATGATGATGATGATGATGATGATGATGATGATGATGATGAATTTGAGCGCTTGCGTACTGTTTTATTTTGTAAGAATACATTATTACCGGTGACATCCCCTTTTTGAAATTTTTTTTACACAGCAAATCTTAAAAACATTGCTTTCAGTACATTTACTTATCACGCTACAATGCTTGTTACTAAGACTACGTACAGTACACTACATTACCTAATTACAATACACATTCGCTACATTACTTAACGTACAAACACTTCTTACAATAACCTTGACGGAACATTCACTCGGGAAGTGCACGCCATTCGCTGGCATAGGAAGTCCGTGTCATAATGGCAAACTGCACAGAATCCAAACATTTCATTTTCTTGTCTGAAGCATTAAGTGCGAAATGGCAGTCCTATAAAGCTTTCACATTCACCCTTTAACTGACAGACTGTGACGCGGACTTTAGTGATGGTTGATGATATTTTTGTGGGGTGTGGGCTATAAAAACGCAATAATTTATTCAAACTGACGTGATTTTCCATACTGAGACTGTTCGAATTCATCGGAGGAAATTTTAAGGCTTTTGAATTCCTTTAATTACACTTTGCAATGTTATTTTTACCTTGTGGCGGGCAATCAGACCACTGACCATGAGACCAGGTTTCATTACAATGACTTTTTTAAACCCCATTCAGTACACGTACTATAATCAAATTGGCACGGCGCGGCAAACTTTTGGCAGTGCCGTGCTGACGATTTTTAGGCACGGCACTCCGAATTATCTACGTGTAAATAGGTTGGTTCCAAATGTAATGTCGGACACTACCTCCGGGGGGGGGGGGGGGGGGTAGTCGAGACACTGTACCAAAAATGACGTTTGTGTAAACGCTCTCCGGTGCCGTTCCAGTGCAGTCCTAGGCCATTTTTGTTGTCAATCTCGTACCTCGAGTCTCAGTTCCTTACTGAGCAGGCTTGCTGAAACGAGCGACTTTCGAAAGGTCCGTTGCAGAATCGAATTTGATTGGTTTTAAAAACAATAGAAATGACCGGAGAAGTAAAACACCAAAGAATTCTTTGAGCTATTCTTTTGAAGCCTAGGCGTGCGCAATTCTACCGGAAGTCCGATATTTTCGGTCTTCAAATCGGATCTTTCCAGGGTCACTCGTTTCCCGACAAAGGGAACGAAGACCCTGAGTACGAGGTTGATTTTGTTTTGATTCCAGGCCTGGCGCAGGCGTAGTTGTCACAAAAATGGCGGGAAAACCTCTGGGACCAGCCAGAGGGCACGATGACGCCTGTGAAGGCTTAAAATTTATTTTGCCCACACGAGTGCGACGATCGCTTACGTATCGATTACACCTGTCCATGCACATGAGAACGATAACCAAATACGCATCCGCTCAAATATCCATCAAACGAGGAAGCCTGCGTACGAGATTTATATGAGCATGCGTAAATTACTGATATAACGTCAGCGTTTACAAATGTATTCGCTCATGTCTGTCATCACGAGATACGACAAAGGATATAGTTATCCCTCGACGAAATTAATTTTCTTTGAGCATTTACGAAAATACACATTTTCATATTCGTTTATGTAATTTACTTATGAACGAAATGTGGTAAAAACATATCCATTTACAGACTAGACGTGAACGCTTGCACCTAGGCGTGTACTGTTGGCGGGGCTTTTATCCTCCCATTTTATCCTCCCTAAATAGCTAGCTAGTTCCATCTTAATTTATAATGACTTTGTAAGTTTTAACGTTTGATTTAAAACTATGAATAAAGACTTTTTATTTATTTATTTATTTATTTATTTATTTATTTATTTATTTATTTATTTATTTATTTATTTATTCATTCGAGTCTATCTCTTGCTTTAGTCGCACATTACTCTTTGATGAAAGAGCCAGAAAGGAAGGCCCGGTCAAACGCACGCAGCATTTCAACGCAACACAGTGCAACATTTTTTGGATCGTGTTGGGAGATTTCAAGAAGTAGCTCGCCAAACGGACACAACATTGCAAAGTAACATAGCGCAACATATTGTTGCAAATAACATGTTGCACGCGTTTGGCCACCCTGCTGTACAACCTCGTTCCCAGGGCTTTTCCTTCTCGTGAATAGCTCTGGGAACGAGGTTGCCTGCTGTAACATGTTTCAACATGTTGGATTGCGCTTTGCTTTCGGCCAATAAGATTTGTTAGATTTGAAAATGAGTCCGTAAATCGTGGTCTCCCGGTGTTAGAGGCGGCCAGAGGTCTCGGTCCCTGGCTCAGATCAGAAGGATCGCGCGCTCGTGGGACGAGAATGGCTGATTTTGTTGCAAATAATATTCTGCTCGTGCTTAGCTGTGCCTAATTCTAAGAAAAATGGCAACTCGTTTTCCAGAGTTGTGAAGAGCGGTTTGATTAGTCAACAAGACTCGCAAAAACAGCGGGAATACAAAGAAGGCAACGAAATTCTCCTAAATGTATTTAGGTAATATCTGAAAGAAACAGAATTGGATGAAGATCAGTCGTATCACCGTAGGCGAAGTTATGCTTTTCTTCTGTATTTCTTAGCAAGGAAGCGCGTGGTTCCCAGTTCCCGAAGGTAATTGTGCAAACAAATTCGGTGATGGAATGACAAAACAATTATTGAACTCGCAGATCAATTAGTTGATCTGCTCTCGCCACTGATCTTAAGCACCATCCAGCATGTTGCAACACATTGCAACAGGGCGATGAAACGTGTACAACATGTTGTACGCTACAATGTTGTAATATGTTGCGTTAAAATGAAACGTTTGGCCGGGACTTGACGCTAAAAATTGATATTTTTGTGATAAAATGCAATAAATCTAATCTTATTTCATTGTACAGCGTCAGCATCAGGTTCTAGTAATGGCTTTAAATACACGATCGACACAACGGTAGCAACGATAACTGTGGATAATACTCCAAGAATACCGACTATCACTGGAAAAACGGAAAACAGAACTTTTCACGGTCCAAATAACGGCACATGGAGTTACTCAGTGGCATCGTTTAACCTCAGCTCATTTAAAGCTAACGACATCTTTTCGTCCAAGCACCACATATCCATTCGTGGTGCGCATGCCCTCTCAGTGACCGTCCAAGGTAACTTTACAATCGGCACCGAGTTGGATGTGAGTGGACACGAAGTGAATTTCACTTCGGGCGACAAACCGCTGTTTTCACTTGGAGGATTTGTTCGGGTTAACAAATCTTGTTGTACACTGGGTGAGTAAAAGATTTAATGAAACGAATATCTATAGCGATATTTAAACATACAAAGAAACAAACAAACTAACTAATCCCATTCACACCAAAGCTTAAACATGTTTAAATGTTGTTTAGTTAAACACGGTTTAAAATTATTTTCTTCATGGAATTTGCTGAGTGATGTTTATCGACTTCAAATTTGGGGCAATGAAAGCACAAGTTAGTGCATACTTGAACCCTATGTAAAATTTAGTCTGTCAGTTGTCTGTTGCTGATTTTCATTTTCTTAAACCTGGTTTAACTGAACATGTTTTGTTGGCGTGAATCAGGTATAACTGTTTTGCTGCATCAGACAAGTGAAATAATTTGTTCCTTGAATTAAATAAATTGATAAAAATAATGAACCCTCCGTAACGATTTGGAAATGCTGACGTTTCGAGTGGTAGCCTTTCCTCGGAGCAAAGTTAAGGTTATTCCCCTTGTATTGCATTGCGCATCCTTACTGTGTAAGATTTATTGCGTCATTAGCGCGCACTCACAGCGCGCGCACGTCCAAGGCCTTATGAGTTTGCAATGAGGCTAAGCTCACTAGGATAAAGAATGGTTATTTACTCTTAAACAAGCATGGGAACCTACCTTTTTTCAAGGAATTTTTCCCTATCATTCATCTTCCTTTTTTCATGTTAGAAAACTAACTTCTTGCTAGAAATGCGTTACTCACGGAGATAAAAAATCGGGACGGCTGTACACAGGCTACCTCTAAAACGCGCACGCGAGGAAGGTTTTGAGTCAATTCCGTCTGATGCTACGAGTATTTGCCACAAAACATAAATAAATTGTTCCTTGTTAACGATATATCTATTACGTTGTTTTAAAATTTGCTTTCATTATGTGATTCCTATACTTATATAAAGACTCGTAAACTGATCAAATAAACGTGTGTTTCTTTGATGAAATTACAAGGAATTATGGAGAAACTTGAGATGATAATACCTCGTAAACGGACCCTGGGACCTATTCTTTTTATTTTATATTTCGAAACATTGCATGATGGACAACAACTTGTGAAAGTTTGACAGAAATCCTCTGTTTAACTATATTTTGGGGGAAAGATCTTAAACGGCTAACGCTTGAAAGGTGCAGTGGGTCTGATTTTAAAATATCTTTCAGTGGTTAATTTACAATTTAACTTTAAGTAGTTTAATCGTTAACCATTAATTTAATTATTTTCAGCGTTAAATTAATTAGGTAATTTAGTATTAAGTAATTCATTTGCCAGCTAGAAAGTCATTGACTAGACTTTTGTTCCTAAAGCCACTATTTGCCCACTATTTTATGCAAAAGTTAGACTACTTTTAGCTGACCATTTAATGCACTTTGTCTACTTTATAAATTTAATTCCGCTTACAAATGATTGTCACGACTGCAAAGAAAAAGTTTTTAAGTTTCAACTTACACACGACAGAACAGTAAACTTAGAGTTTTCCATCAGACGTTTGTAAGTGGAGATTTTAGAGAGGTTAAGCATGACGTTTACGGCAAACGGCAAACGGCAAAAATCGAACTTTTGGTATCTGATTTTAGCCGTTTGTACAATTTAGGGAAATTGTTTGCATTTACTGTGATTAAGGGATTTTTTTCCTATTTTTCGACTGGCTTTATTTTAAGTGCTAATGAAAAAGTGAGCAAAATCAGAATTATTTTTGCCGTTTGCCGTAAACGTCATGCTTAACCTCTCTTTTAACTTATAATGGACGGCTAGCGGCCATTTGGTGTAAAACGCAATCGTGACAGGCGTGAGTAGTTTCCAAGCTCTATCGGTTTATCCATAGGCGCGGGGCCTGGTGGCGCATTCAGCTATCATGGAGGGGGCCATGGTGGAAGAGGTGGTGGATTTTATCAACATAGGAACACCAGCAGGTTCTACGGATGGTCGTACTACGACACATCCTATTTACTCGGTGGAAGTTCAGGTGAGATATGCCAAGGCTTACACTTTCTTTATAATAATAATAATCTTGTTCACTCCAATTGTTATGCAAGCTTTATAGAACAACTTCACACGGCCGGGCTCAAAATAGTCTCACTTTTGCTTTCATAATAGAAGTCAGCGACGGTCCCAAAGATGTTCAAAATGGGGAAGGGAGGGGGGAGGGGCAAGGGGCGTAGTTAAGGAGGGCCCTTTTCAACTCCAACTAACATAAATGGGCGGGGTACATTTAGTGGGGAGGTGAAAACATTTTCTGGCTTTAAAGTCCTCGAGCTCCCCCGTAGATCGGTCACTCAACGTAGGAATTCCTGCTTTTCGTGTCGATATGAACAACTTTTCTATAGGTGAAAGAATCTGTTTCATTTAACTTCGAGGAGAAAGGAAAAAACGCAGCCATTGACACGTATTCTGGCTTAAAGCGAAGCGTCCTCACCAATTCTGATAGGATTGTAGTTTTATCTTTTTAAGTTGTGCTCTTTAAATCAAATAATAATAGTTTTAATAATAAAAACAATCTATGCCGGTCCAATTTTCAAAAGGTTGGTCAAGGCTTTTCTGCTATATAGACCGTAACAAGCTTAAAAAGATATCAATTATTTATCTTCTTCATACAGGAACAGTTTTGTTCAGCAGCAAACCTGGCTCTGGCGGTGGAGCCATTGCGTTAATCGCAGAAAATGGAATACTGACCGTTGGTAAGAGCTACATATGTAAATTAATTTGCAATTTGTAATACTTGATTTATTTTCTTGTAAGCTTGCAGGAAAAAAAGCCAAAAATAGTCGGAGGAGGTGGTTTATGAAATACAGTGTTTTAAGGCCTGCAAAATATTCTTTTCGTCTAATTGTTGCAACAAACTTATGCAATATTTTTAATCCATCAAAGCTCAACCAAACATGCAGGGCAATAACTTGCGCGCAATAAGAAAATATAAACAAAGGAATATCGTCACAGGTTGCCCGACAAATATGCTACGGGAACTAGGATAAGCTCCGGCCTCATTTGCCACTAGACTCGTATGCAGAATTTACCTTTTTTTCTACTCTAAATATACAGCTTTCTTGTCTTCCAGACGCTCCAATCAAGGCAGATGGCTACTCAAGTCGTAACACAAGTGACGATCACTGTGCAGGCGGGAGCTCTGGTGGACTGATAAGATTACAAGCTGATAAGGTGAGATATCCTGTGCAACAAGCGAGAACGACCAAAAAGAGAGACTCCTTGTGACCCAACAGACCCGGGGAGTGGGGGGCGGGGGAGGGGGGGGGGGGGGGGGGAGGAGGGGCATATGAAACAGGCAGGAATCTGAGGAATCATCATCATCATCATATACTTTATTTAAACACGGTAAAAACATCAGTTACAAGTTAAGAATGATTAAATCACATTAAAAAAAAACTGATTTACATGTTTGCCGTGTGGGAGCACGAGGGAGACATCAGGCAATTGATAAGTCTTTTAAAGTGGCTAAAGGATCTAGCAGCTCTGGCATTGTGGGGAAGGCTATTCCACAACTGTGCCCCACTGTAACAGAAACTTCGTTTTAAAAAATCAGTACGGGGCTTAGGTAGAGCTAACTTATTTGCCTTGTCTCTAAGATTATATCCTGTGCTGAATGGTTTAAATAGGTCTTGTAAGTACTCCGGAGCTTGTTTATTTATGTTTTTAAACATTAGTTTCGCTTTATGCTTTTTCCTTCTGGTATAGAGGGAATCCCATCCTAACTTTAATCGAAGGACGGTAGCACTGGAATAGAAATCCGACTTCGTAATGATCCTAATGGCGCGATTCTGTAACTTTTGTAATTTATCAGTCAGTTCATTGCTGAGACCAATCCCACACAGGACAGCAATAGTCGAAATACGGTTCAATGAGAGCTCTATATAGCAAAATAGCTGAATCTTCGCAAATGAATGGCCTCAGCCTTTTAAGAGCACCTATACCAGAGGAAACTACCCTAGCAATCTCATTGACATGTTTGGTCCATGACAAATGTTGGTCAATGTGGATTCCCAGGGATCTAGTGTGGCAGACTCTATTAATCTGTTGGCCTTCAATATGAATGTTTATTGAATGGCCCGTCTTCTCACTTAGGTGTGTAAATTTCAGATTTTGATCTCTTTTAAGGTGTTCCGTGCAAAACGCCAATTTTTTAGGCGTCAATGTCTCGTTTAGGGCTGCACGCAGAGAAATATTGAAATATATGTTTTAAAATCTTTAGCCAAGCCCAGATTGGTCTCCATTGGATTCCATAATGAGATTCCAAATCATTATTGCGCCGTTCACACAGTTGTAACTCAGCATTTTCATGCTATACGCAGTGCGATTATAACGTTTTATTTACGCTTACTCCAGCTTGAAAAGAAAATACTGTATTTCCTCTAGTAAGTCTCCCCTCCAAGATGAAGTTTGTTGAGTTTAGGTCTCATAAAATAAAGTTGTAGGTAGAGAGGAAGAAATTCAAAAGAAGGAAGTTAAATAGGGATCGATAGGGTCGCGATCAAATTATCCGCATACAATCTCCTGATTGATTTCATGTTTCAAATTCCTAATTAACTCACGTAAAAACTCGGGAAGTGTTGGGTTGAAAACTGGAAAAGTAGGAACATATAAGTTGGGGGGTCTCAATAGAGGGAGGAGCTAAATCGAGGTTAAGTCTGTGTCGAGCCTCGAGGTAAGGTCAGCGTCAAGCCGGAGCTTATTCCAGTTTCCGTAGCTGAAGCAATCAGGAGAACACAATGCAGTGACCCCAGCCAGGGCTCATTCCCAGACGGCTCGATTCGGAGTCCAGTGCGCCGCTAATCATTTCACCACCGCACCTTCCAAAGTTCCATAGTTATCTTTTTGTGTTTTAGGTGATCATAGGAAGCAACGGAAGTCTATCGGCAGCTGGTGGGAATAGCGGTTATAGTGCGAAACACTCTCATTACTGTGGGGGAGGTGGAGGAGGTGGCGTTATCCAGGTCTTTTCGCTCACTGATAATACAAATTACATTGCGGACAGTTCAACACGTACACGCGGTGGATGCGGTATAGAAGGTGGAGAGAAAGGGTTGGAGCAAGTCGCCTGTGAGTATATAATTTATAGGTAATAAGAATTCCATCCATGAGCCGAGTTTATGGCCCGTGCTACTGAACTTATATCCGTCCGCTGGTGCGTTGCTAGCGCATCGCGGGTAATTACGAGCCAGGGCTGGGTTATTCAAAGCAGGATTAAGGTAATCCAGGATTAGTGTGAGTTTTGATTTCACTTTTAACTTTTTAGTGAGGTTCTCTGTTTATATTTTTTTCCTCCAGTTTGACGTCAACTTATCTCAATCTTCACCAAACGTTGGCAATAAAAATGCCTTCATATATGAGAAATTGAGCTCTCGATTAACTTTTGATCCCTGGTTAGCGTTAATTGGCATTCGAACAACCCGGCACAGAATTACAAACCTGGGTTGGATCTTGTCATGGTTTGTGTGAAAGTAAAGCGTATTAGTCCACTTTAAACTCTTCAGATACTCTTCAGCTAGCTGTTAATAACAATAGTTTAACTAAAAGCACGGGGATTGTCTGCGTAGCAGTTACAGATTCGTATGTAGGGCGCAAGTATGGGGACACGCGTTAGGCCTATGCCCCCAAGCACGCGCGCGGCTGTCGCGTCTCCCTTCTCGCAAGTGTATCTCGCTGTGCTCCTGATCCTGAGTACCGATGTTTATTGTGGTTAAAACAGACAGGGCTCATTATTATGTTGTCCCAATTTATCGAAGCCAGAGTTCAAACCGATTTCCGCGCATGCTCAGTGGTAAAGCACGGCGATGACTGTGCCGTTTACTTCGCTGCATTCGTTCTCGACCTCAGAGCCTTCGCTTTCTTGTCTGTCATGCGTAAAAGCGAAGATCTTTAAGGCCTGGCAAAACGAGGAAACATGTTTCCAGAAACACCCGTAGCGCGCGCATGTTTCCCCAATGTTTCCCAGTTTTGCCATTCAGGGAAACATTGTTTCCAGCGTCAATTTTGTTTCCAGGAAGCAAAATTTGCTTCTGCTACAGAGCAGAAACATTTCGTGTTTCCGCGCGGCATGGAAACATGGCAAAACGAGGAAACAACCACGGAAACATATTTCTGGAAACATGTTTCCTCGTTTTGCCAGGCCTTTAGAATCGATAATATCCTTTTCTACTTTCGCCCCTCCGTGCGATCTTATGACCAAAGAATGCTCAACGTAGGAGAGCTAAAATAAAAATATCGATGACGTGTCTAGCTAGGAATGAGGCAAACTAAGTAGCGCATTTCCAACTCTCCCAGAAGGCCCTTCGCAGCAGGGCACCCTGAAATGTCCCCGGGATATATTAGCGAGTGATATTGGTTTCGCTATTCAGATTTTACAGTACCACCGAGTTTAATTTGGACATCGTTCCAAATCTCAGTGAGAGATTTAGGAAAATAAATTCATAATTTTGCTGCGTCACTGGTTTTAGTATTTCGTCATATTCGTCGCAGATCTTGCCGGAAGCCCATCAAGAATCCGCTCTTTGTGCCATCTGAAGGCACATGTTGACATGTTAATGCTTTAGGCTACATCGGCAAATTAGCGCGGATACTTGAACGACCGAAAGAATGCGCGAAAAGATGCAACAAGTATACAATTTGCACCCCGTTAGCGACAAGTAATGTCATCGACCTCCCAGACAATAATAGTTAGGTGTTTCAAAATTTGTTTTCGTGCATCACGAACGCTTGCTAAGAATTGAGGGTTGCGGATTTCGTCGATAAAACATGCAGCAAAAGAGCCTTTTTCTCGTTGTCCTGATGTTACATCATCTTCGCTTTTCTAATGGATATGTTTGGAGTTCGGATCCTATGCTCAGTAAGTATTATCTTGGATTATATAAGATTTGTCCACTTAATCAACAGATTCTACAGCAGTTCGAGAGATTAAGCTGTGACGCGGAAAATTCGCTACAAGAGTCCAAAACTGAATTAAGGCTTTCGAAATCAAGCGAAGATTTGTGTGGAAGCTTCTGTGAAGTTTGATTTTGACGAAAAGATTGTTGGTGTACATAATTGTGATTTTGGCGTCGAGCCGGATTCAAGAGAAAAACACCTCATTTCTCAGCATGGTGTAAATCTAAAATGTCTGATCAGTAAGTGAACTTTTCTTTGTGGGACACCGACTGACTGCTTTTAAATTTGCCCTCTTGACATCACAGTAACAACACTGTAAGGGCTTTTTACCATTAGATTTCGGTGTTTTGTAGCTTTTCAGTCACAAGATCAAAATTGTATTTCGCATTACCAATTAACATACATTTCTTTGAATTTTATTCCTGAGAATTTGTATGTAAATCAAGACTATTTTACCAGTTGATACTTTCCTTCACCTGTCTGGTAGAAATCGTATTGTATTGAAACGAGAAATTAGATTTCATGTCACTCAAAATTTGCGACTAGCTAAATTGTTTCTTAGCAGACCTCACTTCAAAAATCTATTTTGTTAAAACATCCGATCGGTGTATGGTATTATGTGGCATTATATAGGAAAATTGATCGAACAGTTTTACCATTTCAGTCGACAAGTGTAGAAGAAACATTTTTGCTATTCGATACAAAAATCAATTAAAGGCAAAAAAAGATTTTTAAAATTTCTTCATGAATGCTTTCGTATGGTATTAACATTGTAGTGCTATAAACAGGGCGGCTAATTTGTTGTCCAGCTACGTAAAAGTATAAATATGTGCGTCTATAGAATAAGAGGGAAACATCTCTAATTGTTGTATCTCCAAAGTGGCCAGCAGTGCTAACATATTGAAAATGCTGTTTTTTTTTATGATTTAGTGGGGAATTCCGAAATTTCAAACGTTATATCGTATCTTCGAAGACAATCGGCCTAAAAAAGGAAGGATGCTTGTATACCGCATTGAAGAGCTTTGTTAAGTACGTGTTCTAGAACTGCCGGGTTTTATTAAAGCATTCCGACATGTCTTTAGTTGTTGGTCAGTTGGTTGCGTACCTCAACAATCATTTCGCAATTGTATTTGAGTCAGCTAACTGGCTCAACGGAGTCGAAAGGCTATTCTATTGGAACGAGTAGAAAACAAGCAAAACAACATGAACACGAACAAGAACACTGAAGAAAAGAGAACGAACAACTGTGGAAAACGAGCGTTTAAAGAAATACAATTATCTCCCTGCTTTACCTCTAGCATTTAAACGTCTAAACGGTTTTAAACGTTTTATATTTTTTTCTCTTTCCCGCCATTTTTGCAACAAACAACCGTAGGCACAAATACTACATTGGTGTTCCATGGACATCGATCAAACGTTAGCATTCTCTCACTGAAATAAGGAACCTTACTTCACTGAGCCAAAATTAAGAATGACATCTAATTTGTATTTTTCACACCTCCTAAAATGTCCATATTAAAAATTTATTGGCAACATTTGTTTGTAAGAGATTGTAATCGGAAAACACTTTTCTGATGCCCGTGTAGATAATTTCGGAGTGTCTATCGACCTCTATTATAGATAAGGTTCTCTTCAACTCAGTAAAAGTCGGTTAAGTGGTGCATCGTCTTCGTTCGGTTTTGTACGGTTTTCTTTAGGGCTAAATTGCTGAGAGCGCAAACTGAAAAAAACAGTGTAATATATGTCAGTTCCACATGTGTCGATCCACGAGTCCATTGTGACAGAGCAAGTTCCACAATTGTTTTAACAGGCGTGATCCGCTATGTTCGAAATCAGGACAAAAGGACAATTCACTACTTTACAAATAATGTGGATTTCATTCTTCCTTCTACCATACAGAAAAATACATTTTACTGCACAAGATAGACATGCAATAATGTGAAATCGCTTTTTCGTTATCATTAATATATTTGTAGCCAATCCCCTTAGGGCAAAATATTTTCTGATTTAAGATTAAAATGATCACTCCAATTTTCCTAAAAGTCACCTTCGACAGCTGATAATAAAATAAGTTTTTCACGATGCAATTGCGATATCATTTCATATTAAACCGGCTTCAACATTCAAGACTCTTGGGAAAGAACTCAGGAAGGCCCGGTCGCGGTAGCCTCTATTTCATTACGGGAACACATTATCATCTGTCTTCATTGCGCTATTGGACGCGGGAGCAATGTTAGAAAAATCTTAGCCCTGTGACCCTTCTCAAAAAACAAAAATCTCATCTTTACTTCATCACTGTTAATCTCCACATCTTCCACCTTTTGAACACATCTGTATCTGCCAATGGTCATAATCTGTCTTGAACGTATGAAAATGAATGAGTAAATAAATGCTACGTGAAATTTTACGCGGATAGATTGTTATTGATATGGTGGTCCTTGAGAATCGTTTGATGACCTTGTTACATAAATAGAAACTAACTAAAATCTCTTTTCCATGTGTCCAGTTGAACAAACATCCCCAAGGAATGAAATCAAATTAGGCTTTCATTTCAGCATTGTATTAGAAATAAAAATTCCTTTAGAGAGGAAGTGAAAGTAAGATAAGCTTTTCTTATTCAAACTTTTGAGTAATGAGTTTTCTATAAATATCAACTTCGAGTCATGGACATCATGTGCAATATAATGTGCACTCATCGAGAACGCCGTACTTTCTGTAAGATAATTTGTTCGAGAAGATTTGAGGAGAATCAGAGTCTCATGTTTGGCAATTTCGTTCCCAGAGCCGTGGACGTGGACTCTGGAAACGAGATTGGGTGTTTGGCAAACCATCACGCATGCGCCGGTTTAATGCTTGCTGAAGTATCTTTCTTTCTTTACGATTCTTATGAATATAAGTTTAAGTTTTTTTTTTGTTGCAAGGCCGGCGTTTTATTACTTTCAATTTTCATGATCACAGCATTTAACGACTTCAGTATTATCTAGAGTATTATCTCCCCTACTGGGCGGCTACATAGTGTAAATTTACCGGACATGTCTAATTTACAAACACTCTTGTTCTTTGGCCATTTCAATTTAACGAGAAATAAAATGCAAACAGCGGCAACAAACATAACACATGAACTACGCATGGTTTGAAGAATAATCTAAAAATAATCAAGTAAATTTTAGATTATTTTTCAAACCATGCGTAGATCATGTGTTATGTTTGTTGCCACTGTTTGCATTTTATTTCATGTCTAATTTACTGAAGAATCTTATTCAGTACGACCCGATCTAAACTGACACCTTGGAATCGCCTTGGAATCGCCAGTTAAATCTTGCACAATGGCCTATTTTTTCAGTAAAGACATTAACTAGAACTTAATAACTGTTGTAACGAATACTGGATATAACGAACCATTGTTTTTGCAGTGCGCCAGCTTGTTACAGCTAGCGAACGATGTTTGCTGTAAAGAGAAACCAACAAATACCATGGAAACTCTGTTCTGTAAATTTCAGAGCAGCTGTGATTCTTCCAAAGCAGCCCATCCTAATCAGTGAAGGGTCTTCAAAATACGTTTCATTGTAACAGTTACCATTTAGATGCCAAAAATAATCTGTGCATGTTACCCGCGTTGCATTCAGTGAAAATGACTATGAACAACGATAATTTTCTTTTTATTTGCAGTGTATTTCGACAGAGAAATGGAGCTGCTGATCAACACAACAACATGTACAATGACATGGACTCGTAACCACTACAAAGGCGCCGAAGAGATCCGAACATTCGACCTACTCACAGAGCAAAACCAACAAATACATGGGCGTTATAAAGTCTGCAAAATCGAATTTACTTCGTCGATATTCATCGGCAAAAAGGTGCGTGTTAAAATCGGTGGAAATCGAGCACTTTCTCTGGTCAGCACACATGGGAGTATTGAAATCAATTCGCCATTAAACATCAGCGGGTCAGCGATGTACACGGGGATCTCTAACACGAGTATTGGAGGCTACGGCAAGACTTCAGACGACGGCGTAGATGGAGGTAGGCATACACCATCCGGGTCGCTTGAGACCCTTTACACTTCTGGGGCTATCTCTCCCAGGGAGATAGGCGCGGGGGCCTAATAGTTAGCGCGCTGGCTCCGGAGCGAACGGTCCTGGTTCGAGCCCTGGGCGAGGGCACTGTGTTGTGTTCTTGGACAAGCCACTTCGCTATCACAGTTCCTCTCTCCACCCAGGTATATGAATGGGTACCGGCGACATAATGCTGGGGGATAACCCTGCGATGGACTAGCATTCCATCCAGGGGGAAGTAGAAATACCCCTAGTCTGTTAACGCTACAGAATCCGGGAAAAGCGTCAGCTATATGAGCCACTTGCTCGACGCAACATTTACGTCGCTTAGGGCACCACCCATTCGAACCCATACAGAAGAAACGTGTAGCTCACGGAGTGGGCACTGCCGGCATCCTGCAAAAAAGCCTACTTTGAGTTATTCTTCCTTTTCAATTTTTATGGGACTTTAAAAATGGAAAACCTAATTAAAGATAACACAATACTTCAATTAATTGCTCAATGAAAAAGTAGCACCTTAGTTATCTATTGAGTACCCCACCTGGTCGATATTAACTTCAATTTACATGTTTTGCGCGCTTTTGTGCACGCTTGCGTGTTAAAAAGTAAGGACGCCCTTAATCAGTGTAATGTTGCCGTTTGTTTCGTTTCACACTCAGGCCCCGCAAAGATCTCAAACTGTAGCTCCGCTGACTTGTACGGAAGGGATTTTGAGACGCTATTAGGAGGAAGTGTGTGTTTATCTTGTAAGTAGCTATCTTAATTGCTATTTTTCGTTTTTCGGTTTTTAGTACTACGCCTTTAAAAACAATATTTTAGGAAGCAATTTATTGTAAGGACTGTCCTTTTAAATATCGAGGGGAATTCTAAATTTTCTGAATCTCTTATATTCTTATTCTCAATTCCTCAAACAATTGAGCTAACATAAGAATCTTTCCTCAAATGTAGCCAACGCGAACTCTGTTATTACAGCCATCGGAGGAGGGGCCCTGGAGCTAAAAGCAGAGAATGGAGCGATCGTCATAGGTAAACAAAATGATTTATAGTAGTAAAATGATATCTTTTTTGAAGACTTGCTTCCGTCTGCATAGCCTTTTAAGTTACAAATTATGCTTTATAACAGCGTCCTGATGTTACTATTTACCACGAGTGTGGTAAACTATTTTACATTCTTAGAGCGGTTTTCACTTGTGTTTTATTTTTATTCTGTATTACCGCATTGGTGATTGGTTTAAAAATCTCACGCGACTTTCCCATCCAATCAGAAGTAAAACCAAAGTCACTCGTGACTTGTTCGCCCACGCGGCTGATTTTTCCCGCCCTTCATGCCGACTACATGTATCTACTACGTGTTTCTATTGGTTGACTGGAATATCCTTTTCCCAAGTTGTGTGTGATTGGTCAAAGTGATTAGTTTGATTTTAGTTTTACGACACTCAAAGAAACTCACTCTATTACACTGAAGTTTTCTCCTCTCACGCTGATTGTATGGTTTTGTATATGCATAATGGCCGACGCTAACTTAACGATCACTTAAAATCCGTGCAGACTCTAGAAACTTAGCCATTAAAGTAGAAGCTAATTTCAAGGCAGGAACGAATACCTTTTTTCATGTTTCTTTTATTTTATAGCTGCTACCATCTCAGCGGACGGATTCTCAAACACTGACAAGGCCGGCGCCATGGGAGGCACTGTCCGGTTACACGCCAAAAAGGTAAGCTGATAATCATTTTTACCAGCCTAGTCCCAGGATGTTCAAGGGAGTCTGGGCTCCATCCTGAGCGGTGACGCCCCAGGCTTTACGCGGTCACCTCAGTAAACTGGAGAGAGCTTGAGTTCTTACTTCATATAAAAGAACGCTTCAAATGGTAAAGTGGCTCTGTTGAGCAACAGTTGTCTTGTGAGGCTGTTTATTGTTGATTTGTGTGTGCTGGCACTAGTTGAGATTAGGTCTTTGGGACATGGCGTCTTCCACATTTTTTTGCTTGTTTGTTGTTACAGTTGTTATCATTTTTGTTGCAAACCAATCTTTGCTTTACAGGTCATTTTGCAACGAGTAGGTCTCCTGACAGCTCGTGGTTCGCTCGCCGGTGGTGGCGTGATCCAGATTAAGAGTAGCGAGGATGTCTTAGGAATCTGCGACTCAAAATTTGACGTCACCGGTAGCACGGTTGGTCTTGTCAATATTCTAGGTGAGTACAAATGACAACATAACCACGTGACGTAACGGAGGTGGCCACCCCCCTCACTTTTGTGCACACAGCCTGCTTTTCTTTTGGTGTGCACCAAGAATGCGGGCTCTCGCCAAGGAAGATTTTTTGATCACTCGCAGAGAGCACATAATTATTAACTGAGCGGAATAAACTCTAGCTAACTCTGAGTCCGTGTCTGTAAATTGAATGAATTGGTTGATGAATGTCCGTGAATTGAAAGTACTGAGCGCGGACTTCCAAATCGGAGTTGGTTCAATCTCGAGCCAGAATCCGCACACGCCTTATTGCTGACCAAAAATAAGCGAGCTTTGGGAACGAGATTGCCACAAAAAAGGTAGCCCGCAAATACAGCCGTTCGCCAAACCTGCCGAGAGCGATGAGAGGCGGCTGTATTCGCAGCTACAAAAACAGAAACATTAATTTTCTCCAAGATCAAATAATAATAAATTTAATAATGATAATAATGACAATGACAATAATGATGATAATCCTAGAAACTAAAAATGTCTCACAGAATTTATCTAAAGGCTAAAAATAAAAATGCAGAAAAATGAGCTCCCATTTTTTCTGCAAGAATTCTACACTATTGACATCCACCATGTTATTTCTAATGAAGACCCAGCTCTTGTTGTTTCTAGATAAGTAAAAGGAGAGGATGTTAAGGGTCAAGGGAAAGGAGAAGGGAGGGGAGGGGAGGGAGAGTGGAGGGAGATAGCTGATGTAAATTGGGATGGGTTGGCGAGAAACTGCGGTTAACCAACTTTATAGTAGCTCAAAACAAAAGCGTCTTTTACAATTTTATTTTCTACCTATTCAGTTTCAACTGCGAACACATTTCAAGTGCAGTACATTCAGCAAGGAATCTTAGAAATCGACACTACCAATGCTATATGGATGCACAAGCTGGCGACAAATGGTTCCATGGCATATTCGTATTACGGCGAAATAGAACCAAAGACATTGCCAGGCGGAAATATTCAATACAACGTCTCGAAATTTGAGTTTCAGACACCAATACTGATTAACGGCTCTGCAGCAGTTAAACTAACGGGTTCTCACTCACTCTTTTTGTCCAGTAAAGAGGGTATCTTTATTGGTGCGGATATTGATGTCGGAAAAACCAGACCTCACGAGGAGAGAATTGTCGGAGGATTTTGCGTCAGTGGCTCTGAAGCTTCAGGTAAATCACAACTCTGGAATACCTTATCCGTTGATTCATTATTTTTCATGAAATGAAAAGACAGTGCAACTTTCATATAGAACCCTAAGGAAGAATAACCTAATTGTTGCGTTGTCGTCCAGGCTCCTACATGCTCGATCTTCGCGATTGTGTGACTTCTTAATGATAATCAACAGCAACATAATGACACTATATAATCGATAGTTCTGATACGGGTCCGTTAGTGAAATATATAAATATTTGGTTTCACTTTTGTTAATCAGAAGGAAAAGGCCCTGGGCGAGGGCGGCGTGATGCCAATGCTGGCGCTGGGCATGGCGGGAACGGAGGCTTACTGTTTGAGGATGATGAGCAGCGAATTTATGGCAAAACATATGGAATACATCCTGATATACATCTTATTGGTGGAAGCACAGGTAAATAAGCGGTGACTTATTTATTCATGGGCACCAAGCAAACAAACAAATATATACCAATTAGTCGAGTTATTAAATATAGTTAAGAACTTCTTTTATTTTGTCGTTAATCGATTGGTCTATCGATCATTCAATCAGTCTCTTTATCCCAATCACGATCATTTATTTTACTTATTTTGTTTCATTCTTTACTATCTCATCACAAATTAAGCAATGTAGACAGAACGGACCTGATCTTGATCAAATTCTCCCAGGCAAACAATCGCATTGATCATAATTTTGAGTTTGACATTGAAACGCATTCATTCATCCCGCACTTATGTCCAGGATTGAACGCAAGTATAGTTTAATAAGTACTTCATGTTTGACTGGGCAGACTGGGTTATTTGGCAATTCCATATTACTTCATATTTGCGAGAAGGCCCAGGTGTGTTTTGGTTAACTTTTATTAAAGGTTTTTAGCTCTAATTTATAGATTTTTATTTGTATTATTGCATAATATATATCTAGTGTTAGGACCTTCATGTAAACCACTTCTAGTGATGGAGTTTCCTAATAAAAGATTGTTATTATTATAAGAGGACACCTTGTGATGCCTATCATAAAGAACGCGCATCCCATAAGCGTTCAATCCTGGACATATCTAATGCTATGTAAAAGCTTAAAGGAAGATTCAAATTAATTAATTACGTTGCAGGCTGAGGGAAAAAGAAGCTTTTTGTGAGCTTTTCTTTGCTAATTGTAATTTTGTTAACCACAGGAACATCGAATTGCTCGTCAAATAATTGTAAGTGTCCACAACAAGCAAACAAACAAACAAGCAAACATCACTTTTCAATACATGTTTCGCCATTAATTTCAGTTTGCATTTAAGGGCCCACTGACGCATAGTTTTGGATCCGTTGCTAGGGACATTCATGGTTATGTAACTTTAACAAGTTTTCTCGTTAAGGGGCTGTATGTGTAACTAACATCTAGTACCAAGTTGTATGTGGAGCAAACACAATTTTCTAACGCAAATGTGACGTCATTAAGTCACGCCGATGATCTCGTGATCAATTAAAAAGTCTGCGTCGTGATCTTTATTTCCTTTTGCGTCTTGGTAAGCATGGATTTCTATTCATTATGAAAGATTAAGATTTTTTGGAGAGATTTAAAATATTGATTTGTCCAATACACACCACACATACCTTTCACACTACCCCGCCCGTGTAGGTTTTTCTACGTGAGCATTGGTCCTGCTCGTACTGTGTGCGCTAGTTTAGCTTCTTTGCCCTCCCTGAGTGAAGAGAAGTAACTGTTGCAGTCTAGTTTAGTTTGCGACTTGAGCAAAATTTCCAATGACCGCCATCCTATTTCCTGGAAAATCGTCCAAATTAACTTGGGGGAATTAAGCTTGCAGCTTTCAAATCCAACACGAGAAAGGAGGTTAATCTATAAATGAAACGATACGGTGGAGATTAACTATAGAACTTGAGCGCGAAGAATACTTCCTTGATCGCTTGCATGTCCACATCAAGTTTACTTCTTCCGCACCTTCGTCTCCATTTTTCACGCGGGCACTTGTCCAACTATCGCAGGCGAGTCATGCTTCTCTTGAGTCACAGTCTATATTTTCTAGTTAACTTGTAGTTGTCTCATTTAGGTACCACAGAGGACGAACCCGAGCATATTATAGCATGTGGCGGAGGAGCTATTGAAATTTACACAGAGAAGAATTTAACTATCAGTAAGTATTCGAGGCAGGTCCGCTCAGGTCTCCTGCGGGGTCGTTTATTGAGCGTGTTACTAGCTATAATTATATTAAAACAACACTGACAACTTTGTACACAGAAGCACACCGTTATTTTATGTTGTTGTTATATTACAAGCACCCTTGACACGTGACCTATTCTAAAATTGAAATAAGCGCCCCGGCGCTTATTCCAGGGTTTAAGGTATTGTATTTTGTTTCTGTTTCAGATGCTGCCATCCGCGCCAATGGCAAGACGTTTTCAGTTTTTAATATGTCTAGCAGCGGTGGAAGCAGTGGAGGAACTATTATACTCGAGTCCATGAAGGTGAAAAATGCTAAGAGGACAAATCCAACAACACATACTTACCTCCTACGTATTACACGACTGAGAGATCCGTTCCATTAGTTATTGCCTGAGTTAAATCCTTAACATTTGTCATTGACTAAACATGATTTCACATAGGCACGCAATGCATGCATATAGTATACGCTGTGTCTTACCGCGGAGGGCTGCTGTTGTTCTTGTTCTTTACATTCTATGTTTCTGCACGTACGTCCTTGATCACAACCTGCAGAATAATATTTGGAAACATTTGTAATCGCGAAACACCCACGTTTCCTCCATCTAACGTTTACAGCGTACTATTCTCGCTCACTTCTCCCACTTCTTTATGTTGAAGCACGTGATCCTCGGTGACAATGCAAAACTAGAAGCTAAAGGAGACGACGCAGTCAAATCAAACGCTGACGTGGATTCACCCCGTGGGGGAGGTGGAGGAGGCGTTATTGCGATCTTCTACCAGGAGGGGCTGGTGGGAAACCCTCCAACTCCATTTGGAAACACTAAGGGAGGAGTGGGTACTACCTCAGGAGGCAACGGCCTGGTGGTTTTAAACGGTATGCTATTATAGCTTCTATTTAGAGCAAGAGTGAAAAATGGCAACGTTTAAAATAAGGTAATAGTTTTACAAGTGTTTTGTTAAAACTCTTTTGATTTTCAGCGTGTGCCTAAGGGTTAAATGTCCTCCACCTCTTTAGACTTGTTGCCCACACATATTGCTTACAGCACTTCTCGACGCCAAAAATATTGGATGTTGTTTTTCAGGAACTCTAATAAGAGCACTGGAACAAATTTGTAGTTTCAAATGTAAAAACTGTAAATGAATGATGAAACGTCCACGAAATTAAAATTAGGGGGAAGATTTTTTGTTCATTGTATTACTTATTTATTTATGTCACCGCTCAAAGTTTTAGTGATAACGAAATAACTTTAATTTTTTCGTCATCACGGAATATTTTTATGTGTTTCTTCGACGTCATCAGTTTCCTCATTTTCTTATTTCTTTACTCTATACAGAGGACAGGAAAAACGGATTTCCGGTATCCGGTACGTTCTTCTTAATGATTAACAACAACTGATAATATTAATATTTGTTTACGAAGGTTTACAAGGCTTTTGTAAAGGCCTCGTAAAATGGAGGCGCAAGTTGTCGCAAGTTCATTAATCGCACGTACACGCACTGAGTTGTTTAAAAAGCCATTTCAGTTCTATTGCGCGCGCTGCGATTCAGCAAACAAAAACACTTGTTTTGACGCGTTGGATGGCTAAACGGCGAAGCATTTGCGTTGACTTGTGTGCAAATTTGATCTCGACCAAAGTGAACGCACGTCATCGCAAGTGCACGCAAGTCCTAGACAAACGGAGACGCCTTAAGAAAAGAAGCTAGAAAAGTTGACGCAATTAGTACAGGTTTGCTATTTTGATTGAGATTAATTTTTCTCTGTTCTTTTCCGCAGTTATCGAAGACAAAGAAAACTATGTAGGTTGCGTAAATATCAGTGCTCCATTATCCGCTCCTCGCAGAATGATTCTTAAAGCTCACGAAGCGGCACCTTCAAAATGTATTGAAAAATGTCGTACTTTTCATTGGGCTTTCATTCAAGATAAAAACTGCACATGCTCGAACGACAACTCAACTGTACGCAAAGTGAACGAAATGAGATGCTCCGTCAGATGCTTGTCAAACTCTTCACTTATTTGTGGAGGCAAACAGACCTTCAGTGCATACAAGACAGGTAAAAGGTTTCTTTGTTTGATTAACTTTCGCAAGACGTCTGGTTATTTTCCTTTTAACATTTGTCACATATTTTCTAGCTGTTTCAAAAGGTTAAATGATAAACTTAAATGCATTAAAGATCAACATGCACCACAGTGGTAAAAACAATGGGCTCTTTGAAGCCAGCAATCACAGGTACCGTACTAAATAACACCTTGCCGGAGGGAAAGAACTGCACTGGCACATCCAAAACAAAGCGACTCCAACCAGTCACGCTTGCCTTTTTTCTTTGAATTAAATGTCCCTGATTGGAGCTTGCCCTCCACCGTGGCGGATGTTGTTAATCTGCAAAGAGCCCATTGAATTGGGCGGTGCGGTGTTGTGTTTTAGACTTAATTTCCAGTCATTTGGTAGAGGTTCTCTGCAGTTAGAATTTGAATGCCAGTATATATAAACATGCATTTGAAACTTTATTCTTTTACCCGTCTCACCCACTTCTGACGCGGTTTCGCGCTGTACTTCCATATATGGCGGGTTAGCTGTATTTAAACTTCTTCCTAGCCTGCAAAGCAAAGGAAGTCAAGTATAACAAATAGATACGCAATGCGTGCAAAGGTAATAATATTATACCTGTTACTGAACAAAACTAAGATAAAACTAAGAGGTTGACAAAATATAGGTACGTAACGTGTCCAAAGGCGCATAGGCTGAGTAAAGGCCGTAAGTCTTAGAACCAACTGCATGCGGCAACTGTCACCCAGGAAACAAAAACAACAAAGATAAACGAACATTGCTACGAAGAGATATAGATGATAATACATGGTTTCTTGGAGATATGAAATTTATCTTCGAGTGTCCAAATCGATAGCTCACGAGTGAGCGCAGCGAACGAGTGAGATATCGGATTTGAACACGAGAAGATAAATTTCATATCTCCAAGAAACCATGTATTATTAGGTTTATTATATAAACCTACTAATTACGATGTTTTTGACGATTTTCCGAAGATTTCCGACCATTTCCGAAGATTTCCGAAAATTTTCAAAATGTTGTCCGAAGGTTGTACGAATGTTTTCGAACATTTTCCGAGAATTTCCGAAGTTTCCCGAAGATTGCCGAAGATTGCCGAGGAAGATCCGAAGATTTTTCGACTTAAATATCGATTTACTTTGGCTCATTCAGCATTGGAACATGGCAAACTCTGCAAGCCGATTGGTCAAAAATGATATCACACGTGTGGATATCATTTTTATCCACACATGTGGGATACCATTTTTTCGGCTATTTTGCTTGGTTACCAAGCAAAAATGTAAGAATTGGGACCATTGAAGCACTCTCTGACACACATTTTTGTATACTCTCAAGGGACTGCTTTAATTTGTCAAGGGAATACTTTTCGCTGTGGGTGATAAAAAACGTCACTGGATAGGAATGCGTGAACAGTTCTCGAGCGGAAGTCTTATTTTCACACGTCCCTCGGAAGTGTTATTTTCACGCGTCCCTCGTTAGTTAGCCTGTGTAGCTTTGCAATCTACAGGTTGGTATTTTTCAAAGATCTGTTCCAGACATCGATTGAATCGTTTAGTTTAATATGTTAATAGGTGCTGTAAATTCTTTGTCAGGGGATATTGGCGAATTCTATTGTCTATTGTTACAAATCTGCTGTTTGTCGTCTTAATTCATAGAAGTATTTTTAGCTCGTCACGCAATGTGCCCTCACGTACAGTTTTCAAGCAGCTTCTAAAGACTTAATAAAGGAAAATGGTAATGTACAATAACGGTTTTAACTTAAATTGAATATGTTTATTAAAAAACGCATTAATAGCTCCATGCATCTAAGACGGTGTTATTATATCCGCGCATTGAAATACGTTTCTCACCGAATGTCGGTCGTTTTGCCTATAAGATGATTTTCGTGCAAGTCGATTCGTCTACATTTTTACTCTTTTAGAACGAGGAATAACATTGTGTTAAGCGTGTTTGGGCTCTGACGTTTCAAGAACGAATAATATACATTATGTTTAAATTTTAGGGTAGGCTAAACATGAGAGATAGTCTGGGCGATGAATTGCAAGTAAAGTGTAGGCGAATCGATCGTCGAAACGATCGGATACGTTTTCACCGGAACTGTTTTAGCACACTCTACCCCATGATTTTCTATTTAGACCATCGGTGAAGCCATTGAGTGAGTGTACAATGATGGTCCGAACTTTAATGGAATGTATGGAAGGATCGGTAAAGAGTCTAAGTAAATATAGCCTGCGAATACAGCCGCCTCTCATTCGCTCCCGCTACTACGTGCGAAACGCGTCTTCGCGTTTCGCACGTAGTAGCGGGAGCAAATGAGAGGCGGCTGTATTCGCAGGCTAAAGTAAATAATGTAGGATCTCACCGGTTCAAAATGTGCCGAAGTTTGTTGCCTTGGATACGATTTGATAGTCACCTGACGAATCACGTGGATTAAGTGTTAGTGTAATTTTTGCTTACGCAAGCCAGATCGATTTTATATCTGGAACGACAGAATGTGCACAATGGCTTTTATCTATTCGTACGAATATTATTAGTACAAGGATACGTTTGTTACGCGTTGAGGCAACAGAGGTATTGCTCAACATTAGTTTGCTTTAATAGATCACAAGTCTTTTGTTTGTCGTCTTCATTGAAAGAAGTATTTTTAGCTCGTCACGCAATCTTTTGTTTTGACCACAATTCACGGACTTGATCACGACTTAATGCAGCTTCTCAAGACTTCAGACAGGAAAATGGTAATGTACAATATTGCTTCGAACTTAAATGGAACCTAACTGGAATTTTTAGAAGGATCGGTAAAGCCACTTAGTGAAAAATTGACTGCAAAAAGCCGTCGGGCTAAAATTAAACTTACGCTTTAGCGTGAATAATGAAGGATCTCACGGCTTCAAAAAAGTGCAGAATTTTGAAGCTTTGATACATTAGTAGCTACATCTTGAAATGAGAATTAATCTAAAACAAAACTTCCTTCAAGTTTCTTTCATTTGCCCAGTTAACGTTTGGAATTTTAGGCTTCTGAAGCGTATTGATTTGAAAAGCACATGGTGACATCTGATATGCAGCGTGAGGCCGACTTACCATCGCGTTGTTGTTTATTTAATAATTGTGTTCAGTTTACGACCTTTTACATGCAAAGATTTACTACAGTACTTCGGAAAATGCAAACAAGTATTTTTTTGTTATTAGTTATAGTGATGGATAGCATAAAAAGCAATGTGAGTGTTTATTTTGCCGTAGGAATTTCAGTAGTTGTCCGCTATCTCACGGCACCATGATTCGCAAATTATTATCCCCAGTTACCGCTTTTCTGTACCAAGATAATACCACTGGTGGTTAAATAAATGTCAGTGACAGTTGTACAGAATGAAAGCCTACCTTTCACCAGAGTGTTTCGAACTAGCGTTATATTTTGTAGAAAGAGTTCGTGTTTTTGCGAGTTGTTAAAATGACGCGCGGAGGTGAAGAAGTTTTTTTCACCGTCTTCAAGTTTGGTCTGGGATCAATTTATCAAGGTTGATAATTAACATTTCAAATCATGAATTGGTCTTTCAGCGTGTCTAGTTGTAATAAAAGTTTACTTCAGAAAGAAACTATTTGTCTGAATTTAGTATGCATATGGTATATTTTTTTCCACTCGCACGTTTATGTTAAATGCCGTTTAAGAGCCAGGAATGTTTGAGGGGGTGGGTGCGCGCTAATAAAAGCCTTCTAGACTGGGAGTCAATGGGTTAATGCATCGCAAATCGCTTTCAATAGTAACATTTCCCCAACGTATACTCCATACAAAATAGTCGAATCTCGAAGAGATCTTTGATTCTCGATTTGCTACCACTCGCTAAAGCACTGCAGTTTATATATAGAGGATAATACATGGTTTCGCGGAGATATGAAATTTATCTTCGAGTGTTCAAATCGATAGCTCACGAGTGAGCGCAGCGAACGAGTGAGATATCGGATTTGAACACGAGAAGATAAATTTCATATCTCCAAGAAACCATGTATTATTCTTTTTATTATATAAACCTACTAATTACGATGTTTTTGACGATTTTCCGAAGATTTCCGACCATTTCCGAAGATTTCCGAAAATTTTCAAAATGTTGTCCGAAGGTTGTACGAATGTTTTCGAACATTTTCCGAGAATTTCCGAAGTTTTCCGAAGATTGCCGAAGATTGCCGAGGAAGATCCGAAGATTTTTCGACTTAATATCGATTTACTTTGGCTCATTCAGCATTGGAACATGGCAAACTCTGCAAGCTGATTGGTCAAAAATGATATCACACATGTGTGGATATCATTTTTATCCACACGTGTGGGATACCATTTTTCTCGATTTGCTACCACTCGCTAAACACTGCAGTTTATATAATAAAATAAAATAATATATAAAACGTTACTTCAATTGCTTCCAGTCACGTTTAATTCAAGCTGTCACCCAGCGATAATTTTCATCGTAATTCTGGCCATGTTTTGTAACATTGTACATAAAAAAAGGTGATACAATCTTTCATCTTAGCAATGCAAAGAGCTCAAAAGTTTATATGAGTAATAACATAAAAGCAGTAATAAAATGTATTTTGCCTAGTTTGTCTTTGAGTATAAGACTTCCGATTTTTATCAGCTGTTTGATAAGAAGGTAATTTTAGAAGTTAACGATATTTATTTTCACCGACGCCAATTCGTCGCGGCTTTTAGCAATGTCAATCACTTACGACAGTTTTCATTTTATTGGCAACAATAATGTAGCGGAAAGCTATGATTTATGCAGCAGTTGAGGAAAACGCGAGTGATCTGAATGGTGTTTTCCAAATTAAATGACAGCTGTTCAAATTTGGCGGACGAAGAGAGCCTTCACTTGCAAAGTTATCAATCTCTAAAATAAAATGAAAGCTATCAGACCCTATACAAACTGTGTAGGTGTATGTTTTTCCTACACTGGGTCTTAATTTCGGACCTTTAAGGGAGGTCGATTTCCATTTTATTCAGTTATCTCTTTCCGAGGGTTCGGGTATAATAAAAAGAAAGTGAATCCCCCCCTCCCCTCTCGACACACACACACACACCACCACCCTTCCAAATTTTTTGCACCCCCTTTCCTCGCATCTCCTTTACAGAATATCAAAACTGACGGTCTCTCATGGCATGTTCTGTATGTTTCCGCGCGATGGAATTATTAAAAGAAACTGGTCTGGTTTTTCTTCGGGCCACAGAGTGCGCCTGGCGACATATCATGGCTATCGTTTGTGTATGTGACGTAAAAAATAAAGTGCTTTCATTTTAGATATACCGTCCACTTCGTCGGCTTCTTCCGTTGCTCTCGCCCACTTACGACTTGAATGTTACAACAAAGCTAAAATTGTGGAAAAAAGAAAATCAAACAAAATGTTTCCCCTACGACTCATTTATGCTTGGAGCGTTTTAAAATTCGGCTTCTTTCAGTTCACTTCTAATAAACATTTAAAATAACACCAGTTGGCCTTTAGAACTAATCAAAATTCAAATCTCCTGTTGGTCTTTACGATTGGCTGTACTTACCGTAAAAGTGCCATTTTATGGCTTGCTGCTCTTTCTTGGAGGAAGACCTATATTTATTTGTTTGTCTTCTTGTTTGAAATTCATATGCGTGGATTATATTTTTAATTTAAGTATAGCAGGCAAGAAGCGAGGTAGTCGCTAAACATTTTAAAAGAAGTATTTTGGTTCAGGAACTCAGGATGCTGCTTAAAGAAATTATCATTTTGTAGGTAATTTACACGACTTATTTATTGATTGACAACCTGTCAATTTTTGTCAGACCAAGTGAAATGAACGGATCTTAAGATAAAATTGCTTTTACTGTCTTCGGTGGAATGAGTAGTTTCGTGAGAAAAGGCATCAGATTTTGAATTAAAATACATTACATTTTAAATGCACTCGCTGTATAGTTTGGCGAGAAAATTTGCTGGAAAACACCATACCGGAAGCTTTAGATTTTTTGCGAAAAATCGATAATGGTATTCGTTGTTGATACCACCATAATCGACCTCAGCAAATAAAAAGCTGGATGTTTAATTTACAAAAGAAAGCCGCGAATGGCATCGGCTAATATCTTATCTCAACGGATGTACGGTGCAGGAGTTGATGTTCAAAGTAAACCACGCAGTATTCCAAATTTTAAATCAAACCGTTATCTCTTTAGTCACGGCTTCAAAAGTAAAGAACCGAGCTGTAGGTGGTTTTACCTCCCTCAGGAAAATCAACAGATCTCAATCTGGCGTTATCAGTGGTGGAAAATAGTCTACCAGATGGCTGCGTTGGGGTGGAGAAAATTCATACGTCCGTAGCAACAGGCATGCCCCGAGGAATCAACTGATCGAGTTTTTTAAAATCCAGATATTGAATCTGAGGTAGAAATTGAATCTTCCTTGTTTGCCCGAACAGTGCTTCGCTGAGCTGCGGTCAGGTTTAAATTGTCTGGCTAACAATTACCGGTGAAGTAACAGGTACTCAGTTGGCAATTCTTCAAAGCAAATTCAAGACTGTCACTGTATATGGTAAAATCAGCCTTTGTGCTACAATGAACAGCTCCACAACTGGAACATTGACTATACCAGCAACGTCCAACCAACCAACAATGACAAACGCACAATGTGCTCAGTTGAGTAAAGTTCTGCCGCAGGATGGCGACCTGTTCTTTCCATATGTGGCCAACTGTGTTCTTATGTCAGTCCTAAGTGTAACAGCAGTGATCGGTAACGTTTTGATCCTGGTATCGCTCTGTAGAGCGCCTCAATTCCTGCGACAGCCGTCGTACTTTCTCTTAGTTAACCTTGCCTTTGCGGACTTGTGCGTCGGTTTCGTAGCTGAACCACTGTACTTGATATACAAGATTTCTTATTTGTTAAATCCACTTTCTATCCTGTCCTGTTACACCGGGATTGTGTTCAACTTCTTTTCCTATCTTTTAACATCATTATCCCTTTGGACCGCGGCGGTGATTTCGCTGGATCGACTTTTGGCGCTTCTTCTCCACATGAAATACAGCGCAATTGTGACTAGATGGAGAGTTGTTATGTCGATTACTGTCTTGTTGGCGCTCAGCTTTGCTTTCGCCTCCATGTTTGAGTGGGCGCTCGACGCGCAAAACACTGTTCTCGTATTCGCGAATTCTCTGGCGCTGTTAATCGCGCTGTTATCTTATGTGAGGATTTTTCAAATCGTTTGCTATCATCAAAGACAAATTTCGAGTCATCAGGTGGGCGAGATATCTTTCACAGACAGAGGTGAAACGGATTCGTTGGGTACTTCCTTTCATGGACAAGAAATTAGAGAACAGTTGAAAGTAGTTGCTGCGGAAACCGGCGGAAAAAAAGCAAGAGTTGATAATAAGCAAGTAAAGGAAACGAAAGGAGTGAAAATCGATCAGGAAAAATCGTATCATCAACAATTACAAGAAAAGCGAAGAAGCGACTCCTTTCAGAATGACGGGCGCTTTACTGCAAGCGAGGGTTTGGAACTCAAGCTGCTAAATGAGCAAATGAAAATTCCACGATCTAACGACCAAAACAAAAGCAAGGAACAAGCTCGATGCCTTGAAAATTTGGCAGCAAAAGACAATCCAACTCAAAGTGTGAAAACTACACAGAAAAATCAACATTTTGAAACAACAGGTGTAACTAACACAGCGGCACTAATAGATATTTCTGTCCTAGAAAAACTGGATCTTGGAGCGGAGCTAACAATATGTGCATTTAAAGAAGAGGAAGAAAGCCAAAGATTGCCGCGAGCAGGGGAAGAAAGAAAAAATATCCCATCAAGGAAATTAGGCGGCAGTGAATTGCCCCAGGAGACCCGAGTTAGTAATTCAGAATTCGAATTGACTGAAATTCAGCGCGAAGATGAAAACAAATTAAAAATCAATAAACAGCAAGGGGAAAATTGCACCCTTGGAGAAAAGCAATTTGATATCAAGAACGAGAACCGAAATAATGTCACAACAGAGGAAGAAACGCCTACGTCAAGTGGAGAAACACAAGAACTAAACGATAAAGTGACTACAACGCCAGTCATTACTGTCAAACTCAACGAGAGCTCGGCAATCAACGAAATGACAAATACCAATCAAATTACAAACAAAGCTAGGAAACGATTTAGAATGAAACATTTCAAGAAGTCATTTTACAACATGTTTGTGATCTGGTTTCTTATGCTGTTGTGTTATCTCCCTGGAATATGCACGTCAGGAATGTTCTTGTTGATGGGGCGCAGCTATTCAATGCACTTAGCGTTCAATTTTACTACCTCTGTAATGTTTTTGAACTCAAGTATCAATCCCATTATATTCTGTTGGAGAATCAGGGAATTTCGCGCCGCCGTGAAGAAGACTCTTAAAGAAGTGTTTGGCATTCGGAACAATCAGCGTTGCTGATAAAACAATATGAGAGGCTTTTAAGTCTTAAACGACGATGATATATTGTGCTTGGTCTTCAAACGTTGTAGAAAATCATTAATGTTTTATATTTTGAGTGAGATCTTAACAGCCTCGACAGCTAAGTAAATACACCGATTTCTAGTTGCGTTTCAAAAAAACCTTTTATTCGATGCGAACGGTTTGGTTCTGTAGTTAAAAGTGTTACGTTTTTGCTGTTGCGTGTGCCGTTCATTAATTATCTGTGCAACAGTGTAAAAAGATCAGTTAGTTGAAACTGCTGTCAAATGTCACTGATGTCAGAGATGAACTGAACCTTTTTACGTTGCATTAGCTTCTTAAGTGTCATTTTATCTCATCATCCGCGCAAAAGCTGTGTTTGTTGTTTTTCGGGAACACATTTCCTTATTTCTACACAAATATCTCAAGAAAGAAAATATCTCAAAACTTTACTCTTTATTTGATGGAAACGAGATGTCTCACACGTACTGTAGTGCCACTATGGAAAGCATTGAGATAAAACAATGGTCTCGTTTTTTTTAATTTTGAGCTCTTATTAAACATTAATATTAAAAGGAAAGAAAAGAAATAAAAAACTAGAAAATAAAATTAGCATGTCAAACGATTTCTCGTGCTACGTGACTACAATAAAAGCTCCTTTTTGTTGTAAGAGAAAATGTTGAGCATAACTGCCACTTAGTGATAAATTTACAAGTTAGAGAAAAAACCGAAACCTTTGCCATAATCACTGTCACCATAATTCATTATGTTAAAAGCTTGATTGAAAAATGTCAAATAATTTGTTGGTTTAATTATCTAAATATTATTCACCAGAAAAAAATTAAGATGGAATGGTACCCTAAAATATGACGATAATGGTGTAAAAGTGATTTTTTAAAATTAAAATTAAGATAAAAGATCCCTTAACACTGATAAAAAACATTTGAAACGATTTTGCCGAATTTACCTCTAGATGAGTGTGAAATTCAAGGAATATACACAGTAGTAGAATTTTTTTTTACATATAGCAACGGTTATTTACAGTCAGAAAATGACTACAAATATAGATTAATTTTAAATGTCTAAATAATACCTTGTAGAAAAGCTGTAAGGAGATGTACTGATTGATGGTTATAACAACTTGTGAAAAGCGTCTCTTAAATTGCCACCACAGACTTTTTTCATTTCTTTATAAAACGGAATATTTCCTCCAACTGAGGTGATTTTTCACAAGTCCTTTCCCCTCCCCCAATGGTGCTACCCTTCACCTTCCCCTCCCCCCCTCCTACCACTGCTGACTTATTAAATGCTAACACACGTTCAAGAAACTTAAAGCGAATTTTTCTCAAATGTCCATTTTTGGACCAACTTACCTCACCGCAACACTTCTACTTTAAGAGGATTTCCTAAAAGTTGGAGTATTTACGTGTGTGGCGGGTGTTTACAGTTTCACGTGTGTCACTTGACAGGAGATAATTTGCCCGCTGGGTGTGGTGCAAAATAAGGTTATATCAAAATAAAGCCTCTTTTAACTTGTGACTTTGAGCTACTTTCCTGCCTCCAGGGCAACCAATCGGAAATATGATCGACCTTGCATAGCCAATCAGATTGCGAGTTTGGCCAAAAGTCGGCCACAAGGTTACGCTCATGACTGACAGTTGTGCCACCCCATTACGTGCAATGTTGCAAAGAAGACGAAAGTTGAAACTATTGATGCAAGCAAAGTTACAAATGTTCAAAACGAAATTTACTTCGTAGCATATATTGCGCACCACAATTTTGGAAGTGCGAACGCACTATATCAA
The DNA here is from genome assembly GCA_963693305.1 of Meandrina meandrites. Lineage (NCBI taxonomy): Eukaryota > Metazoa > Cnidaria > Anthozoa > Scleractinia > Meandrinidae > Meandrina > Meandrina meandrites. Next base: position 7,349,005 of record OY855903.1, on the reverse strand, counting down.
TTATTTAACCAATACGGCCTTGGAGTAAAGTTTGATTCAGAACCAGCGTATGCACATTTTGTCGGCACCTCCCCTCTCAGGGGGATTTCTGAAAGTAGTGTATTTTATCTACGTGTCAATCTAATCTCCAGGTTACTTTTCTTCATCTTCGTCCACGGTAATGAGCAGTGCCACCCCAGTAATCAGTGCTATCTTTCCAAGTAAGACTTCTGTGGTAGGAAAGCCTTCGTCTTCAGTGTCTCCAACAACAACAACAACAACAACGACAACAGAACCAACAGAAGGGACCAAACCTTCCAAGGAACCAACAACAAGACCACCTTCTGAACCATCGAAAAAGGTATTTCTTTCAAATTTGAAAAATCCCTATATTATTAAAATTTAATCGTCCTTCACTTCCATTTAGAAAAACCTGCATGTTGACCTCATTTGTTTTTTTCTTGGTATTTGTCACAATTACAATGTCAATAAGACCATTTTTTTTGTTTGTTTGTTTTTTTTTCTGTTGAGTCGTATCTAGAAAGTACCACTCGAGCAATTGAGCAGCATCTAGCCTCAAAGTTCTCCAAAAGCGTTTTTCTGCGCAAGGTTTGTGTAATACCCCATTCACACCAAAGCTTAAACATGTTTAAATGTTGTTTAGTTAAACACGGTTTAACATTGTTTTCTTCATGGAAGTTCCTGAGTGATGTTTGTTGACTTCAAATTTAGCACAATGAAAGCACGAGTTAGAGCATACTTGAACCCTATGTAAAATTTAGTCTGTCAGTTGTCTGTTGCTGATTTTCATTTTCTTAAACCTGGTTTAGCTAAACATGTTTTGTTGGTGTGAATCAGGTATAAGTAAGTATCCTAATAGAGTTTTAATCGCAGAAGTCATCCAATTCTGGAATTTGAAGATGTATGCACGCAGGGTACTTCTATTTTAGGCTTATTAAATGTGTTACTTTTAATTTCTTGTTTTTATAGTTTAAAGAAATCGCAAATGTAACAATAACAAAAGAAAACGTACTTAGCGTGGTTCAAAAACTGAAAAATTTAACAAGCGTGGAACAGTTGAATGGTGGAGACACGAAAGTCACCCTAGAGATCCTCCATAAAATCACCTCCAATGAAAGCTTACTTCCTAAAGACAAAGGTGAACGGCAGAAACTAGGGCAGGTTAGTAGCAGAAAAAATAGATATCGAAAGCCTAAGGCCCGGGTTAAACGTCGCATTTTACATGCACCGAATACAATACTAATTCGAGTCGACTCGAATTAAAAAATTCGGCATTTGGTTTTAAACGCCGCATTTAATTGTATTGCATTTAATTGCTGAGCGTTCAATTCCAAAAATAGAAACCCAGAATTATCCGTCGTGGTTCAGGTTGTCCACAATACGCAAAATCTGGTCATTTCACGTTGTTGTCCCGCAAAGAACAGCTATGAACGGCAATGAAACTGGAACAGTCGAATATTCGCCTGAACTCGCCTTTAATTCAAATCTGCCGAATTTAATTGTTTTAAACGTCGCATTTTACATGCACTTAATTCGGCAATTTGATTCGGCGCATGTAAAATGCAACGTTTAAACCAGGCCTAACTCTCTTCCTAATGTTCTATATTTCTTTTAATTGTAATTATATTTCTTTTAATTGTAATTTTAACTTTTAGCGTTTTTATTCCGTTTTAATCTTGTAATGCGCATTTGAACATTTTATAAAAATTTGCGCACTATAAATGTTATTATTATTATTATTATTATTATTATTATTATTATAGGTTTTAATAATTTATTTCTTTTACTTTCTTTTACCTTGTATACACCAATTTGTATGGAATATGTTAATTAATGTTATGATGATGATAGTAGTATTAGTACTAGTTGTAGTAACCATGATATCATGACATATATGATATGACGATGATGATAATGATGATAATAATAACATTTTGGTGCCTTGGATATTTTAATATTGGAATTTTAACCTTGTAAATGGCAACTTGTCTGGAATATGTTAATAAAGATTATTATTTTATTATTAAAAAAAAATTATTATTATTATCATTATTATTATTATTTCTCTTTTCCCATACGGAAATTTGGGAAGTTCTTTTTTTAAGGTAATTTGCAAAGTTTAAGAGCTGTCATTGTTTGAATTTGAAGCTCTGCCCTGCGGAGCGACTCGTAATGCGATCCTGTAGAGCCTCACAAAGGTAGACAAGATGGAGTACAGGGTGGGGGTTACGAGTAGGGGGCCCAGCGCATTTCTGACCAAATGTTTGCTAAATGTTTCTGTTCATTTTAGAGCATTCTTGAAGTCGCAAGCTCACTTTTGTCGGAGGAAAACATCGATAGCTGGGGAGTGCCAACACAAAAGGATAATAACACAGGACTGGTAAGTGTGATAAGTTTAAAAATAGAATATACGTATGGGAACTATCATGCGCGAAAATATACTAAGCTTGGGACGCTCGATAAAAGACTGCCTAGACATTTTTCACACCGGCCATACTTACTCAATGAACGAGAATTATGTTACCATTTCATAATATGCTCTAAATATTCGTTTCTTTTTTCTGTTTAGGTGACCTCTCAAATCCAGGTTTTGGAATTGGTAGAAAATATTGGTTTGAAAATTGGAGAACAACTTGACAATAACGCAAGTTTAGTCATGATCGAGAGCACAAACATTGGTAAGAAGATATTTGTTCAAAATTCCCGTATGCGTTACTTCGATTCATTTAAATGTTATAACGACCATGTTTAATAGCTCCATGCGGACATTCTATACTCGGCATGACGTCAACTGTTCAAATGCGCGCGCAAGTTGAGCTATGCATGTGACTAGAGGTGCCCTAAACATTTACAGTCTCGCGCGCCTTTAATTTGAAGATACAGAGAAACTGTAAATAGCTTTTCATGGTCAAAAGTCTGGACCGCGCGTTCCTTCCTGTAAATACGAAATTGGATCTGCTCTTTTTCACGTTTTTTTAACCTACCATTATTTTTGACTGGGATTCTCTGACTGAAAATCCAGTAGCTGTAAAACAGCAGTCAGTTACAAAACGGACAAAAGGGTGAAAATATTTCCTTATCATAAAAAGAACGTATTTATGTCTTGTTTTTACAGCTATGGGTGTGGAAATAAGACTACCTGACGAGGCAGCCCTGGGGCTAGAATATCCAAATTATGAGGACCTCGGCCCTGAATGGAAAGGACTGGACCGAATATTCGTCCATAAAGAACTCTTCGATGAAATGGCCACAGGTTTGATGTAGTTGTAGGGACAGACGAGGACAATTTATCTTTAACTGCCGGCTGGGATTGTATTTGGAATATACATCTCTTCGGCATATATATAAGATCATTGCTATTTCAGTGAATCAGTTCTGTTTACAAAGACTAATTCTCAGATAGCCTGGAAGACTTGTAACATTTCATATACACTTTATAACCTGAAAACTTTCATACTGAACATCAAATCATTTTTCGAAAGTACAACTATGCCTATGACTCTCATAGGTGCCTATGGCCTCGGGTAAAGTTTACTGTTTCTCTGCAAAAGTGGTCGGGTCCGATCCGGACCGATTTTTTGACGGGTCAGTACCCAATTTTCTCTGTCGTGTAAATGCGCTTTTAGAGTCGATATTGTATTACGCCGAACACATTGAATTGTCAGATTGACGAGAAGAAAATATGCTTATCAACTTGTCAGGATTATATTTATTATTTTGTTTTCTTTCTCGCAGATAATAGTTCAAGAACAATAGCTGTCTATGCCCTTTATAACAAAATCAGCGAGCTTTTTCCAGCGAATACAAACGACAAAGAAAGGTAGGCCTTCTTTATATCACGATAATAGTTTTTTTAAACCTTTCCCTTAATTAAACCCAGTCCCAAATTTCCAAACGAAAAGTACCCACCCGTCCCCTAGCTCTCTCAGGTCATGCAAACGTCCTATATCTGCTAATAATTAGTATACCGCTCTTGTTCACTAAACTCTACGTTGTTATTGCCAACGAGGTAGCCGAGCCAAGAGGCGAGGCTGACAAGGCGGCAGAATCATAGACCCGCGCGTATACTAGCGTATACCAGAAAAAGTCTTTTAAGGTCGCCACACACGAGGGGACTGGTCGCAGGGACCGGTCACAGGGACCAGTCCCTGCGACCCAGTCCCATCGTGTGAACAGGCCAATTTTCGTCAAAAATCCGGTCGCAGGGACTGAATTTTGGTCCCCGAAATCGGTCCCAAGAATTCAAACTGGTTTGAATTCGTGGGACCAGTCGCAGGGACTGGTCCCCGCAATATTTTACTTGGTCCCTCGTGTGAACAGGGTCGTGGGACTGGTCCCTGCGACCAATTAAAAATAAACCAATCGCTGATCAGCATTTTAAGCTCCCACAATTCTGCACGTTCGTGTTTGAAGATGGCGATGCCTGAACAGAGTAGTGAACAGATTGAACAGAATACTACTGAACACACTGTTGGCATTAATATTGAAGATTGGAGCGTCACCAGCACACGAATGGTAATTGATTCTTCGTTCATAAGAAACCGGCAATTCTTCGTCTTGCATCATCATCAGGAGCAACAGAGCATTTTTCTTCGCAGCTCTCGAAGCCATTTTTACTCGATGAAAACAAAGTTCCCGCCAAATTTTCTCGCTAGCTGTCGCTAGCATGTTTTTGCGCCATTTCATGAAGAGAATGCGTGACATCCGGTTCATGTTATGCAAATTTGATCGGATGTTTTTTTCAGCTAGCCTGGAGAATACTATACTTTTGCAGTGTTTGATGAAATGATGCAATTAATTTTTTTTTTTCAGGTATAAAAACACCGAAAGGAAACCTGATATCAAAATATAAAATACGAGCGGATTTCGAACATTGTCAACATTCCATGTTTTTAAAACAATTGTTGAACACAGTCCAGTAAGCACGCTCAGATATGAACAATGATAGGAATAATAATAATAATAATTTTCCATCTCCACAAGGTGATTATCTTGTTTTATATATTGAAAACGTCATAAATACTGCTATCTTGCTGCGAAACAGGTCCCAGCGTGTGAACCCTTCAAGGGACTGGTCCCCGCGACTCATTCCATCGTGTAAACTCTACAGGGGACCAGTCCCTGCGACCGGTCCCTGCGACCAGTCCCTGCGACTGGTCCCCTCGTGTGTGGCGACCTTTAACCATATTTGGGTGTAAGTAAACACTCCATATTTGGGTTGTATTGTTCTTCCAAACTGGTCCCCAGTCTCTCTCTCCTTGCTAAAGAGCAAATTGCCAAAATGGCGTCCACACGGCTCGCTGTTAAAATTTTCAATGTGCTCATTCACTCCTTTTACGATAAATACACCTTTATTGAACTCTAAATGGAAAGAGACATACCCTACAGAATACTCGACCGCCAAAAAAAATGAACATCAAGGTCTTCAAAGCGATGAAATAATCTTTCGTCTTTGGAGTCCTTTGGTTTCTGAAGATAGACACGAAAATCAAAAGCGGACTACTGACTTCAAATGGAGTTTTCTTCACTTACGAGAATGCCACGGTCGGGTAAATGCTACCTTTAAGTGTTGCTTTTGTTTATAGCAATTGTTTAACCGATGATTTCATCCCAAATCAAATAACGTTTATATTTTCGCTCAAAGGAATCAATACCAAGTGACACTCCCTAAAATTACTGCATGTCATACCGACGCAAGAAAATTGAAAGTTTTTTGCTGCTAACGGCAAATGTAATGTTTACTTGAATATATTAAAATTCTGTCTACACATATACCTTCAGTGTCCGTTTTGGTTTGGTTTTCTATTCATTTTTTCGCTTGGGAATTGAGTTTTGCGCAAACATGACATCGAATGACAATTTGCATGCAAGACTGAAATCTGTGCCGTCATTGCTTGATTGGGTTGATTTAATACTGAAAAGCGTCTACAGAATCTTAGCAGTTTTGATTTTGGGATTCTATTTATGAGAAGTTCTTGAAATGCAACTATCCCTTTAAAACATTAAAAGATTTGTCAAGAGTTATCAATCTGTCAAACCCGTGTCATTTAAAATGAAAACCCGAGAAAGAGCACTTTCTTCTCGTATTACCTAAACTACGATTTACCATATTTTGGTCATTTCAAATTATAAAGTTCTATCGAAAACTATTCGGTATCCGTTCTTACGAACAAACATGCATATTTCGCTCGTTGGCACTTACCGATAGGTACAACTAATATATATACGTCCACTCCATCCCAAGTAATGCTTTGGGATTCATCGTTTTCGTCCAGCAAAGGTGTATACAGACGAACTTGGAACCTTGAGCACAAAATATATGGTGGAAATTCATCAGTTCCCATGCAGATCAAACGGCAATGCGTTTCATGTGCACAACGTTTACAATTAAATTCCATATGCATGGCCTTTCTGGTCCACTTTAGCTATTTTCCCAAAGCGTTAGCTCAATGGGTCCTTGTCTAATAAATAGAATGTCACGTAGGCTGAAAGAGCAGTTATGTTTTTTTTTTCAGCTCCAAGGATGTATTTGTGAACTCTCGAATCCTGGCTTTGAAATTTAACAAACAGCCTTCCCCACCATTCAAGAAACCCATTAAATTGTGGTTTGATAAACTTAAGGTTTGTTGCTTTTTTGTTTGCGTGTAATAAACAATATTGATTATCCGATGAACGTGTTGTGTTCAGTTGTTCTCTTGACTTAAAATAAAATTTTACGCTTTCGTCTTCCGAGTTACCGTAAATCGCTTCAATCTCAGTGTTTCTGGAAGTTTGCAAGTCCTTCAACTTTCTTCCCATATAGTTTGCTAAAATGGAAGCAAACTGCCAATCAGATTATAACGCCCCATATCCAGGCGCTTAAAGTGGAGACTCTTTGGGGGAACTTCATGATTCGATCATCAAATGAGGCCTTGTTCTCCCTTTAAACGCACAAAGTGCTAGGATCGCCCTTTCTTATCCTTTCTAATACTGTGCTGATCTTTGATTTCAGACCGAAAATGTAACGAAGCCTTCCTGTTCGTTTGTCGATTTTAAACAGTACGTAAAGCGCTATTTTTTATCATTGGAGACTTTATTTGTTACTAAGTTAAGCGGAAAACTGTAATCTTGTACTGGCTACGGGATTGAGTGCATTGTGCATTTCTTGTGGTGTTAAATTGTGTTAATAACACTTTCAGGTACGCATCTCTTGTTACTGAGGGTGGCTGTCTGATTGATTGAATGGTTGATTGATTGAATGAATGATGATTGATTGAATGAATGGTTAAATGGTTGCTTATCTGACTGACTGACTGACTGACTGGCTGACTGACTGACTGACTGACTGACTGACTGACTGACTGACTGACTGACTGACTGGCCGACTGACTGACTGACTGACTGACTGACTGACTGGCCGACTGACTGACTGACTGACTGACTGACTGACTGACTGGCTCACTGACTGACTGACTGACTGACTGGCCGACTGACTGGCTGACTGACTGACTGACTGACTGACTGACTGACTGACTGGCTGACTGACTGACTGACTGACTGACTGACTGACTAACTGGCTGGCTGGCTGACTGACTGACTGACTGACTGACTGACTGACTGACTGACTGACTGACTGACTGACTGGACTGGCTGACTGGCTGACTTGCTGACTGACATGACTGAATGACTGACTAACTGACTGACCGACTGACTGATTGAATGCATGACTGACTGACTGACTAACTGACTGATTGACTGACGGACTGGCAGACGGACTGGCAGACGGACTGACTGACTGACTGACTGGCACGACTGACATGACTGACATGACTGAATGACTGGCTGATTGACTGACTGACTGACTGACTGACCAATTAATTGATTGATTAGTTGACTGACTAACTATAACACGATCGGTTGATTGGTTGATTGATTGATTGATTGATTGATTGATTGATTATTTTTTATCTAGTGACAGAGGCACGTGGTCAGACGATGGATGTAACATGGTTGAGGAGAAGGATCTGTCTGTGGAGTGTGCCTGCGATCATCTCACAAACTTTGCAATCTTGATGCAAGTCAAAGAATTTGAAGTATGTTTGCCAAATCCTTGCACTACTTTACAATAGAACAATAGAAATAATCATCTTTCGTGTTCAATATATATTAATAAAACCTTGGCTTAGAGGTCTGGAAAATCAGCGAATAAAAAAGTAAACGATAAAAAATATTTCTATCAACAAGAAAACAACTTGGGAAATGGCAAATTAAAATCAAGAATTCGTATGTTTTGAAGGTTGCTTAATATCACCTTTGGTAGTATAGTTTGGGCATTTTGAACGTGGTCTGTTTGGGATGACTCTTTGCAACTAAATTTTATTATTTTTTGGGTGGCAAACAAGGCTTTATTGGACTATTAAATACATCAGTAAGCTGAGTTGTGTCTAACATTCTTTGCTGTATTTTTAGATTTCAGTGGAACACTTCAGAGCTCTTACAGTTATCACTTACGTAGGATGTGGAATATCATTATTTGGACTTGCCCTCACTCTTGCTACCTTCCTATCGCTCGAGTAAGTGGGGTTTGTGTTTCTCCTTTCCGAAGACCGTCCGACGTTTTCCGACAATTTACGAAGATTCTTTTAGAAATCATTTGACCATGTTTACAAATATTACAAATATTTACATAAAAAGCATTTAGTTTAAATTTCCTTGTAACAAATAATATTACCTTATTCATGAGAAATTATCCAGAAGACGTAAAAGGTTAACAGCACTCACTGACCTGTAAAAAAGGGACTGGAGGAACTAGTTTATAAAAAGTTATTTCTAACAACTTATAATTGTTGTATGTTCAGTTTTGGTGATTTGTTTTTTCAGATTTGAACTCTATTAATTTTTCTTTCTCTGTAATTAAACTTTCTGCATGTGACAAGCTTTGCTAAAATGTTTCGTTTTAATCCATTTGCTTTTAAAAATACTGAAACGCACAACGCGGGCGATATTAAAAATCAAAAAATATATTTATTATGTTAATTTCCAGGACATTGGCTTCGGAACGTACCTCAATTCACAAGAATCTTGTCGTAGCCATAGGACTTGCGCAGATCGTTTTCCTGGCTGGAATAGACGCGACGTACAATCCCGTGAGCTACATTTTTAACTTTATAATCCTTTTCTATCCTTGCCATCCTTGCCATCGGTTCCTGTGACTTGTCGATTAGTTTTGTACAAAATAAAGTCTTTTATTCGGGGTTTCCTGTATGAATTGGGTTGCTTGATTTTTAGCTTCTCGCGGATTCTTGCTCGAAAGTAATGTCATTATCCCTCGTTCACTCAGCAAAGCCGCTAATTACCAAAGAGAGAGCTTAGTATTCTAATATTTTCACAATAAGAGATAAAACTTGTCGCCCATTAAAAGTAACCTTTTTAAACTCATTTTACATAATAACTGAAAATATTATATTAACTCCCCATTACATTTTCATTTCATAATCTCATTTCTGTAAACATACAGATTGCCTGTAAAGCAGTGGCCTTGTTCCTGCACTATTTATACACAGCGGCTTTCACGTGGATGCTGTGCGAGGGAATTCATCTTTACAGCAAAGTCGTGGAAGTGTTTAGTGAGGGATCCAAGATGAAATACTACTACGCACTAGGGTGGGGTAGGTACGATTTTCTATTTAACAATATCCAGAGGGAGTATTCCAGTGTTATATTATGGAGTCATAGTTCTTTGTAGATAGAAAAATATTTAGCGGGAATGGAACTGTTGGCCCTTTATCCCTTTTCTGGTCTATGAAATTTGCATACGTTGTCAGATGATATTTCTATAAGCATAAAGGTTCTCTTTTGCTGGACTACATGGTGGGCAAAAAGTTGACCACTACGAATCTTCACGAATGTAGACAGAAATCTCCATTTCATTTGCTGTCTTTCATTACCGCTTGATAAATTCTACAACAATCTTTTGTTACTGTTGTTTGTTCATTTCAACAATAATTTTTCTCGTCGTAGACAACTGACGCCAAGTATTCATCTTACCGCTACTCATTCATTTCGCAGGCTTACCGCTGACCATCGTGTTCATTTCTGCCTGTTCCCGCTGGGGTGGATATGGAAACGAGCGTGCGTACGTATACATACCTTGGTGCTTTTGACAACAACTTCTTACTTACGACGACTTTACAGTTACATGAGCGCTAGGCTCCCACGCAGTGGTTTTTAGGAGAGATCGGGTTGCATTTCCTCTCTCCCGAGTGTGACCTGATCTCCCCTTAAAACGACTGCATGCGCACTTTCACTCTCATCTGAGACGGGCTATTGTTTATTTCTAGCTGCTGGATTTCAATCACTGATGGACTCATTTGGGCCTTTGTTGCTCCAGTCCTCATCATCATGGTTGTAAGTTCACATTTCTTTCACTTTGCTAGTAAACAGTTTGATCGGTTGTCGTTTGACATGTGCAGGTTGGATTATGAAGGAGTTCATCTGACATCTGTCTTCGACAGTCGAAAATCAACCTAACTTGCGTTCTGGGAGTTCTTTAAAAAATATGTTGCAACCGACTCAAAGTAGCCAATCGCGTTCGGCATTTCAGGTCAACTTTGTTGTTATGATCATGGTCATCAAAGTGATCATTGCGTCTGTGACGTCACTGCATAATCCAGGAAACACTTCGCAAGTCAGGTGAGTACGTGTCATGTCTGTAACGTTTACTTGAATTTTCTTGTTCAGTCGATAACTTACTACCTTACTTTCGCTCCGCGTTGTCTACTTATGGGCGTGGTCATACTTAGGCCCAATTGATGCTAGCCTCCCACGCAGTCGTTTTTAGGGGCGCTCGGGTTACACTCTCTTGTGGGGTGGGAGTGTAACCCGAGCGCCCCTAAAAACGACTGCGTGGGAGGCTAAATTGATGCTTGAAGCGCTTAACCCTTGATATCGGAATTTTGAGCTTAACCACTAAAGCCATTAAATAATAGCTTTTCTGATGCGTGTGACATGCCATGATGTTCACCCGCAGGGCTGGTGTCAAAGGCATGATTGTCTTGCTGCCGCTGCTTGGCTTGACCTGGGTGTTTGGTATCATGGCCATCAACAAGGACACCATCGTTTTCCAGTATCTGTTTGCCATCCTCAACTCACTGCAGGTCAGAAAGTTATATTTAGTATACCCTGTTCTCCTTTTATATAACTCTTAGGTGTGTAATGACAAGCAGACCAAGAGTTTAGCTTGTTTTTTGATCGATTAATATTCTATATATAGCTGGCCTGGGATGTTATACACAAGAAAGCAGTTTGTCTAGGAGTCTGATCGTCCAGCTGAGGACCGCGGCTTAGATCGCGCTGTTTTTTCCTCAAACAAGTCGAGATAACAAGTTTATTTGAAACACAGACAAGGCCGTTTGCCATACATCGATCATGTTGCACGTGTTATTTCCAGATCACAAATGGTCGATCCCAAAAATGGATAAAAAAACCGGTCAGTGTAAAACGCAGACTGCGGACTGCAGACTGCAGACTGCAGACCGAGGGTAAAATGCAGACCAGGGGTAAAATGCAGACCGGGGGTAAAATGCAGACTGAGGGTAAAGTAACGAACACGGGTCTGAAATAAGTCTAAAAGGTTTTCTCACCTTTGTTTACGAGGCGGCCATGTTGCAATTTTAATACGCCGGCAAATCTTCTGAAGCACATTTCGTGATGGCTTTCTTGAAGTTTAACTACAGTAAAGAAGCCCTTTGTTTAATAATTTAGAACAGGGCAGGCAAAACTTGTATACTAGAGCTTGACATTCCATGCAGAAATTCCTTCGAAATAGTTTATTTTTCAATGCATTTGTCCGGGTAGACTTTCTAGCGCTCTGTTTATTAGCTCGACTTGTGGGCAAGTCTACTGTCGGGGGATGAATCTGCTGAAATTGTAGACAAAACAGTAATTTCAGTATATTTCAGTTGTCGATCATCATATGGCTTGTTTCACTGCAAAATGATACAGCAGATACAACTGAAGCACATTCCATTCAGATATTTCTTCGGAATTATTTACTGAATTTGTCAGTGGGACTTACTGAAATGTGATACATGGTGATAGTCAGCAATAAACGGATTAATTGTAAACATAACAATTTTAGTGTTCTAAAATCGTCGAGAGTATGGCCGTTTCACTGCGAAACTATTACTGAAAACTCAAAGCATCCCCGGCCGTCTTGGTATCCATAATCTGTTCAAGGAAAAATTACTCCATGTTAATGAATGCTTAACTGAAGGTATTATGCAAATCATACCAAGATTAATAAAATATACTGCAAAGAAAAGCTTAATTACCATAACTTCGTCCTCATCGTTGTCCAACATGTTAGCAGCTAGCTCAGATCTACATGACTTTCCTCATGATCAAGTTCCACGTCGACTTGGTTAATAAAATCTGGATGCCTCTCCTTCACAGTTTTTTATATTGTTTGGCTTGTCACGCAACGGTGCGGCTAAAATACCTAGATTACACTCGTAATTCTTGTTTTATTTCATTTTACTCTCAGTCGGCATTTTACCCCCGGTCTGCATTTTACCCCTGGTCTGCATTTTACCCTCGGTCTGCAGTCTGCAGTCTGCATTTTACCCCTGGTCTGCATTTTACCCCCGGTCTGCAGTCTGCAGTCCGCAGTCCGCAGTCTTCGTTTTACACTGACCGATAAAAAAACTCAGTCAGAAGATATCCATATTACGGGAAGAATGGGATATCACTTTTTACTAACGCTCGTATGCTACCTATGTGTTCCACAGGGACTTTTCATTTTTGCTTTCCATTGCATCGGAAACACCGAGGTATGCAATATTTTGTTTTTTTTTTCTTTTACCAGCAAAGGCAACTTACGTCCTTAGTGAACTTATTATCATTACAAAAGAGATGTTTCCATACTGTGAATCACGAAACACCGCGATTCTTGTTTCAGGTGCGGGTTGCATACAAAAGACTCCACGAGAAAAGAACTTTGGCTAAGAGCCTTCCTGAGCATTCTCTATCCACTTCACATCATTCAAGCCGAGTAAGTGGCCAATAACGAATTCCTCTTAGTAAGATTTAATACATTCCGGTCTCGGGGGATATATTGAGCCCGCGGTTTTATCATAAACGTTGCTTAGCAACATGCCTTGACGTCACAACTCGTGGTATACAGTTATGTTTGTCAAAATAGCACTTTCCCAACAAACAGAGTACGCATGTTTGTGATAAACCAGCTCTTTCCTTTCCCGAACAAAATTTAGGCTGGTTAGATAGGCAATGAGGTTTGTTTTTAATTTATTAATATTCTTTCTTGCTAAGAAAATGAGTGACATCCCAGGGACCGCGGAGACCATTTTAAAGTGGTAGGGCTAAAAAATCTGGCCAAGACAAACAAGTATTAAGGGCCACTGTTCCGCATTTATCATGCATTTTTGTGCCATCATATTTACAACCCTGAATAAACATAACAGCCGTCCTCACTATATCATCCGTCCTCACTATACACTGAGTTCACGATACCATCCAATAAGGTAAATATGTTAAATAAAACTACTTAAGGTCGCTACTTTTTGAAGTCGCCAAAGGTTTTATTGCTGTTCTTCCGCGCAGCTTTAGACTGCAAATTACAACCGCAGTTTTTGCGAACGTGCTCGAGCGGTCTTGAAATGCGAGGTCTGGAGCCAATGTCAAAACGGTGAGTGAGACTGGGGAGGCTCGGGTGACGATCGGCGCCTTGCGCCATCGATACGCGAATGTTAACGATCTGCATGATTTTAGAGAAAACGACTGTTTTGAAGTCTAGCGCAGCTTTGCCGAGCCTTTGACTTCGTGAAGCGCATATGCAAGAGTAGTCGCGTTTTGTTACTTTCAAGTGGTAAAATGTACTGAGAGTTTTATACGTTATCAGCTGGAGCCTATAAACCAACCCAAGCAAAAAAGTGGTAGGGCTATAGCCCTACCAGCCCCTCCCCCTCCGCGGCCCCTGCATCCATTGAGTGCCCCTGCATCTTCTAACTAGAAATATAGGAAGGAAAATATCTGCAAGTTTTATTTTACAGGTATTTATAACATTGTCAAAGGAAAAACCTAAGGAATACGCAAATATGTGGAACACTAGCCGAGAAATGTCCATAGCTCTGATCTGAGTTTCTGATTTTCTCTGTTCCACAGGAAAAACGACGAATGGATTCTCACGAAACTCATTTAACTGGGGATGATGAAATCATTGTGACCAAGACCATTCGCAGTGTATCTGGTACGGCATTGGGTCTCCAAATATTTCTTGGAGTACTATTTGGGAAAATTAGATTATACATACGAATGGTGATCATTTCAGTCTGTTATTTTTAATACCAGTATGGTTTTTTGGGAGAAATGTCTTTTTGATCGCTGCTTTGGTCAAAATATTAATTGAACCACAGTTAACAATCTTTCAACGTTAACAACTGCCTGCCTGATTCTATAACAATGAATGATACTTTTATAAGTACACTGTGTTGCAATGAATTAACATGATAGCGTTTATCATTCCATCTTTTTATTTAATTTTTTTCTAGATGTGAAGATCTGTGGAGACAACATGGCCATGCAAACGGTTAAGTATAGACAATATAGAGCGGAACAAACTTAAAAAAAAACCAAAATGTCACGTGAAAGCTGGATAAAACTGTAAACTAATAAAAAACTAAGAAAGATAAGGATGGTAGATGTCAAATCTATGTTGTGGTTCAATTTAATCTTTGCTTCAAATTTTATTTTCCTTTGCTTTAAACTCATTATCATACATTACCATGCATACCCAAAAATAAAAATTGAAAAATAAAATTTGAACCAAGGATAAAATTGAACCACAACATCTGCACTACCATTTTTGTAGTTCTCTGTGTTAAATCTATCATGCATAATTTTTTTAAGTCGTGATAATACTTTCTACATTATTCCATATCTAGTTTCCCATGCATTACCTTGAGCCATCTGTACTGAAGCATTCGTAATCGAAGCTATTCATGGGTTGTTATTAAGCCTTTATTATTTGCAATTTTTCGTTTTTTTGTAACTTTGCTTTGTATGGCATTGTGATCAGCCCAGGTTTCAAAATTTATTAAATATTCACGATATAGCACTTTCATATTTCAAAACTAAAGATTCATAACTTTATTTATTTTTTCTTTATTAAAAAAAATAATGATTTAAATTGTACATAATTTCCATACATATAAAAAGTTTAGATGTTTAATCATGAAATCTTGTCATATTGTAATGTATATCATGTTCATTATTCAGTTCGGGGACACTGATTCCGGCCGCTGGTCTTTAAATTGCCCCTCGCCTGACCCGTGAGTAAACACCAACTAAAAATACAAGCTAGAATAACTAAGCTGATAATATTTAAAAATATCTAGTTTTTTCTTTAAACGTTGGAGTTGAAAGCTTCATTTTGAAAAAAATAACTTTTAAAGTTTTCATTGTATAGTACTTGCGTATTTCTACACCTAAAAGACTTGTGTGCAAATGATAAAACTTTTATTCACTTCAGTTAAATAATAACACAAAAAAACACAGCTTGATATCTTTCAGTGAATAACATTTTAAGTCGCCTGAAAATATGTTGGTTAATTTATGTTCTATTTGGAAAGCAAATAAACAAACAAACAAACAAACAAACACATAAAAACATAAACAAACAAACAAACAAACAAACAAAGCAGCCTAACGTCCTACAACATCCACCCGTTATGATTGATCCATTCTCGTCCCCATAGCCCTTTTCACTTCTCTTAGCCGGCAGGGTCTTGGCACGAGAAACGAAGGGCTCTGGAGACAAAGGATTTCCAGTCATAGATTCTAGGACATCCGGTCTTCATGTATGTAGTCATGATGTTTCTATATACTGCATGGGAGAGGCATGACGTCTTTTAATTCCGCTCAAAATTTCTTTATTTTAAACGGCCAATCAAAAATATTCGAATTAATTGAAAAAACCCATGTCCCAGAACCCTTCGTTTCTCGTGCCAAGGCCCTTCCGGCTAAGAGAAGCGAAAAGAGCAATGGGGACAAGAATGTGATTGATCGTGCAGGTTGTTTACTAGTTTCCATGCTCCTTTGGCTCTAAAGTCAGATTACTAACTAAGTTTGTATATTTTGAATTTCAGGTTCGACCTGGATCACGCCAAGCGAGCATGAGAAGTTCAACAACCGGACAATACAACTTTGAAAATGAATTCTTAGAACAAATGAAACCTTTAACTGGAGTAGGAAGAAAAGAAGAGAAAACAACTCAAACAAAGTCCTACCTTCACAACTTTAAACCTAAAGTATTGAGTTCCTGTAGCATTGTATAACTTGACTTGGTTGGAAAGTAGTTCCTTTCACAGGTTCAATTTTTCAAAGTAAAACTGTTTTCATACCGTTAAAATACGCGAACTCTTCCAAGAAATATAGTGTAATTAATCTAGTTATTATTTCACCATGTCTAACTAGACTTCGATGGATGACACCGTTCAGTCTTACGAAATTTTTCGAAGCGGTTTTTCGACAATAAAAAAATCTAACTTTACCAATTTTATGTAGCATTTCCAAGAAAACTTTTAACCCTATTCTACATCATAGAGCTGAATACGTTGAAATTTGAGTACTGTATATACTATTAAGTTGTTACATAGTGTATGTCGCGCGAGACGTACTGTGCCTTCAGTAATCTTGTTAGTGGCAGTTAGGAGTAATAAGCAACAGATCCCGTGTTAATCACAGATACTGATGTAGCGAAACTTAACTTAGCTCCTTTGTAACTGTAAATCGTGTAGCTTTGTGCTATCCTTGTGGGTTGTTATACATGTCAGTAAAAGGCCTGGAAGACGTCAAGAGGAACAGGTCTGAGTCAGTAACGTGCCACTAAAAGAGCTAGTGTAGCTAGCCTGCGAGAAGGCCATGTTTCGGAAGACATGACATGACATGACATAGCCTTCTTACAAGCTAAGTATAGCGGATGTTTTAGGATAGCAGTGCGCACTCGTCTTAGTTTTCCTCATTTGTGTGTCGTCGTGTGCTAGGTACCAGGCAAATTTTGTAATTGGAGACAAAGTGAAAGCGTAGAATAGTCGCTGGACACGACTTGATTTCATTTTAGAGTCTCATGCTTCCGGGTTGTCGAGGCAATTCGCAGGTTCAGGTTACGACCAGAACGTGGCGGCGTTGCTCATTTCCGTTTCGTAAACGGTCGATGCCATCATTGGTAACCAAGCTTTTCAGAATGGAGAGTGCCATATCTGCTCTAGTTTAGGCCTGGATAAGGTCGAAACTGTGCTTTGATTATTAGATGAAATTAGGCTTAGAGAAGACGATTATTAAATCTAAGTTAGATTCACGCTTAGGTTAGGGATAGGGATAGGGTCATCTATTATAGATGTAACAGTAAGAAAGACACCTTATATAATTAAATTTTTTCGACGATTTGGCGGGTCAACGTGGTGGTGTAGTGGTGAGAGAGGTATGTTAGCATGCCAGAGGTTCCAGGTTCGATTCTGGGTGCTGACGTACAATTTTCATTTTTTTTTTAGTAGAAGAAAAATTTGATGACTGTTAAAAAAATTTCGAAGTGTCGCTAAAATGGCACCGATCGTTTACGAAACGGAAACGTGCGGCGGCGCTCTACACCCACTGTGCAAGCTGTTGTCCAGATGTTGCGTATTGTTGTTAATTCCAATAAGTGTTACACGCAGAATGTAAAGCAAGTATTGTCAATATAGTTAAACACATTGCTTTACGTTAATAAAGCATGGTGTAGTTGTTGACCAACTTATCTATGGAGTCATTAGTTGATCAATTTAATTTTCGTCATTCAAGATTATGAATACCAATCGTACTTTTTGTATTGTAACGTGCTAGCAAGAAAGTTTATGGAGTTTATGTTCGACTGGAAAAATTAGTCTGTGCAGCTTGGCTGTTTCGATTGTGAGAGGGCACAACATGGGGATGAGTGAGTCCCCCCCTCACGAGCGATCCCCCTGTAAATGTTTGATTATGACGTCACGAAAATGGCCGGCAAGCTTGAGCGCGCGCATACAGTATTCCTTCAAAATAAAATACCGCAAACATTATTGAACGTGTCACTGCGTTTGCAAAGAACAACCAAGTTAAGTTAAGAACCAAGTAAAGAGCAACGTTTCGACAATAATTTTAATATTTTTATTATGATGAGTAATGCATTGAATGCACAAGTACTTGGAACATTTTTTCTCTTTATACTCTTTGGACGGCCTATGTATTAAAATATATTTTTTCACTCTGACAATACATTTCAAAAGAATAATTTTATGCACATTTTCTCAAATTATTTACAAATGTAACAGGAAAAATAAAATATCTTTCATGCCGGCTCAAATACCGGGTAATGGTGAAATTTGAAGTACAGATAACTTAAGTATGGACTATTTATGTAGAATCTCCGACCGGATTAGTTCCACTGTTTGCCATTAACATTTTACATTGTCTATTGAATGTTTGACAACCGGGAAAACACTGACAGTTATTTCTCTGACACGAAACTGGGTCAGTTATGAAAACCGAAGAAATTTATTTGGTGTGAAACTCTAGCAACACGTCTTGTCGAGCTAAGCTGTATTCGTAAGTTCTTTAATTTTGATCTGTTAAATAAGTGTTAGGTGACAAAGTTCTCCCGTTTCTTTATGATAAGAGGCAAGGTGCGTAGGAGAAGTCAAGTCTAAAAATAATCAAATTCCCGCAAGTCCACCAGCAAAATCCAGAATATGGTCCTTTCTTCTTTTCGGCTTTTATGCGAACTTGCAAAAGTTCGCATTAACGTTACGCTGTTGCGGCTACGGTTGACTTTATAGCCTCTATGTTGTCGGATGCACAATAGGGAGGAATTTTAAAAGCAAGTGGCTTTAATTTGTCGTCTGTTATAGCAAGACTTTCCTGATCTGTTCAGATAAGCTCTGGGTGTCTTGTTCCACGTACGACTGTCCAGGGAAGAAATATTTCTGTGACGACCTGAGTGTGAGCAGCTGGGAATGTTGAGCTGGCTCGTACACGGCTAAATCATCGTCATCGGGAAACGGGTTCAGTGTGAGAGTTTTCAGATGAAGCACCATGTTGTTTAACACCACGCTGCGACGGGTTTGGTAGATGGTAGGCAAAGGAAAAGCTAGAATAATGAGAAACAACGGAAAAATCAATCATTTTAAAACAGTTACTAGTAATTATGGGAATGTTATTTTTTTTTTGGATGAAGTAGGATCCATCTTGCACGGCACTTCGACTTATAGGATCCAAAAATGATTAACCGTGAGTTGCGACAATTTTTAAGTACTCCGTAAACAAAGACCTTTCAATAATGAGAAAAATAAAAGACTTAGAATCAATAAGGCGCATTTACCTAGTGCAAGAGAAGTTTCTCTTTCTGGATGACAATGACTGCAGTGTGTTTCTCCCAACCGCGCGAGGCTCCGTTTGCTAAAAGAAAAAAGAATTCCAGGCTATTACCATTAAGTTATGTAAAAAATTAAATAAATTAAATTTTCCATTCCAGAATGCGTCTCCGAGAGTTTTCTAAAACCCCTAGCACTTTATGACAGAATGGCGTTAACTTTTTTAAAGTCTATTTTACAATTTGTCCGATTTTGACACATACCTGTGTATTTTAGGTAGAACCAACACCGTGTTCCTGGAGTTGTCCTGGGCCTGAACAGGCGTCTTCTCGCGTGTTCGCGTGCGTGCTCGCTCCAGTTCCTCCTCCATTCTAATCTCGCAAAAGTAGTTGATTGCTTCTGAGGGCGCCGCGGTTTCAGCAGCTCTCCCTCCAAGCGCCTCGACGTCAAACGAGACTGAGAAAGAATGGAAACGCGTCGGTAAATTTATAGGTAATTGAGGAGAATTTGTTTATAAAATAATCTTGTCACATGCGCAAAAGCTCAATGGAGAACAAAGACAATTAAGGAAAATAAATGAAGCAATAATTGAACTTACTGCTTGTAGGTTTGGACATCTCCGATGCTGTCCTCTGTTAAGAGAAATAAAGTAAAAGAAGTTATACCAATATGGTCATTTCACATCGCAGTGGTCTTTTCGAAAAAAGAAAAAAAACGGATATTTTAAACTGCACACATTAAATCAAGTCAAAAACAAAACATCAGCACACGAGGATGGGCCATGTTCCGGGAACTGAACAGAGGCAATTGCTGGACAGTGATCAACAGCTTATTTCTCCACACAAAATCAATACACAGTTAGCCAGACGGGTGATGAGAAGAGTTAAAATGATCAATTACGAGATACCGGCTTGATGTACCACTAAATTTCCCAAACTTGCATTAAAACAAATATATGGGAATCAGTAAGGAGATTTAGTCATTTGACGGTATTGCTACCAATAACTCACCTGCGGGCTTCCCCTGTCAGTTTTCAAGATTCCCTTTATTGAGCTGGGTGTCTTTGGCGTCTTTGTTCCTCTACGTTAAGGGAAGAAACAATATGAATAATAACGCATTTAGTAGTTAAGGGATTGCGACCGAGAGTGTTTATAACAGAAGGGGAAACAAGCACCGTTTCTGTCAAATCTTCGTTAAACCACTCGGAGAACATCCGATGATTTTCCGATTCTAATCATCCAGCCAAAAACTAGCGTGAGCATTCACGAGTAATTCGATTTTTTCAGTATACGCTATGTTGCTTAGCAACCAACGGTTAGTGGGGGAGGGAGCGTTGCGTGACGAGCCCAAACAATGGCTGCGAAGGAGACTAGTCAGTTACTGACCAAACTGTTCTATGACAAAAAAAAAAAACACAAGTAAGAGAGTCAAACTTACTTGACCACACTGCCGGCTTGAGCGCGGCTGATTTTGCCTGCCAGAGAGCGGATGTGCTGTCTAAACTGGCCAAGCCACTTGTTGAGCCATTGAACACACATGTCTTTGATACGGGCCTTTCTTCTGTTCTCAGGAATACCCTGAACAGGGAGAAAGAAAAAAAACAACACGATATTGTTTTAAAAATGCTGTCAGCAAAGTTGTGATTAGCAGTGTTTAAAACTCCTACCAAGGCAATTGACTGTTTATAATCATGAAGGTGTACTGAGCAGGTTTAAATATGCAACAATGCCTTTTTGTAACACTGAAGTACAAATTAACTGAGATGTGGCTAATGCCATCCTTGTAGTGGATTGAGTCTGCTTTATACTCTGTTTCCAGGACTTTAAAATATGTTAAGAAACACTTACTATTTGGTAAAGGATTGCAATACCTTGTATAAAATAAGCTAACACATATTGTACCCCCTTCTTTAAAAGAAAAGGGGGGGGGGGGGGGGGGATTTCACACAGGGGTACCGAGCCCTCATGAGCTAATTTCTACAATACACCCTGTAGTTTTACGTACCGTGGTATCAAACAAGTCCAGTTCCTTAGCAAAGTATGCGGCAGTGTCTGGTACACCAATCGAGGCTAACAATTCTCGGACAAACTTCCTGCAACGCGAGACGTAACAAAGCAAATTAACACAGTTACCAGGCGAATCTTTAATACAGCTCATTTGCTAAATTTAAACATTAAAGTCCTATTGTACCTGATTTCTTCATCTCCATCAACATACTGCGCCATAAGCTCAGCTACAAAGGAAACTTCATAGACTCGCATGGTGTGTGACAACTGCAGAGCCACGCGCAGAAATTGTTTGGCCTCGGACGAGCCATGCGCAGTTGGGTGATCCGGGATATTCAGTTGTGCTATCATGGTGCGGTTCACCTTTACGGCTGTGTCTCGGTTCAACCCTTCTTGACGGTGCAACAACATGATGGCCTAAAAAACATGAAAGAAAAAAAAATAAACTGTGCACAAACAAATTGATATTATTAGTGTTTTATTCATTTGACGAAGAAAAAGCAGTAGCTTCCATGTTAGTGTGGTTACATTTGCTATCCATCTTTTAACGAAACAAAGCAAAAGCAACTCTGCGATTGCTTCGTATAGAGAGGCAGTTGGTGAACACAAACAAATTATACTTACAGCACAGATCTGCGTCTTCAGTTCATGATCTGTTGTCTTCTGTATTAGGCTTAGTAACATTTCCACAAAGCTTTCTGCTGTGCACGGCTTGGGGAATGACTGAAAATGAACCAGTGTTAATGGTTAGTTTCTTCATTACGATTAATGGACGTAAAAATGCTAGTTCTACAAACGTAGTCTTGAATGTTGCTCGTTACATAGCTGAGATTCAATCATTTTACATACAATGTGTAACTTAATTGTGGAGGTCTTATTGAGTTTTCGTAAAGGTCCGATGGTATATTTTCAGAAACAACTACTATATAAGGAACTGTGCCATAATTTGGGTCATGTTCTGTGATGTATAAAATCTCCTTTACATGGAACAAAACTTAAATAATAATAGTTTGCAAAGGCATGAAACCGAGTAAGACGTTATTACAAACGAAAAAGGAAATTGGATGGTCAAGACTGAGTAAGACTGAGATGGATTAAGAACATGAACTTGAAATACGCGCGGCAATTGTTTATACCCACCTCTGAGTTTACATCTGGGAAGAACTTCTCAAACCACAGAGTTCCCTTGAACTGAGTGATGAATGACGGCAACGGAGTAGGAGGGGGAGGAGGGGGTGGGGTAGGAGTTGGTTCCTTGGGAGGAGGGGGTGTTCTGCAAAGTGTCAAGGAAACAAAACTATAAGTAAAAAAATACAGCGTGATGAACTTTCTCAATGAAAATGAAGTACAACTAAGATTCAACGGCGAATAAACCTTTTAGAACCTGGCTTTTTTACAGACTAATTCAAGTTTATCACTGCTCAAAATATATAACTCACTTGATTACATTCGCGAGGTTTCAAGTTTCGCGCAGTTAAATTTTATATTTTCATGATGTCAAGAAAAAAGGGCTGCGATTTAGATATTATCCTTGAAAAATGCTAGGCAATATTTCAGCAAGGCGATTTACTAGGTTAAAGATTATTTACATTGGCCTGTCGCACGTGTACTAAATAAAACATTTTTAGTTTAAAACTTAGAAGAATGTGACAACGGTGATAATGTCAAAAGGAGAACAGAAAGAAAGACAAGAATTATAAAGATTACAGAAGACAGCAAAAAGCCAGCGGAGAAATGAATACCTGTTTAACAGTGACCTTAAACGTAGCCCTGTAGAGACTTTTTCACTTCGAGGAGAAAGATGAAAGAACTGTGCGTGCGCAGTGTTATCTGCTCTTGTAAGTTTTGCAACTTTCAATCTAGAAAGAGTTTCCGAGTAACAGGGTGAAGAGTTCTTCGTGAAGTACTGGATCCTGTCAAGCAGTTCTTCTACAGGACTTATTGAAGCAGAAGATCTCCTACTTTGTGAATTTGCATGGCATTTAGTGATGTGAGTCGCAAAGGACTCGCATAGATTTGCAAGACTGACTTGGTCTGTATGTGGAGTTGAAGATATACTCGCATCCAGTCTTTCAGAGGAGTTCACACAGGTGTTTTTGGATGTTGAGCTTTCGCTAGTACAAAAAGATTTGAATGGAGAGTTAAAGTGTAAGAAGAAGTAAAGAGAAGAAAGGAAAATGTTCCTCGACAGTGTAGGCAGTCATGTGTAGTATTAACGGCGCAAACATCACAAAGGAAGTACTATTTTTGAAATCACGGAAGAGAAAACATGGAAGCTATAAACGACTTGAAGACGACGTGCGTTGAGCGAATTGACATTAGAGCACTTGTCACGGGATGAGGCCCGAAGGATAGTATGGGGTATGGCACCATATGAAGGGAGATTCTGAGTCGCATGGTGCATACAGGTCACACGATGAAGGATCAAACTGAAGCTACAAGATATTTACAAGGTAAGATGACGATGGGATGATAAATGAGGACAAAGGGACGTACCATTATCAGAATACACAGTGACTCACTGTCCGTATAAAAGAACATTACACCACCATATAGAGTGACATCATGCACTGAAGTGTGAGTATTATGGAAACATCGCACAGTTTAAGATTATAATAATGCAAGTAAAAGAAAGAAGGAAGAAAATATTAGTTCAAACGTTATTTAACAGATGAAATGGAAGAGGAATTGTCATCACAGCTAGTTTTTCATGTTTTCTCAAACATTCACAGCTAACTCTATAAAATGGCTGCAACTCCCTTTGTTTTTTAATTATAAGTTTCTGTATATGCAGAAAGAATATGAAATTTGTGTTGGTTTAGTATTTACTTAATTCAACTGTTTAACTTTACCTTTGTTTAAGCGCCGTCACATCTGTTATATCACCTTCATTTTCACGCGAGATTAACTCAATAATCAAGGATGAAGGACTTGCCAACAATTCGTCCCTTTTTTCATCCATCACATCATTTCCCGTTGATTGCGTGGAAGGTGGCATCCAAGCATTTAGGTTTAGCATACTACGATGACTGCTGGTCAGCGGTTGTCTTTAACAGGAAAGGGCGTTTTTTATATGATTAGAATTACGAGAATTACAGTTCATGTTTAAAGCTTGACTTAACCTTAAATAGCACCACTTCGATTTTAGCGAGTTAAATTAATAGTTTATTGCTTAGTCATGTTTTTTAATGAATTAGTGAATGTAATATTATTCTTAGTCTGATTTTAGTTCTGAATCATCAAACCAGTTTTTTTATGTGAAAAGTTGAATGAAAAGGTACTGGAGGAGAGATTTTAAAGCGTGCACGTCTTAAAACTTTATTTGGTTACCGTAGTAACCCGAAGTTTAAACATCATCTATAAAATAGTGGCTGAACTCGGTTTACTTAATTTAGAAAACAGTGTAACAGCGATTGAAAGCAGTTTGCAAACATAGCTGAAAAATTTATCAAGGTGCAAAGAACAATTTAACACAGTTACCGGCAGAGTATTCAAAGACCTCCGATATGAAGATGCTTGCGTGACTTGCTTTGCGTCACGCAATACGATATATCTCCTCTATTGGATCAAAACGTCTACCAACAACAAACCTAAACTGGTCAAAAAATTGAAGTTCATAATTCCAACTTACGGCTCTGGAGTCGGCGGTTTTGGTCTTGATACCAACTTCTCGATCGGCCGAAGTGGTTTGACTTCTTTCTTTGGGGAGGGGGTCCTGGGAGGTGTCGGCTCTTTTTCAGGGGGAGGGGACGGGGGTGGCGTGGGGGTAGGAGATTTGAAGAGCTCGGTATCGTCGATAGGCTCAGGTGATGGCACGTCTCGTAAAGCAAGTTGCAGTTGATCCGCGAACTTCGACTTTCCTTTCACTTTCTTGCCTTTTGGACTTTCAGGAGATTTGGGAAGTTTCTGCAAAGACAAACAACAAAAGATTAGCAACTGTTCGACGAGGTTGAGCTAAATATCGCGATTTGCCAGTGGCGAGCAAGTCAATTATTCGGCCGGGGCAAATAATTGATCTGCGAGACACTGACAAATCACAAACCGAGTTCAATAATTATTTTATAATTCGATCACTGAGCTCGTTTTTGGTCCAACAGAAATTTCAAGTCATTCTTCAACGACTCGGGACAAAGAGCTGCCATAATTTTTTTTCTCGGAAGTGGACGAAAGGAAAAAAGTGCATCGAATGATGACAGTTCGTTGAACTACTCGCGTGTTTTCCTTCGTTTCAAAACCGCCCAGCTGTCAATATTTTTTGTGGGCTCTGAAGCTCTTTTGAAAAACAGAAAACTTTCAATTTCCGTTCACTTGAGTTTTTTTAAAGAAATATTTTAAACTACAGTTACTCAAACAAACCACATTAGAGGAAATACCACTAAAATGCTTTCTTTTTCATTCAAAACAAATTTGTAAAAACAATGTAAATCTTGCTAAAATGTCCTATCGCAATATAATACATTAGTATATACCACACAAGTGAATAGTGCTTTCCGCGCGCGCTGATTGGTTAACTCGGAGGTGATAAGCAAAGTACTATTCACCTCCACTTCGGTGAATAATTGTTAAATATTCATCCTATTTAAGGGCCCTTCCTCCCTCACTCCTCCACCCCCCCCACCCCCCCCCCCCCCCCCCCAAGCATCTGATGAGTGACGGCATCTTACCTTCTTCCTGCTTTCCAGTTCAGCCAGTTGTTCTGCAGTCAACTGAGGCGGTTTCCACGTATCCGCCTCCTCTTTATCCTCTTCTCTGAGATCCTTAAACATGGCCACCACAACAGAGTTTGGAATAAACCCATCAGGGGCGATAACAAAAATCTCTTCGTCTTCACCCTCAGCTTTATGTGAAGCCAGACGTGAAAGCCTCTGCGACACCAGTTGAACAGACTGACTCGGCGAAGGATACCGAGTAGACTTCGGCACGTCGACAACGTATCGATCGCGGTCCCGATTCAAGAGCGGTGGTTCAATCGGATGACTTCGGAAATCCCGTTTATGAATAGGCGCCGAATGGGAGACTCTGGAACTTGTCTCCTCGTGTGAGAATATCTCGCTTTCTGTTTCCATAGTGAAAGGTCGTTCAGACGGCGACATTTCGTCGAGTTCTGTCGTGGGAGGAAGTGCAGGAGTCTCTCTGCTATCTTCCCGTAATTTTATGGGTTCAAATTCTGACATCGACAAACTCATAATCTCTGGCTTCGGAGGTTTCTCAGGGGAAATGTTGCTTTTCTTTGATCTATTTGATTCTCTACTTATCGAGAAAAATCCCTGCCCTTTATCCGCCGAGTACGGTTCTTCTTCGTCTTCTTCGTAACCATAGTCCTCGTCATCCTCCAAAGCATCATCAGGAAGATCGATGTGCGGCCGTTTGTAAAATATTTCCAGGTATTTTTCGAATGCTTCTCCGCGAACAGTCTCAGTGTCGATGTTTTGTCGTTTCCTGCTGAACTCGTAAGTTCCGTCGCGAAGTTTTTTGAGCTCATTTTCGCGGTCCTGAATTTTTGCGAAAGCCTGTAAGGGAAATAGGAGAAAAAAAAAATCAATAAACTGTTTTAATTCTTTTTTGTCATCCAATATGTCATCATAAATGTAACGTGATATTGTGATGTAATTTGTTTTGTTGTAGTCGTAAACGTTTAAAAATCTCTCTTTAGATATAGACTGTTCACTGCCCCCTATTCTGCCGTGAAGTACATGTAGTAGAGGTCGATCGATCGTTGAGTTCGGGGGGTCGCCATCTTGTTTTTGTTTTTTGTTTTCTTTTTATGTGAACGAACTGGGGAGAGTAAAAAATGCCCGTACCCACAGTTTTATCCCCAGTTTTCGCTCGCATAAAGAAACCAAGATGGCGACCCCTAGAACTCAACGATCGATCGATCTCTACGACTTCACGGAAAAATAGGGGACTATGAACAGCCTACGTTAGAAATAACAGTTATCCACAGTATGGCAGTCACGTTGCTGGTAATGTCCCTCTCTCTAAGCCTCGCGCACGATACATTTTGATTCGGCCAAGGAAGAAAAATAATCGCAAACTTTTTGGGGATTTTCGAAGACAATTTGCCAGTAGCAGTTGTTCTCCCCAAATACTAGCGTTTGGTTAGTCTGGAGCATCGCGGGAGAACGACGCGAAGAAGAGCAAGTGGAAGATAAACCGAATGCCTGGAACAAGCTATATCCTAACAATAGCGCTGTAAACAATAAAAAAATGATAGACGTATTCACCTGACTTCTCCTCTCCTCTTCTTGAATCTTCTCGTTCATTTCGTCTTGTGACAGAGCGTCTTGAAACTCACTGTACTTGTGTAGGGACGATTTGACTCGGGTTAGCCGCTGACACTCTTCGGGTGTTAGCTCGCCCCTGATGTCCGAGTCAATATCCATCGGTGCCTCGGAAACAACTCGTTTGAAATCCATCGCCACCATTCGGTAAATATACGATTGCGGTATGTCTGACAAGAAAAGAAAAAAAGAAGTAAGAAAAAGAGTTTCTTTAACTGTTTTATCTTTTCCTCAAGAAAAATGCGCTTTCTGAAGACGTATTTAGCTTTAATGATATTCGGAATGAAGTGAAGTGAATACTTTATTTACCCTCGGATTGTAGAGTAGCTTTAACAGCTAATATCTCCGAGCATTTCATCAGCACAATTTGCAAAGACCAGTCCACAACACCGGGAACTTCGTGCCCTACTCTTTACGATGAGTGTGTGGGTTCTTTAACGTCCCCTGCTGACCATACGGTTTATCGTCCTTATCCGAGAAGACTAGAACATCTAACCATATGCAGATGCCATTGCAAAGGCAGCATATTCTCCTCAGTTATTTTAAGACCCTGAGTGTTGGTCCGGTCTGGGGTTCGAACCCGAGACCTCCCGCACGGTAGTCCGACGCTCTACCAACATGACAACAACAAAGCATCTCTGGTGAGCTTGCAATTCTACTGGTCCTCTGGTGTAACAGTTGCTATTCAGTTTGAAGCTAGGAGACATTGTTCCTGCTGTTTGCTTTATTGTTAGATTCCGAGTTTCTGCTATCCCGAGAGACTTTTGTGTTGCAAATCAACACAGATTCCATGTTATTGTATGGTGTGCCATAGCACCATTCCTTTAAATCTTTACTCTCGCAGACTAACTTCGTTGTGGCTGGCTAACAGATGGGAAAACCAAGTCATCAACGTAGCAACATCGCAGCGCGTTTCAACTTGACTAAAACACACGTTACTTACAGGTAGCGTAGCTGATTTTGTGTAGATGTTTGCCAATCCCCACGATCAGGTCGCCTTTCTGACTAGAGAAACTAATACTGGTGGGGGTAGCATTCAATTTGATAACACGCACGAGTCTGTTGGCCTCGTCCCAGATTCTCACGGAGCCGTCAGCACTACATGACGCAAACAGCCTCATCTTGGAGCAGCTGGCTAATCCCGTGACGTCATCCATGTGATCAGAATCGCTGCTATGGTCAAACCGCTCTGAAAGAGATTTTACCCAGCATGTTAGTACAACGTAAACGTGCTTTGGGGAATAGGAAAAGGAAGCTGACACAAGCCCTGATGTGTGTCACAAATAGAGGTCTATGGTTGCCACAGACATCAAAATTCCCCGGATTTTCCCCAATAAAGACAAAATTTCCCTGACCAAATAAATACAAAATGTCAGATATAGTAGCGGCCTCCAGCCTCTGCTTCCAAAATAAAACATCGCAGAGATCACATTGACCAGAAATGTTTTTTCTAGCCATCAATAGCATTATATCAGAGATGTTATAATTTTAATTTCCTTTGATTTTTCTTCAACATGCCGATTTTCCCTGACTAAAAATAAGATTCCCTGACTTTTCCGTGATCTTCATGAATTCTATTTTTCTCTGACCATTTCCTGACCTATGCATGTGGCAGCCATGATTTCAGAACATCGTGTTAACTCTCGCAAGGAATACGCATATTTATACTTTAGTAGAGCAAACGCGAAGCCAGTGAACTGCACTAGCATGATGTACATATATAATCACACAAAATCATGTCGCTTACTTTTCTGAGTGGTTTTAAACACTACAATGTTATATGAGGCTGTAGACGGCTCGTGAAATGCCGCACACAGCTTGTGGTGAGCCACGGACAAAAGCCTGGGGGTCTCATGGCAATAAAGTGTCATCAGCGGGGCCAGCGCTTCCTCAGCGAATGGGAAAAGGCGCCAAATCTTGATCACGTGGTCTGAAAGGACAAAACAGGGCAATGATTTATTTATTTACTGAAATAAGAAAAAAGCGCAAAGATGAACTCGACCTTGTTTAACAAGGGTAGCACGTAACAGTCTAGCCGCTAATAAACCTGTGGCCCTCGAATTCCCGATCGAATTGGAATTTAGAAGGATTGGTTTTTCTCAAGGGAGGAAAACCGGAGAACCCGGAGAATACCCTCGAAGCAAGGACGAGAACCAACAACAAACTCAACCCACATATGACGCCGGGTCCGAGAATCGAGCCCGGGCCACATTGGTGCGAGGCGAGTGCTCTCACCACGACGCAATCCCCGCTCTCCGAATGCAACTTAGGTTTTAACTAGGTTGAAATATTTAAGTCCTGACTGAAGATTCCGCCCACCAATAGTCTAGTTTGACAACTAAAAACGGAACTATACTCAGCATCCAGAGAGTATCCGACAAGCCCCTACTGTCAGTGCTAGGCCTCGAGTCTGCTATTAGCGAGTTACAAGTGTTAGCGATGACATGTACGCTTCGTGGCACATATTAAAGAAATTTTAAAAAACTCTGCCTTCTCCTGTACCATCCCATGAGAAAGAAAGCAAGGGAGACCAAAGCTGCTTTCTCGTCATATTCAGCAACGTTGTAATGAATGTTTGAGAGGAAAAGTCATGATTGCCTCGGAAATTAAACTTGACGACGCTGCTCAAGATCTAGATATAGCAAGCGAAAGCAATCGTTTTTCTAGCCTGTGTTATTACTCCACCAAAATAAACGACATTTTTCAGCGGCGTGACAGGCGAAAAAAATAAACGGTCGATAACGCTGGCGAAGACTCGCATTCAACTACAGTGAAAATGCTTGATGATGATTTTGACGCAAACAAACGGTCAGTGCGCGCGCTTAAAACTTTCATTGAATTGCACGCGCAAAGGATCTGATAACAGAACATTTGACGTTCAATTCGTTAACAAAATCGAGAACTTAACTCACCCAGCCCAGCGGATATGACTTGATCAACTACTGGATTAGCCACCATTGTTATAACTTCATCTCTGTGAGCCTAAGGAAAGAACACACATTTAAATAGGCACAGCACTTTGAACTAGCAACTGAAAAAGGAAAAACAGTTTATTCTGAATGTCGTTTAAACCCAACGTTTCCTCCCACGAAAAATATTTTATCCCGTTAAATGGTTCGCTGAGCTTCTTTGCAAGAATTATATTATTAGGAGCAATTTTCACAATTTGCATCCACGGGTAATATTTTGCGACAGCTCAGGTTTTCGCGATTAGCGAAAATTTCCCTACGCCGAGCAATATAGGCAACATCTTCTGACTTTTAACTTGTCGTGCAATATTGTTTCATTGCAAGCTGAAAAGCGCTGTTGTGCGTGTTGCCACTCTGTTGCAAGTTGCAGCGACATGAGGCACAAAGTTGGAACTGATGTGTGCTTCGCCAAACATGTTAATGTAACTTGCCACAAGGGCGGTTACACGCAACAATATGTAATACTCAATGGATAATAATTATTTCCTTTAACAATAACGTTTCGTGACCTTTTTAACGGGAAAAGCACATTTAAACTACCAAAAACTGATTTTGTCTCATCGCAAGAAACTCTATGCACAGCATCGAGAACTTTCGCGAACAAGCTCACCTCTATTTGAAAGGAGATTTTGCCGGGCGTTGCGTCATTCTGCCAGTCGAACAACACAATCATGCCATTTACACAGCCACCGAGCAGCAGAGTTCTGTCATAAGCGTTGATAGCTTGTCCTTGATTCTCAAGTTCTTCTGCTCTTTTCTTGGATTTCAGAGCGGTGACTAAATCTCCCCACGAATCACCTTCAAGCTCATCCTGCAAAAAGAAATGAGAAATATATGAGTAATATAGTGTTAAAAAGACAATTTATATTTGTTCTTATACACTTGCGCACATTGTGAGAGGTACGGTGGCCTAAGGTTAGCTCGTCGAGCGGTCTGGGTTCGAGCCCTGGCCGGCGTCATCTGCGTTGTGTTCTTCGGCATGATACTTTACTCTCACAGTGCCTCTCTCCACCCAGGTGTATAAATGGGTACCGGCGAATTTAATGTAGAGGGGTAACCCTGGGATGGACTAGCATCCCATCCAGGGGGAGCAGAATTAACTTAGTCGCTAAATGCTACGGAAACCGGGAAAAGCTCCGGCCTGATGGGCCACTAAGCCAGAAAACAGCTTCTATCTTACACTTGCACAAATTTCAATTTGAGGATACATCTATCATGTTCAACGAATGACATACATTGTACTGAGAAAATGAAGGTTTTGGTGTGAGAGGAAGTTTGATTTTTTAAAGAATTTGAAGCTGAAGGTTTGAGGGTCAACTGAAAAAGCCATTAATGGCCAACAAAATCTTCCTTTAATTCAGACTCAAGAAACCGTGAAATTTAAATTAAAACTCGTCAGACTTCTCATCTCTTCTGCAGATAAGGATACATACTAGTTATGCAACGCTTTCGAGTGGTATACTTAACAATTATTCCACGAGCGCGCGTTGGATATGAGAGGGTAGATAGCCAACGAGGCGCGTAGCACCGAGTTGGCTATAACGATCTCATATCCAACAAGCGCAAGTGGAATAATTGTTTTATTAAAAACGCCCAAAAGAATTGCAATATTTGAGGTCCCCAGCTGTTTTCGTTGACGCGTATCGGCTACGAAATTTGTGGTCAATGGTATATGACCTCATATACATGTACCATTGCCTGTTAGCCAATCAACACGCAGGAATTGCAATATACCATTGCTAGGTTTTAATAATATGGGATATCCCACGAGTCACTTATATTTTCTCGGTATACACACGAGCCTTTAGGTGAGGGTGTATATCAAAAAAATATACATGTACCAGTACGAGAAAGTGCTGCATAACTATTTTATACCGTGCCATAGAAAATACGCTTACTAAGTTTTGTCGGGAGTAACATCGCAGCGCACGATGAGAGGTTGGGTTTAATACCCTCGAATATAAAAATGTACAACGGCTTTCCTGTATTCAGATTGTCCCTATTTTCTATGGCATGGTATAAGTGTATATACGAAATACAGACTTCTGTTAAGTTAGCCGTTTGGTAAATAATCCATGAGATAAGCTGATACTGTGAGTGCTTCTTACCTGAACTACGTATTCATATAGACAAAGACAAGTACAAGAACTCCGTGCTGAAAAAGAGATAAAAATAACGCATAAATAAACGATTAAGAAACGGAACATAGCAATGGGGTTACAAATAATGATAATGATAATACAATATAAAAACCATCACTGTACCATCTGGGTTGCTCTTCGTGTCCCATTCTTGAAGTTTCTTGCATGGGTTAGTTCTGGTGGATGCTTTTAAGATTTTTCCATTTGACAGCAACGTAAAGAGCAAGTCTACAAACAAAGCAAAAAAGAAATACATGTATTCTCATCTAGTTAAATCAAAAAACACATTATGAATTCATAATTTAGAGTGACACCTGTGGAAAATTTCGTTTTCTTCAAGTGGTTATATTCTGTTGTGCAGCAAGCTTTTATAAAATGTCATATATAAACTAATACGAGCATCACTACATGATCTGTACGTTCTTTGTTTTACACGTTGCAGCATCACAGAGCGAACCAAACTACAAATCTCTCTTTTCCTTAAATCTTTATAGCCTACATTTCGATTCGTTCTATTTCCTGATCAAAAGCGAAAAAAAAATTGGCCGTTGTCGTTTCATAAAATAAGCACTTTGTCCAGCCTTTTGTCAAAACACGAACGCACACTTCAGGACCAGTTCACTGAATGCCTGCAATTTTTTGACAAAAAAATCGCAGTTATTTCCTGGACTATATTTAGAGCCTATTTCCTGAAGAAAGAGGTGAAAAAAATGTTAGACTTGAGGCAGTGCCACAAGAATGAGCAGGGGTGAGATAATGATCTTTTTTTTTCTTAAGACATACTTTCAGCAGCAGCGTAGGCCACGTCTGCGATTATACTCATGCTGGGTAACAGCATTGTGGTGATACACTCGCCAGAGCCTGGGGACAACAGACGCACTGTAGCGTCACTACACGTACACACCAGTCTTAACGGCATCTGAAAAATAAAACAAGTATCGCATGTTTTATTGTGAAATAATAGTGATATACAGCGCACACTGAGATAATTGCTCGACGGTGGATCAGGATACATGTATAGTGAGAAAAACAAGTCCCTTAGACGCTATTAAGTTTCGTCAAGAATAAAAACTGAACTCAGTTGGATAGAACTGCAAAGACCTGCAAAGTATGCACGAAAGGCTTCGATTAGCAACACCAACTTCATGAAACTATCAACATCCTACCGAGGGGCAGTGCTATGAAACCTTTTAACGCGAGAGTGCCACGAAGCAATATCCCTAAGGAGTTTTATGAAAATGATCAACACGTCGAATATAATTAAAAATACCGATTTTTATAATCTCTTTTGTAAGAATTCTTAGCTTTTTTTTATCTTTTTATCGTTGTAACTTATGAGTAATTCTTATATAAGATGCTTCTGATTCTATACACTGGTGATTTATCTATTTTTAGCGATTAGTTTAGCGTGTTTACCTAAATATAGTTTAACGCCTATTTTATCCACTAGTTTAATGTTTTATTTATACACGACCCACAAGCTATGTAGCTTTTTATTCTATCGTGTGTAAATACATGTAAAGGTTTAGATTGATTATGATTTGATTAGCTTCTCGTTCAATAACACTAACTATAGACTTCTCTCAAACTTACTGTCGCGGTTTACCTCAATTGCTACTTAGAATGCGCTAAACTCATTGTGTCGCTAAAATATTCAACTCGGCTTTCAAATCGTGAAAAGAAAGGCTGGAGAGGTACCGTGCGAAACTAATGTATGTCGACATAAATTGCATGTATACATAAAACGCAAACTATTCAACCGTAAGTTAAGTCTAGAGTTATCACTTACTCTTGGGTGCGTCGTGGGCTTGATGGATTTGATTTTACTTCTGCAAAAGAAAAATAGAATTCTCTCAAGCAATTGTACAATGTATAGTTTTAATCCAGCGCATGCAAACATAAACTTATTATAGTCTTGCATTTCACGAATAGAACAGAAGTTTAAATTTTTGGTCCTCTCCCACCTTACTATTCTCTGTCCATTTTTTTCGTTTTGCCTGTCAAATTAATCCCTCAGAGGAAACGACAGCAGTTTATGTATATTTTGCTTCACGCTGACTATAGAACGCTAGCAAACTTCACGTGGTAAGTAAACTCTTACATTTTAGCTGAAGTTAGTAGTCCTACAGGTGCAGTTGTTTCAATTGTCCATTGCTTTTCTTTATCAGATGTTTGAAGCAAGCGCGACCCAGCAAAATAATGATAACAAGACTCCTATACGATTGAACTTTGCTTACCCTACAGTGGCAAAGACGCTGTGAATGTGCTCAATCTTCCACAGCTCGATAGATCTCAGTCCAAACGAATACAAGTCATTCTTTCCCACAATAGTTCCGAGTCCCAGAACTGCGTTGTTGGTGTCTATTCTATCAACTTCATCAGCAGTATCTAAACTCCAGACTCTGATAGTACAGTCACTGGAACCAGACATGATGTAAGTACCAAACGGGTACACGGCTAATGTGTTCACCGACTTCAAATGGCCGACAAAGATGATCTTGATGTTGCCTTTATCATCCCAGACTTTTATGGAGCCGTCTTTTGCTCCTGTTACAAGATACTGAAGAATAAAAAACACATTGGTAGTAAATACAATGTCTAAGTGAATAGATGTACATGTACTTTAAACATCATTTCTTCCCTCAAGTAGAAGATTATGAAACACACGAGGGGATGGTGTAAAAGAATTTTAAAATTTGAAATGCAATGCCCAAGACATTGAGTCAGTCTTAATGTCTGAAATGCAAAGACTGGCAATCTCATAAGATAAAAGTGTGTCTAAGTATAGGATTCCAAATGTTGCATATAGAAATTTCAGATCTAAACTCCTGTAAGAACAAACTGACATTACCTTCAATCAGAATTATTATAAAACTTTGCAGTTTATCTAATTTTCCTTTTTCACCTGCTTAAAACTTTAGTAGAGGGATTAACTGAAAAACGTGGGGTGTGGGGTGGGGCCACACCCACAGACCAAACCTGGTCAATGCCCCTTTCTGCCCAGGGGCTCATTTCTTGAAAGCCCCAATAACTTATCGGCCCCGCAAAGCCATGTATCTTCAAAACAGAAAAGTGTATTAGGGCCTGAAACTTTGAATGAAGGCAACCTCTGTTCATATTAAAAATATTATGAAATTAAAACAGCTCTGTAATCATAAGATTTTAGATTTTGCTATGGCTTTCCAGGCCTGAAAGTTTTCTGCGCTTTTGAGAAATGGGCCCCAGGCCTAAGCGTGCAAATCAGAATGGACAGCATAGAAACATTTCTTTGGGGTAGAGTCTAAAGAAAAAACACTCAGGGGGAGGATGAGTAACCAGCAACGGGGTAGAATCCCATGCAATCCCTTCACAGTGTTGTTTTCGTATACAGGGACATTGTACCTTGAGTGGATTGAAGAACAGTACAGCAGTGATCTCTCTGGGGTGTAGCTCTTTAAGATGTCCAACACATGAGCCATTAAGAAGGTTGTAAATTATCACATTGTTATGATACACTGCAAAACATCTCTGAGATCTGCTGGGAGTGTCTTCCAAACAAAGCAATGAAATGGTACTCGATGGTGGCATACATTCCTGAAATTCAAAAAATATCATCCTTTTTAAATCCCAGAAATAAAACATTCATTGCACTCTTGTCAACAATAAAGTACATGCACCTAACAAACTTTATATAAAAAACGTTTGGATGCAGCAGAGCATGCAATTGGCCATGTTCTAAACGAGCAGGGGACTGGGTACGAATATTTAAAATCGATTGAATTGAAAAATGGAGCCTGTCATCTGAAAGAGCATACAAACATTAGTAAGTTTACCAAATTTGAGAGTTATTGGTTAAAACGCAAAGGCATGGTACACGTTTTAAAATTGCTAATAATAAGAGAGCTTTGTATGGATTGGAGGGACAGCAGTCCCTCAATTAGAACATGGCCAATGAGGAATAAAAGTATTTCGCTTGTCTGTTGCCGGATCTCTTGCTGAAGAAATGCTAATGAACCAGACATCACGTTAAGTGCAGATAAAACCAAATTGATTGCAAGGCAAAGCAGAGCTAGTGTTCTTCAGGGCCAGTACAATAATGTGAAACTTTGTATAGTTCCAATTAAAGTAACTTGAACAAAGAAGAAAGGAAATTAAAACAACATCACTCACCGACAGAACTTTACGTTGAAGTAAAAACTTTGCCCCATATCTA
This sequence comes from Meandrina meandrites, assembly GCA_963693305.1. Lineage (NCBI taxonomy): Eukaryota > Metazoa > Cnidaria > Anthozoa > Scleractinia > Meandrinidae > Meandrina > Meandrina meandrites. The sequence goes on along the minus strand of OY855903.1, from coordinate 7,312,040 downwards.
AAGCTCCAGCACTAAAAACAAGGGAATGACATGTTCATTTAACTATGAATTGATTCTACATCATTTTTTTTATAAAAAAACAATATTATATGATATATTCACCACCAAATCTAAAGGCTAAGATTAATGATCTTTGACTTTTAATGAGGTTTGATTGCTGCTCCTTTTTTGACGGAGGGGGGGGGGGGGGGGGGTGGTAAAAATGAGAAACTTTATTGAGTTTAGATGTTAATCCCCTTGAAATTTGATGATACCTATCACTTTGTGGTATTGTTTGATTCCAGGTCAGTCTCAAAAGTAAAATATATTTTTAAAAGAAAGTAAGAAGTTAACCTCACTGTTTTTGTTTTGTAAATCAAGTTGTTCTGAGAAAAGTAGAGAGGTCTGTATCAATGCAAGGTCACCTCCAGCCTCGCTACCATTCCAATGTCAGGGAACTGAGCAAACGACTGTAAAATGGCCTATAGCCTCCAAGAGCAATACTCACAGTGACATTCCCAACTCCTCCAGTAATGATCTCATTTGTTGACTCATTATACACTCCACTAATGATAAAAAAACAATAAACAGTGCAATCAGTCTCTTGTAATGTATATACAATCATTAACTTTAAAACGAGTTCTGGTCAACCAAAACAAGAAATTCCTATACTTTGTGTTTTAGATATTTTAAAAATGTACCTGTTAATGACAAATATAACATTATCCAAAAGCCGGCAGTCAATAACAACTTAATTCCCCCAAATATATGTTATTCATGAAACCTTTATTTCATTTATTTTTAATTAAATTAGCTACTCAAAAAAAAAAAATTTCAATGGTACTTTCAATTTTTTTTTTTAAATGTCTGTGAAACTAATTTAATTGCCCGTTTGCAAAAAAAAAATCATCCAGAGGTATAGTTTGTTTTTAGGGAGAAATGTATATTTTAGTTTCCTTATGAGACTTATTCCACTGCAATTACAGTGAAAGCAAGGCAAAGAACTGGTTCAACCAATTCACACTTGTATATATCCCATCTACATGTACAGATTTACTCAAGCAAAAATTACCTGAATATTCTGCTGACAGAAGTTGCCACACTAATGACTTTGAAGCCATCTGACATTAACTGTAGTTAAAGAAAAATAAATAAATAAATAAATAAATAAATAGATTTTGCCATGATGCTGTCATGTATATCTTACATGTACATGTATGTGAGTACTTATGTTGTATGTATCAATACTAATCCTGAACCAAAAAAGATATTAATATTAGTAACAGAACAGTGATTTGTTTAAAAAGCTCCCCCCATCCAAAAACAATTATAAGAAAAATAATTGTAAAGTACAAGTTCAATAACAAACAGATAAGTGACTTGTTTACAGATGTTAGTGGGTCACCACAAAACTGTATTAATTTCACTGCATGTGTATACACTGTAAGTTTGATATTGCTGTTTACAATATCACAAAATCATCCTCATTATACGGGCTATTAGTGGTAAATTCTAGTGGTACAATACATAGATATATTTTCGAATGTATTTGCACCACAACAGAAAAGGTGTAATAATCTAAGCTGAATGGTGGGAGACTTAATTTAATTAATGATGTACGGATGGACATAGCTAATTATTACATGCACAATACTCTGCAAATATACAGCTGAATATCAGCAAATATCTTTTCTGGTAGCATAATGGATAGCACCTTCTAGACCAAGTGGCTTACTAATTTGTAATAAGACTACATGTACATGTAGGGTGCACTTGTGTCAGATATTTTTATAAATTTCACCAAGATTTTTCTTTACAACTGCCCAGACAAATCAAAGTCATAGAAGCTGGCGCAGGCTTCGTACATTATTTAATGCTTTCTACCTTGGTTTGACCAGACAGAAAATCTTTGGTTCGCACACATGAGCCATACATGCATGTATAATGTCACCACTCTTCTTGGCACAAAGATTTTCCTACAACTACCTTGATGACCCCAAATTCATGCAACTATTTGCCTGGGATGTTAAATCATTTTGCTCATATATCTTGATATACTTACTCGTATATTTTCGTCAAATCCCCAAGCAACATAGAATCTAGTTTTCTTTGCATACACTATTCCGCAGATGGGATCCTTTAGTATTTTGCTGTCCACATCTTCTCTGTAACCGGTTGTCAAAAACACGGATGCTTTTCCCTCGCTGTCGATCCCAACGAAGTTATTATTAAAAGAGTTAAAAGCTACAAAAGAAAGGTCTTCCTCAGCTTCCAAAGAATTTACTGGATGAACGCCGTGCCCCACATTTAAAGGCTGTTTTTCATCAAGTTTCTTCGGATCGTCGCCATGTTCTTGTTTGATGGCGGTCTTGATAAGTTTCCAATGTGAGCTAACTTTTAACTCCGATTCGTCCAATACTGGTCGTTTGGTCCGTGTTTCGATCAGTTGCATAAGTTTACTTGTCATGTTGAAATGTTCGAGTGTCGAGGTTCGGCTATACAAACGTAAATTCCTTTGTCATTTGCAAAGCTTTAAAATAAACGTACAAAATTTTGAGAACGAGTAGACTTCCCGCCAAACACTTCGCAAGCACCAAATTACCACGAAATCAAATTAACCATCTTCATCTTTTGTGGTTTTCCCTTATCTGAAAATGTTCACCGTTTATCTTTAGCACCACATAATAGCTTTCTGCGGGATCCATCTGATAATAAAGTCAGTCCACTGAATCTTCCACAACAGCCATTCAAAATGGCCACTTAGTTTAGTTTCTATGGCAACACATGTCATCACAGTGAGGCCGATATAGTTTATGCGTCATATATGACAAAGTTTTGTTTTTGTCTTAATCCGCTGACAAGACAAATCTTCCTTCCTTGTCCTTCGTGTCACTTCTCCTAAGCCCGAATTGTTTGATTTTCTTGTTATTTCCCGTGATGTTGAGTGAACATACTTCACGTATGGATGAACACCATGATCTACGAGTAACAGGTTCATTCAAGATCGGCCGATCACCTCTCTGTAACTTAATTTTGACGGACGGTCATGTCAGTAAAGTACATTGTAGTTTCAACATTTGCAGCGAGGATGATCCCAGCTCGAGGTGAGCTAACGAAATTGTTTTTCGGCTTTTTTAAGTATTTGGTCAATCAACTGAACGATTATACTTTGTGGATGTGAAAGTTCATACCGCCGATTGTTAGACCTTTTCGTGGTAAAATCCGCCATTTTGAAGATGGGTGCTAATGGGGCCAAACGTAAACCTGCGTAAACATATCGCGAAATACAGAACCGGTTAGGGAGGGTTGTGAACGACATTTCGTTGGGGGTAGCTTTGTCGGCATTGTTTGATCTTTCAAATATTTCTGAAGAGGTTAGGGGAAAAGTTGTTATTTTTCCGTTGGGTTAAGAAAAAAATCTTTTTTTTTTTTCGGAGGGGGGCATCCTGTCGGCACTTTGACTTAGCGGGGGGGGGGGGGGGGGGAGGATTTTAATTCCCTTATTAACAGTAAGGGTGTGGATATAAAATGGAATGGCCCGGGCGGACCATTATTTTTGTGGAGGTGGGGGGACGTGGGGATGGAAATTCTCAAAAAAATGTTTGCAAAAGCAAAAAAGCCCAAATAATTAATTGTTTGCAGACATGAAAAAAAAAAGAGATGCAGGAAGATGCTACCGGAAAAAATTGTTTGCATAGACAATGACACAGAAAAATTGTTTTTATTGGAAATATTTTCATCCCCCCCCCCCCCCCCCCCCCCTTCAAAAAATAATGGTCTGTCCCTTAGTATGGAAATTTCAGAGAGTTTGAAGTGAAATAACATTAAAAAAATTGGGGCGAGTGCTATCCAATCTCCCCTAAAAACGACTGCGTGGGAGGCTACTCTAGGGAGTCTTAATAAAATTTGTATTGTATTAGTGTTTATCTTTTTATCATTTGATGCAGTGCGGGATCAAAAACCCAAGTGCAGATATCAGACCACAGCTCAAATGGAACATGGATATCCTCTAAAAACAATGGAGATACAATAAAACTTGAGCCAGGCAAGCCCAGTTTACTGAAGGAAGGTGACATAATTTTTCTGACTCGTTCAACTGCAGCAAACCCCGAGGTCATTGCCTATAAGTATTGTTCATCCCCATTTCCAAGAATTACAAAGTTTATTAACAAAGAAGGACAACCTTTATATCAACACAATGAGGGTATGCAGAAATGTCAAGCAGAAAGAGTCATAAAAGATGGCAAGACAAGCACTAGCGTACAATTGAAGAGGAAGATTGAATCTGATGGCCAATGCAGTAGTCCTAGAAAAGTGAGATTTAATTTGCAAATTGAGGAGAGCATTGATAATCGCGATCCTTTCGTTAGAAGCCCTGTTAAAAATGCTGAACAGTTCACAGAAAGCCGGGATGGTCGTGCTGATTATGCTAGTTTTCATGGTTCTGCGTTAAAAGACTCGAATCCTACCATACATGTAGAAAACAGTACCACCCTTGATAATATTGCAACAACAGTTATAAATGAAGATCAGGGTATAACTCACACTGACATCTCAACCTCACACATGTCTACCTCTTCATCTACTAAATGTCGATCAGAGATATCCAGAGTTATCAAAAATGACAAGAAACATGATTCTCAACAAGAAGACGTAACTAAACGCAACGAATGTGAGCAGGCAAGTGGCTGCAATGCACCTGAAGATGGCATTCACTATGACAAGTGTACTCAATGTGGCAAGTGGATCCCACATGTGACCGCGTCTTTGCATGAAGCAGTTTGTGAAGGTCAGAGTCTAGAGGCTAAAAGTCAAGATCATGTTTCCTTATCATCAGCTTCTCTTGAAAATGATCCATTCAGAGAGGAATGTAATCCTGACATTCAGAATCCAGGGAAATTGTTAAGTAATGGCGATGAAAATGAAATCAGTATTTGCAGTGGGGCAAGTAAGCAAGATGCGATTGGAGAAGTAAACAGTGACAATAGCGATCTAGTCAGAATACAGGATCAAACATGCGGGACTGAGAAGAGTCTTGAAACTCCCACTGCATGGGCGAGTACTTCATGTCATCTTTCAGAAAAGGAGAGTGCAAATTCGGCAATCATTAACACCTCCACTGTTACAAGTTGCGAGTCCGCAGGCAAGATGGAGGAGAACACAGTGAAAGAGCTTTCCAGTTCAACGCCGGAACAACATGGACAGTCGCTGTGTTCTGGAAATAGAGATGCTGGATCCACTTCATTTCATGAAGCTGAACCTACTCTTGAGAGAGAAGAGTCTAAAGAACGATGTACGTTCTGTTCAACGATGCTTCCGGTGTCAGAACTCATTCATCATGCTTCCGAATGTTCCAAGATGAGTGCAGTTCCCGCTACCGACTCAGGCGACACCGATAACATGCAGGAAGCATGTCCTTACTGTGGAAAATATTTCGATGTACTGGAACTTGTGGAACATGTCACTCACTGCAAGGACGTTTGTAGGATCAAAGCTGAAGAAGTCTCGCTGGAGGAAGATTCCCCATCCTCACCCGAAGTAGGGGGCTCAGATAGCATGGACGATCCTACAGTGAGCGATAGAGAGTTGTGCCCTCAATGCCGACGAGAGTTTCCCTTGTTTGAGTTGTTAAATCACGCTACCGAGTGTAAGCAAGAAGAACCACTCCGTACAGGTTCAGATGTAGAGACCCCGCGGGAAGATGCTAATGATCTTCCAGAGGCTAATGATGCTGATGAAGACGCTGAAAACATGGTCGATAAGGAAAGTGAAGTCAAAGATAGTACTGGTGATGATGCTTGTGTGAGTTGTGATAACTTTGATGGCGAGGAAAACACACTCAATGATGATGTGTGCTCGAGTGATAATACATATGGTGATAAAGATAATCGAATCACCGAAACAGATAATGATAATGTTGATAGTGGCAGTACTTCCGACGATGTTGAAGGTGACAAAGACTGTGACGACCATGGGGATGAAGAAGATGCAGTTGAAGATGATGATGATTCCAGCAGACGAAATATGGACGATTATGACGTCACAAGTGGTGACGGTGACCATGAGGACGACCACACCTCTGACAGAAGCAGCATCTCTGATGGGAACAGTGAAGATTATACAGGCGACGAAAAAGATCTAGATGATAAACATGACGGATTGAGTAACAATACTGACAGTTTCAGCGAAAGCGAACGTAGTGATGATGAATGTGTCGATGCCGTGGTAAATTCTGAAGTTGACGTCGGTAGTGATGAATTTGAATTCTGCCCGAATTGTCGGAAGCTCTTTCATCTGTCTCTTTTGGTCGAACATGCATCAAATTGCATAAGTGAACTTTCAGACATCAACAAAGCTGTGGGGTCGGCAAAAGGGACAAGTTGCGAGGAAGGCACTTCATTTGATCCATCAGCAGAAAGTTCAGTTGTCTTTAGTGACTGCCACTTCTGTGGAATTAGATTACCAGTGCACATCATGAGTTATCATTATCCCAAATGTGCGAAACAGCACCTAGAAAAGAGCAGCAGCGAGGGATCAAGTAGATCAAAAGAAAGAAGCCCTGCAGGTGATTTCCCCCTGCATGCGAGTCATATAGACAACCTGAGCAGTAGAATAACAGTTAAAGATGACAGGATTGCGAAGCGTCCAGTCAGATCAACAAAAACAACAGATTCTGAAGAATCATCGTCATCGTCAAAGAATAAAGTGGCTAGATTTCATGACGCTGTTGCTTCTGCTTCTGCTGCTGCCGACCATGATGATGATGATGACGACGACAGAAAAGTGGGTGAATCTAAAGTTGCCCTAAAAAGGGCAACGTCTTCGCTAGATTCATATCATGACTGTGAAGAACAATGTATGTACTGCTTGAAAATGTTTGCTGTGAGTGTGCTTGTGGAACACGCCTGCAATTGTACAGGTCGTCATGAGGTAAGCTATTCATTTCTATGAATGGTACTTATGCTGAGATGCCTCCGAACACAAAGCAGAATAACGCTTGGGCAGAAATTATACGGATTTGTGAAGTTTCAAATTTGTTAACATTTCTACCACAGATACATGTAGCTTACTACGCGTGGTCTTACTAATTAGAGCCAAGATAGTTTCTTTTTTTTTCAGCCAGTCACGTGCAAAGGCAAACCAAACCATGATTTGGCTCACGTTCAAAGCGCGGGAAAATGTTTTTCCCGCGTTTTTCACGGACTACCATTTACCAGTTGCGTTTGTTGGCTCTGTTATCTCTAATTATTGTTATTTCTGTAACAGTGAAGGAAAGAGTTTTAATGAATGAATTAGAATAAGAACTTTCTTCTTATTTATGCCAAACATAAAAGTTACAATTTTGATTTAAAAAGTCTTAAATTCCAGCATTTTCTCTTGAATTTCCGCAGAGTTCCGCAGATGCAAATGAACTGGAGCAATGCTGTTACTGTCTACAGGCTTTTCCCTTGATTGAACTCATCAACCATGCTCAGAATTGTGAACAGAAAACAATTTCTAGCAGCCAGGTTTGTTACTTGATGTCATTCTTTTAATCGTCAGTGGATTTTTGTTGAAAAACTGAGTATCTAAATTGTGTGACAAGCTAGCAAAATGATCTGATTGAAATGCTACGTTAGAAATTTTCAAGTTGCGTGGTGATGGCCCTTCATTTGTTTATCTGTAATCTTTCACTACTTGCGAAATGAACGAAATTTAAGCCCTCAAGAAGCCAGTTTGATTCCTCTGAAAATCAGCAAATGATCCCCATGTTCTAACGTCTTTAAATTCGCCCTTGTCCACGGGATCGGAATCGCCGTTGAGACTGAGAAAAACTGTAATGTTCTGTTATAGGTGGATTCACAAGATGACGTCATGACTAACAGCCAATCATCGACGGGAGAAGTGCTTGAGAGATGTATGTACTGTTTTAAGGACTTTCCTGTCAGTAAGCTGATTCGTCACTCGCAGAGATGCGATGGAGACATGTCAGGCCCAAGAGAGAGATTCCAAGGCTTCTTACCCTCCGTCCATGACGTAAGTCAATATAAAAATTAAATTTAAATCATTGCCCACTCTTTATTTCGAAGCAAAACATCACTACTCCAACCCCCCCTCCCCCTCCCCCCCCCCCCCCCCCTCCCCGAAAATGTTTCGTAATCATCCTCAGGTACTGCTTTCCAAATCAAATCTGAACTTCTGTTTTCAGTTAAGTGCCGTTTCGTCAGTCGCCATCTTGAATGACACGCAACGTGCGGCTTTGCAATACGTCATCACACGCTCAGCCCAAGACTCAAAGAGGGTCGCCTCTAACTTACTTGCACGAGTTCAGCGCCTGGGCTACAGTGAGAATGACTTGAAAAGGTATGTATCCACAGTGAAATCTTGTGTACATGTGTATAGAGTTAAAAGCCTAAAAGCAAAACAGTTTACAAGCTGCTTCTTAGTTAGAACATAACTTGTCAACGGCTACGTATAATAGCAATACAGCTGATAGGTTTCGGAACAGACGCTCCCGACCAAAGATCAGTTTTTAATCTGGAAACATTTTTGTTTGGATCTGATATAACTTACTACACAAATGTGACTGGTCAGCCCTTCTTTCGAAAGTCGTCTAAGTTGGAGGAGTAATAAAAAAACTTGGCCGTTTCTTTATTCAATACATCAATAATCGACAACATTGTTCTGGCCTCCCCTATAAGCCCGGTGGTTTCTTGGAGGTCTCCTCGCCCTACTTCTGTTCCAATTGTTAATAATTATTCTTGTTTTTTGGCAAATAAATGGTGATGGTGATGGTGATGGTGATGATAAAACGTACAACATCATCCATTCTTTGGGCTGATGTGCACGGATTGTTATTTTTTGACTGCAAATAAGCAAAAACGTCCAAATAAGCCTGTATTCAAGCGTATCCTGTGTCCTTCATTTCCTCGACACACGAACGAATTGGAGACTAAATTAAATTCGGCGTCACCATAAATCGTCACCCTATGGTTACTCATTGTAATTGAGGCAATTGATTGTCTTGCTCTTTTTCATTTTATTTCACAGGACTTTACAGTGGGTTCGTAGTGCGTCGCCTATCATCATCCACATCAATCTTGATAGAGTTTTAAGATTCCTAGTTGAAGACACTCACTATCGAAACCGCTTTGAGACTGGAACTAGCGGTGGCTCGACGGACAAAGTAGCTAGGAAATCCTGGGAGGTCAGTGAGGTTTTTAAAAATCATATTCACCTACCATGCAGTCAAATGAAGTCGACGACCAATTATGGGTCGAGAAAGCTAATTCTCTGTTATTGTTATTGGCTGTGCAGTTTCTTTGCTTTGAGACAGTTCATAAGTAATCGCTTTGTAAAATCTCGTGCAAAATGTTCTAGCGGTCAGTCACTGAAGATACTGTTTTCTTTGCCAATAGGTCAGTCAAATTTGTGTTCCAATTCACAGCATATTTGTTTGGATTTTTAACATCATTTTAGGATCGGATCTTTAACAATGCGTACCACAGTAGCCAGCCCTCAGAGCGTGTCAAGTACGGTGTGCTTAACATCGGTAAGTTTCTAGTGTATCACAACACTGTACGTTACAGTTCGTATCAAGGACCCGCTAGCTGTTCGATCAGAACCCCAAGAATGATAACTATCTAACTTGTCCTCTTCCAATCAATACTCAGGAGGAAGATAGGTTATGACATCGTCCACCTGCCCCTTCTCTCCCTTCCTCCCTCCCTCCCTCCCCCCATCCATTCCTCCCTCCCTCCCTCCCTGCCTCCCTCCATCCATTCCTCCCTCCCTCCCTCCCTCCCTGCCTCCCTCCCCCCATCCATTCCTCCTTCCCTCCCTCCCCCATCCATTCCTCCCTCCCTCCCTGCCTCCCTCCCCCATCCACTCCTCCCTCCCTCCCTGACTCCCTCCCCCCATCCATTCCTCCCTCCCACCCTCCCTTCCTCCCTCCCCCCATCCATTCCTCCCTCCTCCCATCCATTCCTCCTTCCCTCCCTCCCCCATCCATTCCTCCCTCCCTCCCTGCCTCCCTCCCCCATCCACTCCTCCCTCCCTCCCTGACTCCCTCCCCCATTCATTCATTCCTCCCTCCCTCCCTGCCTCCCTCCCCCATCCATTCCTCCTTCCCTCCCTCCCTCCCTCGCCTCCCTCCCCCCATCCATTCCTCCCTCCCTCCCTGCCTCCCTCCCCCCCATCCATTTCTCCTTCCCTCCCTCGCCTCCTCCCTCCCTCCCTCCCTCCCTCGGCTCTTTTAAAATGGCTGATGGAAATACCATGTTTAGCTCAAGTTATCTTATTGTATCCCTCTCTCCTCCTTTCCTCCCTTCTCCTTTCCTTCCCTTTCCTTTCTCCCTCCCTCTCTCCTTTCTCCCATTCCACCCAAATTCCTCATACACTCAGCTGTTGCGTTCTTGGTTATTGTTCTCTTAGTTGGCGATCCCCGTGGTGTGAGGAGCTGTATCCATTATGGCGATTCCTTTTTACAGGTTTGTGTCCTGTATTTCATGTCAAGCGCGAAAAATGCGGGCTCAACGATCACATTTGCACCTCGCAACGTTTTACAACTAGCATGCTCCATGTTGATTCCGTGTAAATCAACCAGTCAAAGGCATTTTAACATTGTTCTAGTTATGGTTAACTTCCCAAACTTCTGGTTCGAAACTTAACAATGGGACTGCACCCAGCTAGTAACTGTCTCCTGTATATGTCACTTTTATTTATTTCTTTTAAATACCTGGGGGTTTTTTTATCATTATTTCAGCTCAAGAAAGTCCGTCTTCGTACAACGTTCGCCTCAATGGACACATCAGGAGCGGGAGTGAAGCTTTCTTGTTGTGAACATTACGAAAACGTTCTGTTTGCCTACACAGATCAGGAGATAGCCGCGGTAAAAACTCCAACGTTAATAATAATGTTATATGCATCGTTATGGACTTGCATCCTATCCCTTAGCTCCCGTCGCGCTTAACTCGTGACGTCATCGCCACAACTCGTTTCCAGGACTTTGCTTTCTTAATGGCCTGATAGTGAAAGTTTGTTTTACCTTTTTTCTCCCAATTATTTCAGATTATGGACGTAGCCACTGGGAAGGTTCCGTTTCATCGATCAGATTGTATCTCACACTACAAAGAGGTGATACGTGTGCATAGTTTATTCATGATTAGATTCAAGTTATAATTACAACGCTTTTGCCAGGATGTTAATCTCGTACCCAGATCCCAATCTGCGCGAGACAGGAACAGGTCGCTGAGGAAATTCCATTATTTTTTTCAACGCATGTCTGTAGTTGCTCTTGTCTCAAACGTTAATTGTCTTTTTAGTTTTAAACAGGCGACTTTTTGCGCGTTTCACATTCATAATTAGCTCATTTGTTCGTCAACAGTCTCCACTTATGATTGAACGCAGGTATTGTTTAGCAAGTACTTCATATATGATCGTTATTGACCATTTCCATACTACTTCATATTCAACAGAACTATGTGTGTTCAGGTGAACTTCTATCAATGAGGACACTTTGTGATGCTTATTCTAAAGAGCGTGTATCTCATTAGCGTTCAGCCCTGGACATATGAACACTACGCGGCAAAAATCAGTAAACTGTGATAGGACCAATTTCATTCATATCTTCTCCACAGGTTCAAATTCACGGACCAGTCAGTCTATCTGAGAATGTTGAATGCATTGTAGTGAATTCACGTCACCAAAAAGATCCAAGAACCACGACCCTTTTGGATCGCTTTGTGGAGCAAAACAAGTGTAACCTTATCTGGATGGACCCTGATGACCTGGCCGGAGCTGCACCGTATTTTTCGTCTGGACATCATGAACTGGGCCTTTTCAGTTCTTTGTCGGATCCTTTCTCTCGTACGACAAGACGAAGACGAGGTAGAGGACACTCAAGGAGCAGACGGAAGCACCCATATTAACATTCTTTAGCTCTTAGTCAACATATTTATTTCCCTTTCTTGCTGATTGAATTGAGTCAATGTTCTCAAGTTGATCTTTTAGAAACCAGTTGTTATCAGTTGGAATGTGCGTATTACGCGTGGGTCAAACTAGCTCGCGCATTGATAAAAGTGTATACTCTTGCTTTTGTATGTCGTGAAACTCTCATGTGCTTTCGGTGACTCTCGCCATGCGCTGTACTGTCACCGAATTTGAACCCGTACAATTATTTATCGTTTTTTTCCTTGTGTGTAATGGCTTTGTTTTGTAAATTCCAAGAACTTTATTTGAAATGTAATGTAGAAGTGTAATGTAATGTAACGTAACGTATTTTAAAGTGATATGTAATGTAAATAAATTTGAATTAAAAAAATCTATCGTTTCGCACAAGTTTGCTGAGATTTGAGAAACACCCTTGTCCCACTCTTGTTTTTTAATTATTCATCGGTGACTCTCCTTCGGCAAAGGTGCCTTTGATTGGCTGTAACAGTACACTTAACAGTACTGGCTTCGCTTGTAGGCGTGTTCTAATAATTCAGAAAAAAATGCTTATTTCAGAACAAGCCGATTTAGATCTCTCGCGCACTTTTGGTTGAAAATTCGACCTGGTAGTGCAATTGCTAAAAATCTCCAGTTTTGGAAATTACAGTGTGACTCATTAAAGTGTGGAGATAAGACCAGGTTCTAGTTAGTGCGGTATTTTTTTTTATTTCACAATAAGCGGTTTGTGTTTTGCTGTTGCTGCTGTGGATTGTTTTTGTTTGTTTGTTTTGGGTTTGTTTTTGCACCCGGTAGTTGCCAGGTCAAGCCAACATGGCCGCTTTCAGTCGTCAAAACATGCTAAATCACGTGACAGAGCATGTGACATGACAGTGGTTGGCTGACAATGGGCGTTTTCCATTTGCTGGGAGAAACCGGTTGTCCCAGTGAAAAAACAAATGGAGCAGACTTTTCCACTGGAAATATTTTGGAAAAAGAGAAATACCTTCTGAGGTATTCCCCTTTTCACGTTTGTACCGAAATGATCGGAAAATCCTGTACCATTTGCCTCGATCAACTAGTGCCATGCTCCTTGGCGCGGTTTTCAAGTTGCCCACGAAACAAACAAACATGGCGTCTTTGTTGATGTGCCCTTTATATAGTTTTTGAACGATTCGCGCAGATGCGTTCTTGAATCATAACTGTACAACTGCAGATGAAAATTGCCACTGATTAGTGATACATATTTAGTTAGTTACCGTATTAATTTTATTCAGGTTGTTGTATTTTTATACGTGAATTTTCGTCTCGTTTATTCTCGCCTAGTAAGCTTCTATTTGTTGTGCTGTCCGTTTACCGGTAAAACGTCCTGAACCTGAGAACGAATGAGAATATATAGTGTCTAAATGGAACGCGCTTTTCCCGATCGGAAATTTCCAACGGAAATTTTCGGATTTTTTTTTTTGCAAATGTTACAGTGGAAACGGGAAACAGTTGCAAACTGGGGAGTGCCTATTCACCGCTCACTACGCCCGGCATAGTCAATCGAACGTTCGAAAATCGAACTCAATCGAACTTAATCCGAGGATTGAGTTCGATTGAGTTCGGCAATCGAACTCAATCGAACACCAGACTTTCAGTGAGTTCGATTTCCGAACAAATCGAATTCAATCGAAAAAATCGAACTCAATCGAACTCAATCCATCTGATTGTGTTCGATTGGGTTCGGAAACCGAACTCAATCGAACACAATTAAATGGATTGCGTTCGATTAGCTCTGGTAAACCTATACAAAGTAAGCCCAAAGCAAGCCCATCAAAACAGGTTTTTCTTGTGCGTTTTTACAATTTATTCTTATAACAGAAACCCCATTTATAAACTGTCCACGGCATTTAAGAGAACAAAACACGTTGAAGGTGATCATGACCTAATTGTCCGTGCTCGTTTGCAATTCGGAATGCACGGACTGTCTTGCCTATTTTCTTTAACACCATTAAGAGGCTGTCCGCGTAACAGCGGACAAGGCAAATTTTCGACCTTCACCGATTTCTCTAATAATTTCAGTGAAAGTCGACCATTATATCCCATGAACAAATATCACATTTATTTGGATCAAATCTTTTATTTTTATTTTTTGCGAGGCGGTTTTTACTGCAACCTCAAAACCACCCAATTTGCATTTGAAGACTCCATAATTTAGCATTAAATGTCGGTCGCTGCCAAAGCGTATTTCCTTAACCAAACAAGCTGAATATTTTATATATCAAGGTTTTATGTTTCTTCTATACTTTAACGGTTAAACAAGTGTATTCTATAAAATTTTGACTGAGTTATGAATTTTCAAAAACACTTCCTAACGGACTCAGGAATGCGTGACACGTAACATACCTGTAGTTGAAAGCGATTTTCTCGAATGTGGGACCTGATCAGAAGTCAAGTCTATCGTATCTCGAAAGTACTAATACCAGTCTAGAAACCTATCGAATAAAATTTGTGGGCACTTTACACTTCGCGCCGTACAGAGCAGCAAGATTTTCCCAAATTTTCGCCATTTTGATTCAAACCAAAGATAACGACGGTCCGATTTCTTTACAGGGAACGCCTATAGATACGATCATTACCACTAAACACCACACTGTAGCATGCAAATAAATAATATTTGTCGATTTAGCCATCGTTTGGGGAAAAAATCTACCGTTGTTGCAGGATTTTCAAACAAAAAAAGCGATAAATATCAATATGCAAATTAGCCGTCTGAAAACGACATTTTGCTATATTTCCCTCTGTAATTCCCGGAAACTTTTTTCCTTAAAAATTATTTTACAAAGCAAAGAAATGTTTCTTACCTGAGAAAGGATGCCTTTCAGACGATGTAAAAGCGTTTCAGTTTTGCTGTGAGTGATTATTTTCATTTCCCACGCTGCGGCCGGTAACACAGTGTTTGTTTGCTAGACTGTTGGTTTCACTCTAATTCAATTAAAAGCGCGGGCAAGTTGTCTACATTTTCAAAGCTCTCTCAGCTCATCCTTAAAATGTCTGAGGTGCCTGACTATTTTTGTCAATAAAAAGTTTATTAAAATGTGGTGATAAAATCTATCTAGTCCACCTCTGTTTTGTATGTACTCAGTTACATGGCGGATCATTGGAATTCACGGGAGCGGGGTGGGAGGCGAGGGGTGGGGGGGTGGGGAGGGTGGCAAATTAATTTTCCCCTGTAAATGTCGATCAAGGAGCTATTTCAAAAATAAATAGTGTTTGGTTTCCAGATCGCGGAAGGATACGAATGAAAAGAAACTTCCTAATTTGCCCTTCTCTTGCCCTTTTTCATGGCTTTCTGCCAGCAAACAGGCATCGTGTCTTTGTTTGCGCCTGCAAGCGCTCTCATTGGTGGAAATTTTCTTCTTTCTCAGAATATAGCTAGAATGTTTACTTAACAATTAAATACGGAAAGAGCTTAAGCTTAAGCTTAAATACGGAAAGAGCGCTTCAATCGAACTTAAAAGCATTGCAGTCGTCAGATATTTCTATTTGTAATGAATCTCAATAATTTTTGGTCTTGTTTACGATTATCTTTCTGATATTTGAAGAACATGTATTTAAGAGATTGTTTGCCTTTGGTACACCGTGTTGACATTGTGGTTACGAGCGTTCTTCTGATTGGAGAGTAGCCCTCACCGTGTAAATAGTTCACATCGAATTCAAAATAATACCGTTTCGTTTCTGAGGAAACGAAACAAAAAAAAATATCCTAAAACTAAGCCGAAGTATAATATCAAAACGAAACTTCGTGAAGTAGTGGATCTTAATGAGGTTAGCCGTTAGCCGTAAAGCGACCAAAAAAATTAAGTCTTAGGCGTAACAGTCGTTGGCCGAAAAAAAAAATGTTAACAGTAAAAAGAAAGTTCTAGCTGCAAAAGCGAAAGTCTCAGGATTTCTTGTCAAGACTTTTACGTGTTTTGGTACCGAGAAGTGTTAGATTTGCTCCAAGTCGTTCGCTTTTTCTTTGTGTCAACAGAGTTATTATGAGTTATTATTCATTCTGGTCCCCAGAGCCCGCGATCCTTCTGGTCTCCATCTGGGATCGAGAACTCAAATTTGCGAGGATTAACATGCGCAGAGCACTCGTTCTGTATCTTTCAGCCAATCAGATTTGTCAGATTTGACAATGAGTCCGTTAATCGCGGACTAACGGTTTTGGAGGCGGCTAGAGGTCTCGATTCCTGGCGCAGACGAGAAGGATCGCGGCCTCTAGAGACGAGACTGTGAATTGATCACTTACAAAAAAGGAAACAAAATCGCGCATTGAAGTGTTCGCGCGCGAAGCGCACTATTAAATTCCAGGAATGGCTCGTTCCGCGAACAGTAGCGATTTTTGACACCTGTGCACCTTCCTTATCCAGCGGTCTTTTGCGAATCAAACGAGGGAGCAACTTGGAGCTAGTGCCGTAGCACATTGTAATTCATAGTCTCCATGCAGCATGCGATTTTTTGTCTCACGCTTGCGACAAATGAACATATTATCTTTATCACATTTAACGCTATAGGACCTTATTCTACAACGGTAAACTGTATCTTTCAATCCTATAACTTGATAGGATCATTACCTCCCGCCTGAGCCTGCGGACCATTGTCTACACGAATACCTTGCTATAAAATCCCATTATGATGCCGTCATAATTATTTCTTATAATTTGAACTGTAAGAACAAGGAACGACGAATCCTAGCAAACTGACCAGAGCTTTTTCAATGGCCTACACATTCATCAACCATTACTTTTTGACCAATGAACGCGCTGAAATTCTCTCAGTTATTGTATAATTGCAATAAACTATGTACTAAGTACATTTGTTATAGCGTCACGGTAATTATGTGCCTGTTGAAAATTTTGAAATAACAAGCATGCTGTATGGAGTCTATGAATTACAATGTGCTACGGCACTTGCTCCAAGTTGCTCGCTCGTTTGATTCGCAAAAGACTGCTGGATAAGGAGGGCGCACAGTCTGGCTTAAAAATCAAAAAGTGCGTCTGATCGTGGAATGAGCCATTCCTGGAAATCCTGCGTTTCGCGCGCGAACACTTCAATGCGCGATTTTGTATCCTTTTGTATCCTTTTTTGTAAGCGATCAATAGACCTTTTTCGCTTGGGCGGTTTGTTTTCCAATTACAGACCACGTGATATTCTCTAGAGAATTTTTCTTTTATCCACATAAAATTTATTCATTCATATACACGCGACTATTTGAAAATTTGAAAGCAAGAATTCCCAAGAGTATCATCAAATGGTCTGTAATGGGGCAACAAATCGCCCAAGCGAAAAAGGTCTATAGGCCATCTCCGAGTTGCCTTTTGCCTCAGATTCAAAACGAGTCTTCGTGCGAAACCATTCAAATAAAAAGATGTTTGATTTGCATGAAAATGGACATGAAGGTAGAAGGCATTTTCATATGAATGGTTTCGCACGTAGATTCGTTTTCAAACGGAGGCAAAAAGTAACTCGACCCTTCTGCTCTGCGCCAGGAATCGAGATCTCTTTCCGCCTCCAACACCGCAAGTCCGCGATTCACGGACTCATTGTCAAATCTGACAAATCTGATTGGCTTAAAGATACAGAACGAGAACTCTGTGCATGTTCATGCTAATGCTCAGAAATTGGGAACGGTCAGAGTTCTCGAACCCAGATGGAGACCAGAAGGATCGCGGGCTCCGGGGACGAGAATGATCAATTCAAATACAGTAACTCTGTTAACACAAAGAAAAAGCGAACGACTTGGAGCAAATCTAACACTTCTCGGTACCAAGACACGTGAAAGTCTTGACACGAAATCCTGAGACTGCTTTTGGTGGCTAGAATTTTCTTTTTACGGTTAACATTTTTTTTTTCCGCCAACGACTGTTACGCCTATTAAAGACCTACGGCTAACCTCATTGAGACCCACTACTTGAAGTTTCGTTTTGATATGATACTTCAGTTTATTTTTAGGCTTTTTTTTCGACATTTATTTGGAGAAATTGTCAATAAACTTTTTATTGACAATTAGTCAGGTACCTCAGGCGTTGTAAGGATGAGCTGAGAGAGCTTTGAAAAAGTGGACAACTTGCCCGCTTTTAATTGAATTAGGGTGAAACCAACAACCTTCCAAACAAAACAAACAGTGTTACCGGGTGTTACTAAACAGAGTAACGGAGTAACGAGTAACGAGTAACGGAGTAACGAGAAACCGAGTAACGGGAAAAAAATTCCATTCCAAAATGTCGCTTTCGGAGCTAATTTGCATATTGATATTTATCGCTGTTTCTTTTGAAATCCTGCAACAACGGTAGATTTTTTTCCTCAAACGACGGCTAAATCGACAAATATTATTTATTTGTATGCCACAGTGTGGTGTTTAGTGGTAATGATCGTATCTATAGGCGTTCCCTATAAAGATATCTGGCCGTCGTTATCTTTGGTTTTAATCAAAATGGCGAAAATTTGGGAAAATCTTGCTGCTCTGTACGGCGCGATGTGCAGAGTGCCCACAAATTTTATTCGATAGGTTTCTAGACTGGTATTAGTACTTTCGAGATACAATAGACTTGACTTCTGATCAGGTCCCACATTCGAGAAAATCGCTTTCAACTACAGGTATGTTACGTGTCACGCATTCCTGAGTCCGTAGGGAGTGTTTTTGAAAATTCATAACTCAGTCAAAATTTTATAGAATACACTTGTTTAACCGTTAAAGTATAGAAGAAACATAAAACCTTGATATATAAAATATTCAGCTTGTTTGGTTAAGGAAATACGCTTTGGCAGCGACCGACATTTAATGCTAAATTATGGAGTCTTCAAATGCAAATTGGGTGGTTTTGAGGTTGCAGTGAAAACCGCCTCGCAAAAATACAAATAAAAGATTTGATCCAAATAAATGTGATATTTGTTCATGGGATATAATGGTCGACTTTCACTGAAAGTATTAGAGAAATCGGTGAAGGTCGAAAATTTGCCTTGTCCGCTGTTACGCGGACAGCCTCTTAAAAACATCGCCCATCCTTGACGTCAAAGCGGCATTTCTGGTAGCCTTTTACTATACATTTGAAGCTTACAATCTACAGCGCATCTGAAGCTATTTCTGCGGAATTTCTTCGTTTACGAAAAACACGTGCGCTACACTCCGGGTTGAAGTAACTCGAGCTTCCAAGATCTGGTTATGGATTTTCAACGCCTGTTTTACACAAATCACCAGTTCGAAAATCGAACGTTCGATTGGGTTCGATTGATTTTTTTTCTTTTCGGTGAGTTCGATTTCGTTCGATTGCCGAACTCAATCGAACTCAATCCATGAATTGAGTTCGATTGAGTTCGATTGAGTTCGATTGAAATTTAGTTCGATTGGGTTCGATTGACTATGCCGGGACTACGTACACTGACGCCGGCTGTAAAGTTGATGTATGCGTAAACCCCAATAAAGGCTAACCTTTCCCTAAAACCCCATTCTTTGTCTAATCAGATCAGACTGCCTGCTATTCATAACCGAAGTGCTATTCTCCGTATAATCTGGCCAGTATCCTTTTTGGTGTAACCGGGGTCCGCTCTATTGTCTCACTAACTTGGGTCAAACAGTCACTATGGCCTTTTCGCATGCAAACACGTCCGTTGAATAATGCCCCCCCACCCCCCCCCCCCACCCTCCTCGTCCTCTATTTCCAACTTCCAGCCCCCAGCGTTATAAACTCTACTTTAGCTGAAGACTGTTCGCAGCCTCTTTTTAACGCAAAGGACTCAACGGCAGAGAAATAGCTTGACGCGGAAGCGAGCGCAACAGATAACAGTTACAATTTACCTGTCATTGTGCTATTAAAATTCTCGTAGCGTGACAGTCATGAAATGGTCAGTCATGCTTGGCACGTCTCAAGACCTCTCTATGAATTGAAGGTTTCTCCGCCATTTGTCTTCGCAAATACGGCTTAAAACAGTTCTAAGATCGCTCGATCTTAGCTCTGACTATTTCCTCTTGCATATCAAATGATTGTTGTGGAATTTCTGATCGAGCAGCATGCGAGTTGAGCCTGCAAGAAGACTGGCGAGCAAGTGAAGCTGAATGACGATTTATTCGCTTTGACTTCCGCATTTTTTGAGAACGCTTTCTTCCTTGATCTTCCTCGTTTGAAGTTAAACAGTTAC
Organism: Meandrina meandrites; assembly: GCA_963693305.1. NCBI lineage: Eukaryota > Metazoa > Cnidaria > Anthozoa > Scleractinia > Meandrinidae > Meandrina > Meandrina meandrites. Next base: position 7,291,988 of record OY855903.1, on the reverse strand, counting down.
AAACCGACTTCTTCCGCTTTATGTGTGCATACTACACATGTGTAGCGAACTGACTTATGAGACGGATTCTGAGGTAGTGACAAAAACATGGAACGAAGGTACGTAAGTACGTCACTTTTAACATCAGTATAAACTTCTTTCTTCTTTATTCCATTAGGCTCCTCGTGGAGCAAAGGTCGTCCACAATGCTGCGCCGCCGGCGGACTCTGTTGGCCGCAGTCTTCTCTGCTGTATTCCAGCTGATGTTTTCTTTCTTTAACTCTTATTCAATTGACCTTCTTCAAGTTTTGACTGGTCTTCCCACCTTCCTTTTACTCTGCGGATTCCATTTCAAGGTCTGCTTGGTAGTATCAGTGGCTGTTTTTCGTAGCGTATGTCCTACCCAAGCCCATTTCCGTCTTGCTATCTTTGTTACTTATCTTTTCTGGCCAGTGAAAAACTGCTAACTCAAAATTATCGTTTGAAAGAAATTTGTGTTGCAAGTTGTTAAAAATTTCTTTTAAATTTATTTCAAATCAACTTCCTTTCTCACTGCTCGGCTTTATGCGCTGTTTTCAAGCAGTGGTTGACCTCTGAGCATTTGTCGGTATTTGTCTGCATCAGAGCGTGAATTAATAAATGCCACAATGTAGGGTCCGCTTAGCTAGACAATTTCCGAAGAAAGAACCTACCAGAGCGAGAGAATAACAACAAAATCACGCATAAATTATATTTCTTTCTAAACAATTTTCTGTAGCTTGTGACGCATTCATCTCCCAGGTTCCTGCTAAGGGGGCACGTCGTTTCCAGGGCCTCAATGTCTTCAACAAGCGAAGACATAGATTATGAATAAGTTGTAATTAATTCAGAAGGAGCAAGATACATTAAAACACTTAGTGTTTTAAACTTAATTGAAAATAACATTGTTCCAAACGACGTTGCAAATAATGATGTCACGCTAAATTTGGCCATCCGTACTCGCTCACCGCGGTGCAGTCTTTTTCCCTTTTTGTGGTTTTGTTCGAATTGGCGCGATCGTGGCATTCATTTTGTCAAAATTTCAAATAATGCATTTAAGACCTTTCTTCGTTTGCTAGACAAATTAATTACGGAATATATTGTGAACTGTATATTTTAGTATTGTGCCTGCTGATTGTGGCCTTCACGGGTCAATCCAAAAGGGCATTTCTTCCTAACATTTGTATGTGCTCTAAACTTTGATTTTGTTTGTAGTGGGGCAAGTGAGCCAGATGGGATCGATAGCGATCCACAACCAGTACAGGATGAAAACGTTCTTCTAAAATGTCCAGGTACTACTTGTAATGCAGATCTTGAATCAGATGAGGTAGCAAACATGTACCAAGCATGTCCTTACTGTGGAATATTTTTCGAGGTACTAGAACTTGTGGAACATGTTACTCTTTGCGAGAATCTTTCTGCGGTGAAAGCTGTAGAAGTGTCGTTGGAGGATGATTCCCCATTCTCACCCGAGGTAGGGGGCTCTGACTCCATGGGAGAAACTCTAGTCAGTGATAGAGAGTTGTGCCCCAAGTGTCGACAAGAGTTTTCCTTGTCCAAGTTATTCAATCATGCTGCTGAATGTATAGAAGAACCTCACAGTGCAAGTCCAGATGTAGAATCCCCGCAAGAAGATGCTTATGATCTTCCAGGCGCTTACGATGCTGTTGAAGAAGTCGAAAGCTTTGTAGATAATGAAGGCAGTATCAGTAATGACAATGATGATGATAATGCTGAAGATGCTCCAATAAGGGACACGGAACTGTGCCCTAAATGCCGCCAAGAGTTTCCCTTGCTGGAATTGTTAAATCATGCTACCGAATGTACAGGTTTAGATGTAGAGTCCCCGAGGGAAGATGCTAATGATCTGCTAGAAACTAATGATGCCAACGAAAACGTTGATAACTTTGTCGATAATGAAGGTAGTATCGATCATGGTAATAATGATGATGATGATGATGATGATGATGATGATGATGATGACCGTGACGATAACGCTGATGACCGTGACGATGACTATGACGACGATGATGTGGCTGATTGCCACTTTTGTGGAATAAGATTGACAATAGATATCATGAGCGACCATTACCCAAAATGCGAGGAAAAGTACTTGCAAAAAAGTAGCAGCGAAGGATCAAGTAGATTAGAAGAAAGTGATCCCCCGGGAGTGACGGTATCCTCGTTGGATTCATATCATGATTGTGAAGAACAATGCATGTACTGCTTAAAAATGTTTGCTGTGAGTGTGCTTGTAGAACACGCCTGCAATTGTACAGGTCTTGATCAGGTAGGGTGTTTATTTGAAATTATCAACCATGTCATAAATAGTTTCGAGTGCTACGAGGCCTCTCGGCTTAATGTTATTAGTGCATCCTTTTATACGCATTGGCGTGTCTTAAATTAAAGCTTCGTGTTATATATGCAAGGCCTGTGCCAAATGACCGGTTAGCTTGGGAGGTTCTTTTTGGCTAATTACTTGCGAATCCTCTTGCCAGGGCCGGCTGTTCAAATGAATAGCTTAGTTTGTCCTGTTAAGACTCATCTACTGAACAGTAAATAATCCTACAGTGGATATCCGATCCTTGATTTTCGTCTGATTTAGACAAGAAATTTAGACTTTCCCAGACCAAAAGGCTTTTGTGGGATGGGACGGAGAATAGGCCCTTCACATTTCATCGTTTCTCTTTTTTAATTTTCTGTAGAGTTCTACAGATGCAAATGAATTTGAGCGATGTTGTTACTGTCTAAGGACCTTTCCCTTGAATGAACTCGTAAACCATGCACAGAATTGTGATCAAAGGTTTACCTGTCAGGTAGGTTATTTTCTGTAGTTGGAAAAAAATCTTAGTCTGAGAATTTTTGCCTAGAAAAACATGCACAGTCCTTCATTTTATGTCGTTTATCGAAGTGAGTGGTTTCGTGTTTCTTAGCGGTCAAAAATAAATACGCACAGATCCTTTTAGTTGATAAAGCAGTTTATAAGGAGCAACAGTCTACCAACCTTGGTGAGAGTCTCTGTTTACTCTTCTCGAGAAAAGACCATGGAAACGAAGTTTTTTTAAGGAGACGCGAGCCATGCTATTATATCTTTTCTTGAACAGCTTGATATTGTTTGTTTCTCGCTATTTTGTAGTTCTCTATGTCCCCGATCAGAGCTCGAACCGGAACCGCTCGATCCGAAGTCCGACCCACTGACAATTAGGCCACCGCGCCTTTCATTTTGTCGATTCAGCAAACAACAGAAACACAAAAGGGGGGATGGCTAGCTACGAAAGGGATGGAAAAACCAATATCTTGCACCCCTTTTTGGTTCTGCTTTGCACCTCCTTGCTACCTAGAAATTATACTCTGAGTACAATCCCATGCTCTGTTATAGGACGATTCAGAAGACGACGTTATAGCTGACAGCCAACCAGAGACAGGGAAAGTGCTTGAGAGATGTATGTATTGTTTTAAGGACTTTCCTGTCAGCCAACTGATTCATCACTCACAGAGGTGCGATGGAGAAATGTCTGGACCAAGAGAGAGGTTCCAAGGTTTTTTGCCTTCCGTCCACGACGTAAGTAAAACATTTTTATTTATAAATAAAACAACTAACAGGGGATTCTTACCATTTAACGAATAACGTTCATAAGTTTCGGTTGAAAATCGAATAGCTCGATAACTTTACAAAATTCTTTGCGGCAGACATCTTTTAAGCAGATATATACTTCACTTTTACCCGTTAGAACTCAATGTGGGCAATGTCCGTATCATTTGCGTGGACGAAGAGTTTTCCCACCCAAAAAACGCGGCTGCACCGCTGTCTTACCTCATTTATTACTACCTGTTCCAGCATTCGAGCGCTGCTTTCCAAAGCTTTGTAAAAGTCATATACAATCTCATAAGAATGATACATACAGCTGATGGTCGTATCGACAAGTTCTTCCGCTTTCCGGAACACAAAACTCGTTTTCAAAGTAAAAAAGTAGGGTACAATACTTCCCCCTTTAGAATAAGATATTGAAATGGGGACATATCTGTTCGCGCTTGCCGCTTTGGATCTCTAGTTGTTTGGACAGTTAAGACCGAGTTCTACTCAATTTCAACCCTTGTACTGTTTTCAGTTAAGTGCCATCTCATCAGTCGCCATCTTGAATGACACACAACGAGCTGCTTTACAATACGTCATCACACGCTCAGCCCAGGACTCAAGGGGTGTTGCCTCCGACTTACTTGCGCGAGTTCAGCGACTGGGTTACAGTGAGAATGACTTAAAAAGGTATGTACTTACTACACGGTCGATTCTCCTGATCATGAAAGCGGAATGTTTAGCTACAATTAGCAAATTGAAATACTATCATTTGACTCGCAAGATCGCCTTTCTCCTTTTAACAAACGATATTTAGTCTGGTAGATTTGACAAGAAGAAATACGTCATCAGTCAAAACCCCTGCTCTCGCCATGCATAAAAAACTTCGATTGCATGACTGAGGTGTTTTCCATTGAACCCAATCCAGTGTATGCTTGCCAAATGATAATTGTGTTGATCATTTTCTTTGTTTTATTAATGAAAAGAAGGTAAAAATATATTTTGCTGAGCGTCTTTCTCCACGTTGTTATAAAGTTGTTATAAAGTCCATACAATTGTAACACAACACCGTGCACTTCACGTAGTCATGTGCCACTCGATACACTTACATAACGATCCTCGAATCGTGTGTTTGGGATGCCTGTGGCTTCATGCATGATGCAGTCACTGCTATAAGCTCATTTATCGCAGCTCGTTTGTCTTTGCATTTTATAGAACTCTACAGTGGGTTCGCAGTGCGTCGCCTATCATTATCTACATAAATCTCGATAAAGTGTTAAAATTCCTAGTTGAAGACACGCACTATAGAAACCGCTTTGAGACTGGAACTAGCGGCGGCTCGACGGACATGATAGCGAGGAAATCCTGGGAGGTGAGGGTTTTAAAAAGTCCTTTTCTCCTGTTGAGCAGATAATCGATAATCAATTTGCACTGCTCTTTGCTTAGTCTAAAATAATAATGAAAAAAATTGTAATAAATGTAAAGGCCTAAAATTCGGTAAAAGACCAAGGAAGCGAATTATATAGGTTACGAGCATCAAGATCAATATGATTTTAGCTGGAGAACACAACTTCACCGGTAAAAATTTCATGTAAAATGCAATAGCTGGTCAAGTTAATGTTCTAGGTTCCTTCATAGTCACAGAATGGTTGTTTGTTTGCTTTTAAACCGCTTGTGTTTCAGTTCTTTATGGAATCGTGGCCGGTAGTATGATTTTTCACCTACATCCTATAGTTTTAATTGGCAAAACATCTAAGTGAAGATACGGAAAATACTGTTTTTTTGGTCAGTTACATAAACAAAGAGAGTCATAGCATTTTTTGTTGTGCTTTTCTACGTTTGTTAGGATCGCATTTTTAGCAATGTGTACCAAAGCAGCAGTCCTTCGGAGCGTGTCAAGTATGGTGTGCTAAACATAGGTAAGTACTCCATTACAGTGCATGTCAAAGCTAGACCCGCAGTATCTAACTTTTCCTCGCAAATAAATACATAATCAAGAGTACCAGTTAAGAAAATTTGCATCACCAAAGTAATAATGCTATGAATGTATGTTAACCCTTTATATCTTTCTTATTTTTTCTAGTTGGAGATCCTCATGGTGTTAGAAAATGTAGTCAATACGGCGATTCTTTTTTACAGGTCAGAGTTTTCATTTCAATTTTATGTAAGAAAGAATGAAAGCCAGAAATGCTATTAATTTTTTTTGTTTATTGTAACTATCTCCTTCTTCTCTAAATGAAAACAATTCAGCGCCAACTTGTCATAAGAGTATAGGTTCCACTAGACATTTGATTGTTTCATTTCCAGCTCAAGAAAGTCCGCCTTCGTACCACGTTCGCCTCCATGGACACATCAGGAGCGGGAGTGAAGCTTTCTTGTTGTGAACATTATGAAAACGTTCTGTTTGCCTACTCAGACCAGGAGATAACCTCGGTAAATAATGCAACGTTCGATGATATCATGTACTCTGTACTGTGGGAGGTCCGATGGACTAGGTAGTGGTTACTGTGTTAGACTCCGGGATTCGAGAACAAAATGCTGTTGCATTGCCTTTTCCCACTCAGGAGTTAATTGATACTGTTAAGGAGGTCTGACAGCATGCTCCCTTAGGGGTAGGATAATTGCCTTTGATACCTAGCATCTCTTCCAGGGTATGGAGGGCGTAGAACAATACTCCTTAGTGGTGACATGCTAAAGGAACGGGCACTGACGAGCAAGCAGGGTCCTCCGATATATCGGACTGGAACATGCTTCACTGTTTCCTTGCTTTAAAAAGGGGCCGGAATGAAGATGGCCCTCTTCCGCAAAAAGTGGGTTTGGCGAAGGCCCTGAGCGCCTCACCTACAAATTAAATCACCACAGACTTTGCTTTTCACTCTTCAGAGAGTACGCTTTAGGATTTGCTAGTATTTCTTCACAAGACATTATTATGTTCTGTCTCCAATCTCTTTAGATTATGGACGTAGCCACTGGGAAGGTTCCATTTCATCGATCAGATTGTATCTCGCACTACAAAGAGGTGATACATGTACATAGTTTATTCACGATCAAATTCAAGTCATAATTATCATAATTATTCAACGCATGTCTGTATTTGCTCTTTTCGCAAGCGTAATTGTCGTTTTAGTGCTAAACAGGCGACATTTTGCACGTTTCACATTTATAATTGCTAGCAGATATGTCCAGAACTGAAAGCTAATGAGATGCATGCTCTTTGTAATCTGAGCATCACAAGGTGTCCTCATTGATAAAAAATCACCTAAACACACGTAATTCTGTCAAAACATGTAGTAGTGTGAAAATGGTCAATAACCCAGTCATACCGTATATGAAGTACTTGCTTAACAATACCTGCGTTTTTTCTTATCTAATCATGACAGCTTGAGACATATTACGTTCGCTTTATGGCTAGGATTCTAATCAATAATGTCCGCAGAGCCCGCTTCTCTAGCCTGCTATTCACGGACATTTCAAATCTGATGGTCGTAAATCGAGAACGAGCACGCCCGCGTATGCTAAAGAAATCGGAACCGGCCGCCAAAATGCAATCCAAGTTGGAACCAAACTAACTGTTTTATAGCACAAAAAAGTTGTGTGGCTGGTAAAACGGGATTTTTATCACTTATGTTGTTATATTATTCTCCTGCGCAGGTTCAAATTCATGGGCCAGTCAGTCTATCTGAGAATGTCGAATGCATTGTAGTGAATCCACGTCACCAAAAAGAATCGTTGACTTCGAAACTTTTGGACCGCTTTGTGGAGCAAAACAAGTGTAACCTTATTTGGATGGACCCTGATGACCAGCCTGGTGCTGCACCTCCGTCTGAATAGCCTATGTGTAACGACTACACGTAGGCTACCGTCTATAGGGTCTTTGGTTGGTTCTCCCTCTCATGGAAGAAAGACAGCTCATGCCAAAAGACTCAGGGAAGCACCCGTATTTACTCCTTTTATATGAGCTCAAAATTTTGAATTCCCTTTTTGTTCTGATATCATTAAGAACGTTCAATACGTCGAGGCGATATACACAAGCTGTTGATTGAAACTAGCATTGATCTATTACAATCTGCCAATTAGATTAGCTCAGTTGCTGTTACCTTGAATGTACTAAAGTAGTCAACGTTTGAGCTCGCGTCCATGTTTACAAATCAAGATTTAAAGGCACCAGTTCAGCCAGTTCAAAGGGGATATGCATTGTCGCTAAGGATATTATTTTGTGGATCATAGATCTTTCTATCTCCACTGGTTACTGCTCTCCAGGTTTGACGGTTCGCCATCCACTGACTCAAGATGAAGAAAATTCGAGAAATCCACCTCGTCCTTCGTCGCATAAATCTGACAAAGGTGGTCCACACCGAAATCTTCCGGAGTGACTCTTCTTGCCAGAGAATCTGCGAACTGTCATCCTGCCGGGCTACAAGTGCCAAGTCTTATTTCGTTAACGAAATCCACGAACGTTGGCTCCCTTTTTCGCTGCACATTTTTAACATACATATGTGAGGAAACACGACATGCATCCCACAGTTTGCTTTGGAAAGCGAAATAAAATAAAATATGGCGCGTAATTTGAAGTGCTCACGTGTGACACGGACCCTGTGATGCCAAGAAAAAAGTCAGTGGCTGCCCAGTCAACAGGTCAGCAAAAGCTAAGATTCAAGTCCTGGACGAAAAACATTTGTTTGCATTTCAAAATCTGCCGTAATGGATTTTGCCTTGTTTGTGAAATAAGTTTCTTTTATAGTGCGTTTTGGTTGTATTTATTCTTTGTTAAACCGAGAGCACTCTGCTCCGCATTGTTCTTTTCTAATCTCACCATTAAAGCGTGGAATGTACAGTAATTACCATAATTACCTTTCCTTGGCACTCGTGTATTAATCGGAACACCTTCGGAAATCTCAAAGTTTGGACTTTTCCGACAATTTTGTGTCCAAGAATTCAGCGCAGATTTTGAACTTCATGAGCTGGCACTGCAGAGAGGTAAACTAGGAATACTGGAGTGTGTCATGACAGAAGCGCAATTCTAAAAAAGCTCGCTGGCAAACTTTAAATAAAAAAATCCGCTACTGTCATGACACACTAGAGGCTTCGACTGATCTACTTTTGATAAAATTACAGAGTGTTGTCTTCTACTTGATCCGCAAACTTGGACACAAAATCATGGATCTTTTAATTTGGCACTTAAGGCGCTCTAACGTCGCCGTAAAGCGCAATCTACCAAATCAAAGACGACATTCGTAAACTTCCATCATTCTTTAATGTCTCTGGAAAATGTCAGCTCAATCGCACCCAAAACAACCGAGATATAAGCGTTTTAAAATTTTGCCTAATGAATTTATTCATGGCCAGGTGTCCCCCACGACCTTAACTGACAAATTTAGCGATTTGTGCTATTTTAAATTGGGTTGAGTGTCAAAAATGCATAGTGATCACACTAACTCTTACTTTAAACGCATTTACATTTGTATACACTGCTTAGAATCGGGGAGAAGATGTCTGGTCCAAGAATGCGTCACAAGAGCACTGCACAAAAACCCGGAGAACAGCTGAATTATCGAATGAATGGCTCGGATCTGCTAGATGGCAAGAATTGCAAGAAAACTTTTATCGACGAGATCCTAAAACCTGTCATGACACTTCTTCAAATCTCACCATACATTTATCAGGCCATCAACCCATGATATTTTTAGTTATCAGACCTTACGGTGGGGTATTCCCCGGTTATCTTAATTTGACATTGGCAGCCTAGTGATGTCATGCGAAACCAATGGGAATGCTTTTAAATTAAGCTTTCTTGGAAAAACGTGCTGTGGTTTAACCGTGTCAATAGAATAATTGATTTTGTAATCATTTGCGTCACGCCGGTGACCACGGTCTGTAAACAATCTGATCTGCATGCCACGTAAGCATAATTCTGAATAAGCATTTTTTTTCTCGCTTTACTGTCCCCTTTACAATTATAGGGCCGTATCTATAATTTGCTTTCTTTACACAGGCACCGAGTGAGGTGCTGATCTAGGGAGGGGGAAGGATGTTGCGGCGTTGTGAAGTTGGGCCCTTTCCTGCTAGTGTGGGGCATATAGTAATGGTGCCTCTCTCCCCCCCCCCCCCCCCCAGTCCCCTTTAATATTGGGACATGGAATGGAAGGGGCGGGGGGAATCCCTCCTCAAGATCCGCCTGGCACAGTATCTTGTTTCTCATTGGTTGTTACCGATTGAGTCATAGCACGGTAATATACCGCGAACAAAAAGCAACCTCCTCGGAGCGTTGTGGAAACCAACGTGGATTAACGGTATTCTTATCAACGTTTTATTAACAGCAGCTCAGAAAAATGGTAAGTTTGTACATTACACGTAATAGATTTGACTTTCAACTCCTTTCTTTTAAGTAAGGTAGTACAGCTATAATGTACCTCTTCGATGCCTCTCGAAACGATGCGCTAGATTAATTTTGGTGGGCACATACACAGGCAAAGAGCTTCAAGCAACAGTTTAATGTGACGGCATGTAGCTGCATGTGACTGCACTGTATAGATCGAGCAAGTGTGACATTCCACAAAATGACAGCCTAAAAACACTGCTGAAACTCTCTCACAGCTAACTCAATCGAGATCTGAAACTACCGGAAGTATTTTTATCAGTTCTGTGGATAATATATTTTATATAAGTTTGTTTTGTCTTCTTAGTGAGAACGTGGAAATTAAATTACACAAACATGCTCCAAGCAACTTAATATACTTAATTTGTTTTGAAAAAAGCTGTAAGCTAAATAAAATCAAGCGAAAATTACATTTTGAAAATTAGAAAAATGTTGCGAGTTCATTTGCTCCAGTCGACCGTGACAATGGAAAGCAACGGCTCTATTGTTGTCATTTCCGAGAAAAGCATCGGAGGCAGACCTTCACTTCCCAGAAAGTCCATTGCCGTCACTAATACTTTAAATGTTCAAATAAAGTAAACCACGCATGCACATAATATTTAAAGATCTTTAGGCCGTCTAGAAAACCCAAACAGTGTCAGGAATAGTGACGAATAGCGACGACTTGGGACCAGGGGCCCGTTTCCCGAAGGTCCCGAAACGTTTTCGCACCCGCAAAGCCATAGCAAAATCTCAAAACTTTTGATTACAGATTTGTTTAATTCTATGATATTTTCAATATGAACAGAGGTCTCCTTCGTACAAAGTGTCAGGCTTACACACGTCTCTGTTTTAAAAATAGCTTTGAGGGCCCGAAAGGTTTCCGGGGCCTTCGAGTAATTGGCCCCAGAATGCTACCTATTTAACAACTAGATTGTCAGCTCGAGATTTCTTTGTGATAGTTGATGATCGAGCCGAAGGCGAGAGCGAACAATCTAGTTGTTTTAGTAAAATTCTAACTAATTTTCCTTCAAATAATTTTTCTACAATATGAACTATTATTATATGGCTGTGTCTCAAAAGGACTGGGAACTACCAAATTTGAATTTGATTCACTAAAATCGATATTGACCGCGGTCTAGATTTTCCCATCTAGACCGGCATCTAGACCGGTTGCACTTACGTTGAGAAATTTGCAAAGTAAAAATGCAAAAACATCGACTTGCTTTTGCTAAAAAATAATAAATGAAAGAACCAAAAAGCTTGACGCGAAAAATTTTCGTTCAGTTAACCGGCACACATCAACTAGAGACGAATAGACTTGCGAAGAAATTGCAAAATTTTTAAAAGCACTTAAAACGATTGAAAAGCGACTAAAATGCCTGTAAGAATATTCTATCGGTCGATAAAGAGGCTAGAGAAATTGACAACATACCTGATATCGACCTTCTCTTGTTCAATTTTTCCGTGATTGCCCTTCAGACCTTCCAGACTTTTCAGGCGGTCGCACCAAAGCGAATCTTTAAACTGTAATGTTCTCTACTTTGGCTATCTAATAAACATCTTATTAACCGAGCTTAGCCGGTCTGTATGGGAGAATCTTGACCTCGACCGTGAGGACAGACCTCACTGCGTTTGGTCTGTACTCACGACCTCGGTCAAGATTCTCCCATACAGACCTCCTGCTCGGTTATTAAGAGCTAAATACTGATAAGTAGAAACCCAGTCGTGTTCTATTGGAAATCCTTGAATCTGATTGGTTCTCCTACTGTTTTTTATTTAACAACTAGATTATAAGCTCGAGATTTCTATATGAGGTGATAGCTGATGAGGCCGAAGGCCAATTCAACTATCACCTCATAGAGATTGAAAGCGAACGATCTAACTTATTTTCCTTCAAATAATGTTTTCTAATTTCTTTTCTACAATAGGAACTAGTATTAAACTTCACGCTTTAGCAAAATTCGCGCGCGCGTGGACTGAATTTTCATTTGAAACTTTCGGCGCCTGCTTTCAGTTGTGAACTCAAGCTCATCAGTTTATTCAGTAATTTTAACGTTTTAAACTCGTGCAACGGTGAATTTTCTCCTTTTAGTCTTTGCGGGAATTGAATTATCCGAAACTTCGGAGAAACGAGAAAATGTCGCCATTCTGTAGACGACCTTCAGCCACTAGTGCACACTAATGGCTGATGGTGTTCAATAGATCAGCCAATCAGATTGCAGGAATTGCAAATAGTATACCAGTACAATTCTACTAATCGCTGATAGAAGACAAACGCGCGCTCGTTGTTCTTAAAAGGGATAAGAAGTAGCAAGAGTACATAAATTGTAGGTTATAGACTGCAATCCTTTATATTTTCTTCTAAACAATTAGCCTACTTGCCTTGGGAACAATGTACCTGTGCTACAATTTCTCGAGTTTAGCTGAATCCATCAACATCCGCGCGAATGAACATCTCCACGTGATCAATTTCAGCCAATCGCTATTAGTGCTGAACTATAGCAGGGATTTTTTACATTTATTCGTCAGTATTCGCGACTTTCCAACAACCATTAGTCACTAATCGCGACTATTCAACGACTATCCTTCAGTATTCGCGACTAGTCGACACAATTCGGGACTAGTCGTCACTGTTCGTACTATTCGCTATTCACGGCTATTCGCTATTGGCCATGTTCTAAACGAGCAGGGGACTGGGTACGAACATATTTTTTCTTCGTACAAACCAATCTCGTTCTCAGAGTCCACAGGCTCCACGGTCAGCGGTTTAGTCGCCGGGTGAAACTCTGGGGAAATGGAATTTTTTTCCCACGAATTCATGGGTTCCGGTTGTTGTGCGCATGCTTAGCTAGTAAAACGGAAGTGAAAAAATCGGGAAAAACCGAAGGCTCAATGGCGCAGACCAGAAGGATCGCGGCCTCTGGGGACGAGAATTACATCTGAGAACTCCACTCTCTCGATCGCGATATACGACTCGATATACAACTCGTAAAGTCAAGTGGATCAACGCTTTTATGGGTGATTTAAAGGCTCCTTTGAAGAAAAAACAGCTCAACGGGAAAACTGCGATAGATCGATAGTGCTGTTTGAAAGCAAAACATGCACGTCAGACTGTCTGGATTGTGTAAGCTCCTGGAGGACAAACGTAAACAAAGGGAGTCGTAGTGCCAAGTTGTATACGAATGTATTTTTTCTCTGGAAGAAATTTTTCGAGGAAGGCCAGTGGTCGAATCTACATTTACACACAGCATTGTAAACGACGGCCGTGAGAGCACGGAGCAACTGCACGCCGATCGAAAGCTCATTTCGAAAATCAAATTTTCATTGAAATGCAATCGAATAGGCAGGTAAGCAGTTATGTGCCGTATTTTCCACTACAGTGGGAGACTACAGTTGTAAGATTGGTTTCACCAAAAAAGCTGGAACTTTGGCGGTCCGTAGCAATAACAGATATGTAGCGGTTTGGTTGTCATCCCATGGAACTTCTTGCTCGTTTGTCATCGGTTTTACGAATGATGCAGGTTTCGCTCCCAACCGATTTCGCACCCACCGATTTCTAACGTAGTCACGCTTTTCTCATGCTTAAAGAACGAGAAATATTCTAGATAGTTTTACTCAAATTTATTCATTTTCCCTCTGTTGTTGACGAAGTTCCTCGGTACATTTTCGTCATGACTTCAAATCGAAAATTTCATCTCGCATTTGTAACTAGACAAATGATGAATTTGTTTTATCTTTAACCGAACTATTTGTAGATAAAAGTGACTGTTTAAAGCATTTATAAAATGCTGTCACTTATCAGAAAAATATGGCCTTGCAACATTTATGAATACAGTGTAATTGTACTTTATTTTTGCTGAAATTAAAGTTCGCCAAGGGTGTTTCTTTGAACTGATTTAGCTATTTGTAACATTCACTGAGTGCTACCATGTGAATATTGGTTGAATATGGTATTGGTTTTCTGTACATAGCCTACCCCCAACTGCATGCAACCAGCACAGCCCAAGAAATACTGCTTGTGTGTCATAGATTGCTTGAATGGCTTGTTGTGTTACCCCATTTCTGTAGCATAAGTGACTAGGCATATCTCTTCTTCCCCTGTCCCCCCGGATGGAATATTAGTCCATTGCAGGAATACTGCCAAAAGTATATTTGCTGGGGCGGATCCAGAATTTCAAAGAAGGGGGTTCGATATTAGGACCGCCGAAGGCGGTCCTCTGTAGGGGGGTCCGGGGGCATCCTCCCCCGGAAAATTTTGAAATTCTTGAAAGTCCTCAGAAATGCGATTTCCGACGTCTTGAGGCCAAGTCATGGTGTTTTGAGGTCTTGTTTTTTTCAAGCCAAAATGTCACTCTTTTGCATCAAAATATTGCAAAACTACGCTAAAATAATCAAAATTATGTATTCGTATTCAAATTTGCATTTACGAAGAACGATAGAATTAAGAAGGCAAGTCAAAAAGGCAATAAATTTTTCTCACTAAACTAAGCTGATGGTACAGAACAGAATAATAAAAAACATTTTGCTTACCTTCTGAAAAATAAGTCAATTTGCTGCTGTGTTCCTGAACTTGACAGTTGTCGGGAATTTACTCTTTTAGACATTTTTGCGGAAACTAAAATCTCGCGTTTTAACTTTACAGAATAACAGATATCGAAGGCTCACCGAATTGGTGCTTTCTAATTCACCGCTCCTATTAATTGCGTGCACTGTTCGTTGCAGTGACTAAATTTTCCGTGACTGAAGTGTTAAAAACTAAAAGATGTGGTTACACAAAATGTCACTTTTGGCGCGATGCTTTGCAGAAGCGCAAAAAAAGATGGACAATTAAAAGAACCAGAAAAGAATGAAAAATTCAAATATTCAAAAATTTATTTGCTTTTTATTCAGAAAACGCGGTAGTTTCATTGACCAGTTAAGGTTTAGCTTTTCTCTTAATTTATTGCATTCAAGCTTGAATTTACTTAGCAATACTTTACAATTTATTTGACGTCAGTGGTTCCAATTTAGGGGGTTCGACCGAACCCCCCCTAGATCCGCCCCAGATTTGTTGGAACCCATTTGTATTTGAGAGTTAAGTGTCTTTCCCAGAACACAACACGATGACCCTAGCTGAGGCTTGAAACCTGGACCATTCAATCCGAAGTTTAGTGGTGGGGCCTTACATTAACCCACTGTGCCCCCCATCTTGTTTGTTGTACTACAGGTTATTTTGGCAAGTTACATAGATTTGATTTGATTCGGCAGATTCACCAAAACAAATATTTGTGAAATAAACATATCTTGCAAAAACCCCCGAAACTCCACAAGACTGTCAAGAGGTGTGGGCTGGAATAAACACCACCCAGTAACTTGTACAAAACACAAAATGATAAGCAGTCAGAATGAGTGGCAAAAATGTCAACTTTATTCTCATGTTACAGTTAGTGGACATAGGTGTCTATTGGTTGTAATTTAGCCAACTGCAGGACCTGCAAAAATAAATTAAAATATATCTATGATCACAAAAGGCGCTTTATAGTGTGAGTCCTTGAAGCCATTAGAAAGAAATGATTGTGTAACAATTGCAATAGGGGATGATAGGACAGCACAACTCTTGGTTAAGTCTTCATTTGAGCCTAGTGGGTTACCGGTTACCTCACCACCAGGAAGACTCGCCGCCAACGACCTCGCCACCAAGCAAAGTCACCTCGGCTCATGGATTAAAGAACGAGGAATACACCAGTTTTGGTGGCGAGTTGGTTGGTGGCGAGATTCCCTGGTGGCGAGGTGACTGGATACCGCCTAATGGCCTATAAGTCCATCCAGGTTTCCACAGTCTTAAGCAGTTGGTGGTTTGGCTGGGGTGGTGGTAAAGGGGTAATTTTAGAATAAATTATTGTAGGAACCAAGAGAGAGAGAGAGAGTTATATCTTTTCCATCTGAGACCAAAAGGTAAACATTGTAAAAGTATATCAACAAGCAAAGTGCAGTTTTCTAAGCAAGGACTGGTGTTTGAACTTTATATCATGCCCTTTCAAGGTTCAATGTGGTTCACAATTTTTTCACATACCATTACTAACTGTCTAAAGAAATTCTCATAAACAGTTGCATGCCCTGTTGCAAATATGGAAGTTTTCTATTTCCTTTATTACAATAAATACTCTACATAATCAATATCCGATAATTTTCAATATAAACAATATTCCTGTATAACAGCTGATAACAGCCGGCGTTGCACACAGATGCAGTCGCCGGGATGTATTTACACTTAGAAAAGCACCAGAATTTACCAAAAAATAGGAGTTGTATTAAAAAACACATCGGACAATTTCCAGCTCCTCGATCGAAGAAAATACTATTAAAAAACCGGGTGAAAATGGGTGAATACCAAAATCTAAAGCTAGATTTTACCTACCTTGAAAACTTAACGGGAAATGGAATCATAAATCGCGATTTAAGGCCAAGATACTGCAAAACACAAATGAAGGAACTCCAAAAATCTCGGCAAAATGGCCGCTAAAGCTTCATAAGCAACTTCCGGAAATACGTCTGAGTTCGAAGGCTATTGTATTGAAACAGCCAATCAAAAAAATTCGAATTAATTCGAATAATTCCATTTCCCCAGAGTTTCACCCGGCGACTAAACCGCTGACCGTGGAGCCTGTGGACTCTGGGAACGAGATTGCGTACAAACATTCAATATCGATTGAATTAAAAATGGGGCACGTCATCTGAAAGAGCATCCAAAAATTAGTAAATTCACCAAATTTGATGGTTATTGGTTTAAGGTGGGGGTAAACGTGAATTTGAGTGAAATTTTAAGAGGTTTAAAGAAGGGATAGAAGAAAGAAAATATTTTTTGGAACACCACCAGACAGTTGACCCCCACGCAAGAGTACCCCAGGTTGTCAGGGGGACTGTTTGGGTGTCCATCTACTAATTTTTAACTTCAAATTCTAATTTTAAAATCACATTAAGGTGGCTCGAAGGGGTTTAGATATTCCGGTCTTTGGTATTCTATTGCAGCTACACCAATAATGTTGAGGTTAAACTTTTAATACAACTTTGTAAAGGTTTTACCAATGAAAAAATTTCAGTTGCTATGACGTCAAAATTCGTTGCCATGGCAACGTCATATGAGGTCAAAGATACCTTATTTTCTACCGTTTGAGGCTAATAACTTAAAAACTAGACGGTGAAAGTTTTTGTTTTTCATATATGTTTGCCTACTGAGGAAAACAAGCAATTTAACAATGTTTAAAAAAATTCTGTAGGTAGGGTTCAGAGCCACCTTAACTTCGTGAAAAAATGACGTAGCTTCGAATCCTACCTACCGATTTTTTTAAAAATTTGCAAAAATTTTTCTTTTGTCAGTTGGATAAAAATATATCAAAAACAAGAACTTTCACCGCGTAGTTTTTGAGTTATTAGCCTCAAAAGGTCGAAAATAGGGTATCTTTGACCTCATATGACGTTGCCATGGCAACAATTTTTGACGTCACAATGACGTCAATTTGTTCATTGGTAAAACTTGTATAAGTCTGTACTAAAAGATTTTTCTAAAAATTATTGGTATAGCTGCGATAGAACACCTAAAACAGGCATGTCTAATTCTGACTAAACTGTTATGAGCCACCTTAAATCTTTAATATTTCTTATTTCTCCAAATTTTACTATTCCTTTGAGAAAAACTATCTCTTCCCAAACATCCCCAAAAATCACCAAAAAATTTACAAAGCACCGCTAAACATAGCTTTGTGAAAGCAGAGGGTTTTGGGAATGCTTGAAATGGGAGCGAGATATTCGCATTAAACCCAAGTTAAGCGGTGTAAAAACGGGCTTCAGGTGAACCCCCGCCTTAAACGCAAAGGCATGGTACACTTTTAAAATAAGAGAGCTTAGTATGGATTGGAAGACGCCTGTCCCTCCAATCCATACTTAGTGTACCATGCCTTTGGGCTTAAACCAATAACCGTCACATTTGGTGAATTTACTAATTTTTGGATGCTCTTTCAGATGACATGCCCCATTTTTCAATTCAATCGATATTGAATGTTTGTACCGAAGAGAAAATATGTTCGTACCCAGTCCCCTGCTCGTTTAGAACATGGCTAATTAGGGTTTTCTAGACACTCTTGTACATATGGGTCATTGAAGAACAGTCTCATCAGAATGATAACATACATAAAGCTGAAGGTTGTATCGACAAGTTCTTCCGTCAGACTTATGACAAAAAGATCATTTTCAAACTGTAAATAAGCAGAGATACAAGAATTCCCTCTAGAGGATGAGATATTAAAATGGGGAAATGGGGCAGCTTTGGATCTCTAGTTGTTTGGACAGTTAAAACCGAGTTCTACTCAATTTCAATCCTTGTACTGCTTTCAGTTAAGTGCCATATCATCAGTCGCCATCTTGAATGACACGCAACGCGCGGCTTTACAATACGTCATCACACGCTCAGCCCAGGACTCCAGGGGTGTTGCCTCCAACTTACTTGCACGAGTTCAGCGCCTGGGTTACAGTGAGAATGACTTAAAAAGGTAAGTACTAACTACATGGTCGACTCTTCTGAAAGCGGATGTTTTAGCTACAATAAGCAAATTGAAACATTATCATTTAACTCGCAAGATCCTTTTAAAATGGATGTTTAACCTGGTAGCTTTGATGAACACTTCAAAAAATAAGTTAAAATTTAAATCAGTCAAAATCGTTAATGCGTCATGTGACAGATAATTTTTTTGTGCATGCGGTGTTTTTCCATTGGACCCAATCCAATGTATCCGCGCGCTCACCATGGGTCAGTATGGTGATCAGTGGGATGAATTGAGAAAGTCCAAGTTGGTGCCTTGTCACGGTCTTGCATGGTGTTGTATTCTAGGGCTAACCGATATAAGCTCATTTATCGCACGTCTTTTTTCGTTGCATTTTACAGAACTCTACAGTGGGTTCGCGGTGCCTCGCCTATCATTATCCACATAAATCTCGATAAAGTGTTAAAATTTCTAGTTGAAGACACTCATTATCGAAATCAATTCGAGACTGGAACAAGCGGCGGCTCGATGGACATACAAGCTAGAAAGTCCTGGGAGGTGAGGGCTTTAAAATTCGTATTCACCTACTGTGCAGATAAGTATAAAATGAAATCTACTGAATATGGATTGAGCAAATTTGTGTCCTGTTTGTGCCTCGAGTCATTATGTATCCAGTTACTTTGTTTTCTTGTCCTAGCAATGATTCCAGCAAAAATGCTCTAGCTAGTGTAAGCCAGTGACAGTGAAAATAATGCTTTTTCGACGTTGTTACCGCATTTTTTAACGTTTCTTGTAGGATCGCATTTTTAACAATGTGTACCAAAGCAGCAGTCCTTCAGAGCGTGTCAAGTACGGTGTGCTCAACATAGGCAAGTACTCGAATTTAAGGCGGGAGTACACCCGAAGCCTGTTTTTCCACCACTTAAGTTGGGTTTAATACAAATACCTCGTTCGCGTTTTAAGCAATCCAAAAACGCTATGCCAATTTCACAAAGCTATGTTTAGCGGTGTTTTGTAAATTTTTGGGTGATTTTTGGGGATGTTTGGGTAGAGATTGTTTTTCTCAAAGGATTAGTAAAATTGGGAGAAATAAGAAATATTTAAGATTTAAAATAAGAATTTGAAGATAAAAATTAGTAGATGGATACCAAAACAGTCCCCTGACAACCTGGGGTGCTCATGCATGGGGGTCAACTGTCTGTTGGTGTTGCAAAAATAATTTCCTTTCTTCTATCCCTTATCGGGTGAATTTCTCCTTGCAATATTATCACAGTGGATCAAGAATAAAAGTTAGAAGAATCAAGTTATTGTTCACCAGAATAATGCTTTTAAAAATGTATGTTGACCTTTTTGTTTCTCCTAGTTGGTGATCCTCGTGGTGTTAAAACTTGTGGCGGATACGGTGATTCCTTTCTGCAGGTTACGGCTTTTATTTCAATTTTATGTAAGAAAGAACTTAGGAACGAGAGAGCAATTTTTTATAATAAACTGAACAAGAATATAGAAAATTTGAAGTAAACATGCATGGCTATCAAACATGGTTGTCAGTGAAACCCTAAGTAAAAGGTGGTGACTTGAAATATAATGAGATATTATCCCAATAAAATTGTTTCCTACTTTAAAATAACCGGGTTAAGATAACCATATATAGTTTTTAGGGACTGTGCAATAATTAACTGGAGGAGAAGGGGTCGGGGCGGCGGGGAGGGGGGTGTTGGAAAATGGGGAAAATACGGCTCAAAATTAAGTCGCGCCCCCTCTCACTAAGCATCACCTACTGATAATATTTAAGGTTAACCCCCTGCTTCCCCACCCCCCCCCCCCCCCCCTAACTCACGGTTGCCTCATACCTAGTTTACGTGTTGGATGTCTTCCTCTGGCACAAAAGGTACTCCAAATGACTCTTCAACATACGTGTTCTCTACATCGGAATCGCTTGAATCTGATTCTGAAGTTGTGTCATCCTCAAACAGGTTATTAAAATGTCTTCATCTGCCAGAACATCTCTGGCACCAACGGGCCATGGAAATTTGGCCGTATGAACGGGGTTTTATTTAACAAATAAAGAAGCCTAAGCCGTGTTTTATACTGTCATAAAACACGACGGGCATTTGAGAACACGAGGGAAATGTAGAAAACATGAGCCGCAGGCGAATGTTTTCTACATTTCTCGAGTGTTCTCAAATGTCCGGAGTGTTTTATGACAGTATAAAACATGGCTTAGGCTTCTTTCTTTGCTTTATGATATAGATTTTAGACGCCGCGAGTGGAAAGTTAAATTAAAATACTTGTAAATGTACAACAAGAGCGATTGAACGAAGATGAAAAGCAGCAAATAGTTTACGGGAAGACCAGAAAACTGACACAATTTCATTCATTGTTCGACGTAAGTTTGTTACCTTTCAATCTTTATCTTGTCCTTTTGAACTTCAATAAACTTCACCGACTCTGAGTGCAATTTCGTTTCAGCAGTAGTCTTGATGACAGCCGTGGAGCCGTAAACAAGTACAATATGTAAACACTTGCTTCGCTTGTCTTGCACAAGGCGTATAATTTCCAGAAAAGCTATTGCTTCGGATCTTCCCGTAAACCTTAATTGTTGTCGCAATTTTCCAGCATGAATAGACGATTTAAGAAGAGATTGTCGAGGAAAATCTTCGAAAGAAAACTCTCTCGCTCGCTGTCGTTGCGTGTTTCATTAAACTCAAGGAGTGAACACCGCGCCACAAATTTTCCCGCCTCCTCATACTAACACTTCGTTTACATCAAAATGAAATGTCCAGTGGATTTATACTTCAGTAAAAAGCAATTTAATAAAAACAAACATTCCATTCGCCCTTGTTGGATACGAGTGGTTATAGCCAACGAGGCGCGAAGCACTCGAAGAAAGCTGACGAAAAACAATAAAACATGATTTTTCTATGTTTTATACTCTGATAAAACATAGGTTTTTAGCCAATCAGAGCGCGCGCAGACTCCTATCTATATTATAATATAAAAAAATGGGCGTTTCGCCGAGAAAAAACAAAGTGGCCGAGAGGAGATGGCCATAAGGTTGGGTGAAACAGTTACGGCAGGACAACTGGAAATATTATTAAATAATCTGTCAGTTCGGAGTTCAAAGCACCTGGAGTAGGTATTTTTCCAGTCTAATTCCAGTGTAAACAACTCTAATAGCTCTTCTACCACTTTTCCAGTTTGTGAAAGAGTGAAAATGTAATGCCCCCCCCCCCCCCCCGTGTGTATTAAATTTTACATCCAACCCCCTCTCTGTAGTTGTGTTTTCCCCTTATGCCCCTTCTCTGGTTGCCCCCACCCCCCCCCCCCGCCATCCCCCGCCCCCCTCATCCCATCCCCTCTCCAGGTAATTATTGTACAGTCCCTTACAGAAGTTTTGAACCGGGCCCTGCGGTCTTGGAGCTGGCCGGCCAATTTGGCCAGAGTAATTTTTGGTAGTTTTGTCGAAAAATTGTTCCAGACCTACCCGGTCCAGCCGACTCCTTGGTCACGCAACGTTTGATGATTAGCCGCCAGGAGCTAGAAATCGTTCATAAGTACCAGGACCTAGTACCGGGACCTAGCAGTGTTGCATGGCGCAACATTGCATAACTTTAGTCAACATTCAAAGCACACGCCGGAGTTACACCTTCCTGGTCCTCTGTAGCGTTTACCATTTTTGTGTTTGTTGTATTTTTAGCTTAAGAA
This sequence comes from Meandrina meandrites, assembly GCA_963693305.1. Lineage (NCBI taxonomy): Eukaryota > Metazoa > Cnidaria > Anthozoa > Scleractinia > Meandrinidae > Meandrina > Meandrina meandrites. The sequence continues at coordinate 7,269,838 of OY855903.1, read as the reverse complement.
AGTCCGTCTTCGTACCACGTTCGCCTCCATGGACACGTCGAATGTGGAAGTGAAGCTTTCTTGCTGTGAACATTACGAAAACGTTCTGTTTACCTACACAGATCAGGAGATAATCGCGGTAAATAACGTACCTAACGCTTGTGATATCATGTGTGCGTCATGAAACGACTACCACCAATATTGTTTAGCTGTACTGGACTTCGGGGAATCCAGGACACTTAATTCTCACAGTGCCCTTCTCCACTCAGGATGCATGTAAAATTGGTGCACGTGAACTTTAGGACAGTCAGACAGAAAACTTGCTTGGGGTGGCTTACCCTCGAGGAAGTCACTACATTAGGTGGTGGAGAACAACTCTCCTCAATGGTAACATTCCACAGGAACCGGCACTGACAAGCAAGCAGGTCCTTTCGTAGCATCGAACTGGAACTTTCAATTATTCAGGATGGGGAAGTTGGCGGAGGGGGAGAGGTGGAATAAAGATGGCCTTTCAACAGAAGAAAGGGGGACTAGCGGGTTCCCTGAACTGGGGTCCCCTAGAGTAGTATACCGGGGAAGGATAGACGAAATTATTCATGAATTCAACAGGCCGGAGTTAATGAGCTCTGAATATCCAGAACTGGTTTAATGAGATGCATGGCACGTAGGTTCATGAACTGGTTTAATGAGATGGGTGTCACATAGGTTCATGAAGTTATTTAATGAGATGCTTATCAAGTAGGTGTATGAGGGAGACTATGGAAGTTTTATTTATGCATGGTATTGTTTTGAGTATTTATTGTTGAATATTACATGAGTTTTTAGGAGTGATGTATGTGTTGCAATGGAGTTAATGAGCCGCCCAGCCATCCGGGTAGTGTCGCACTTATATAGAAGAAGAACAAAGGCACGACTGACAACCAATCAGGGAGCACGGTCAAACTAGTCAAACCAGTTTTGAATCCGATACGATTTGATTATTCAAAATGGTGCACGTATCTTGTTTGGTAACTGGTCAAACCGGTTTTTTTTTTTTGGAAAAGTCAACGTAATTATTCAAAATGACGGAATAAAGAATAAAGTAAATACCACACGGAAACAAAATTCTTTGTTTTGAATGAATATAAAAACGTTTATTGGATAAAGGCAAAGTTTACAATCTCAAACACACTTTGAATAAATATGAATTGTTAACTAAATGTTCAAGGATGAGATAATTCTCAGTGTTCAATGACTCCAATTTTCTGTAACGGCAAATTGTCTTTGCAGTTTGGGTCTTGGCGTGTAGCTGGGCTTGTCTTCTTTTGATGACATTTGTTTCTCGGGGAAATATGACGGAGATGGTATTTGAGTTTCTTCATTGACAGGTTGTTCGTCGGCCCATTGGAAGAATCTACACATTTCGTTTCTTCTTCTACAGGTAAAATAGGGCCGGAAAGGATTGTTTTGAGATCTTGAGACTCTTAACGTGGCAACATCCATGTGTCTGCAGTAAGGCAACTGTCCACCGTTGGTGTATTTACAGTTGCTTAGCATGCATTAACTTCAGTTATTAAAGGCGATACAAAACGTGAGTTTGCATTTACAATAAGACCAACAAAAAAAAACAATAAAACAAAACGAAATGTCGGCATTGTTTGAGCCTGACAGAAAGGATTACTAAATAATTGGCACAGTTTATTACTTTAAGGCCAATATTTTCGACTAGGCCATACTCAACGGTTTTCTGAATTGAACTACACCGTATAAGAACATAATGTGTGTGATAAAGTAATGTTCCTCTAATAGGTTTTTCTTGTTGAACTCAGTTTAACGGTTATTTTGTTAGCGCAAACAGAACAATACGTTTAATAAAGCATTGTTTTGTTTTTGCTAATATTTACGTACATTGTTATTGCGGAAGAAATTTTTTTCCTAATCTATCATGTTAATGCGTCGGCTACTTCATACACAAGAGTCACAAGGTTTTACCTTTCAGTTGTTCTATAAAGTTTACTTTCGCTTTTCAACTTTAAAGCGTCCGTTGATACCTTCCAAAAGTGTTTGAAAGGACCCAAAATGAATGGTTTTTACTTTTAATTTGGTTCCGGTAGGGTAACATTTAAAGCGTTTGCGATAGTACAATAAATCTTTAACAAAAGCCATTTTCGTGCTTGCATTACAAAACAAAAGGGTTAAAACAAAAGGACTTTTGAGCACAAAAACTATTCAACGAGCACGTTTTGATTTACAATAAGTGTGTCGTCGTTCGGTTTGTTATGCACTTAAAATATTCAATGGAAATCAATTTTGAGTTTGAATTTATAAAAAACGTTTGGCGTGCGAATTAACAGGTGAATTTTTGACGACTTCCACGGTGTACTGTTTGTATAAACAATGTCTGTCATTTTGTTTCACGCCTTTTCAGTTCGCCTTAATATTCGTTATTCGCCTGTCATTGTCTGTTTCTCGAGTCGTTTATCCGTTAAACGGCTTTTGTCACAGTAGCAATCGCAAGTAACGAGTATTTTTGGAAAGAAATTAGATCACTGTATTATTTAGACATAGCCATATACATTTATAACAAAACAAAGATAAAAAGCTTAATCTACCAATATTTTAGAGAATAATCAGATTACATTCCTAAGTGAAATTGTTTACTCAAAGCACTGTCATTGCAAGGTGTCATTTGTTTATAGTTGGTACTGTTTGAGGTCTTACAGTATTGTAAAAGAATAATAGTCAGAGAGCAAATGCAAAAGAAAACCTGCCTGTTACTCACAACGAGCTTACGAAACATAACTGCCATTGAGTTACTCGACTATTTAAATTGGCAAGGCATGTTGCTTTACTCATTTCAAGAAAGGCAATTGTCGAGTAAACATCTTAGAACACATGGGGCATCTTTGTCAGTTCTGTCAAAGATTATTTAGTCGAAGATATAACAGAGACCGCCACGAAAAGCAAGGTTGCCGCAAACGTCTAGAGCAAGAACAAGTGGAGATGACTAATCAATATGCAATGAATGAGGGCTCTCCGGCTACAGTTGCTCAAGGGAACGATGATGAAGAATATGAAAACAACCTTCGCCAGGACGATGAACAGGACGAAGAATATGATGAAGATGATGAGAATACTGACGACGAAAGCGAAAAAGAAGAAGAAGATCGTAGTGATGAAGATAATGAAAGCACTACTACTGATGATGATAAAAATGATGATACTGATCCCTGGGATAAGCTGCGCGAGGAAGCCATTATCGATTTGAATTCATCCTGGCAGGAGCAAGTAGAACTATACATAACTCAGGGCTTGTCAAAAGAGGATGCCGAGTTTCAAGTATCAACTTTACTACTTCCCACATACAGAAAGAGGCTACGATTCTTGTATCTACACTATTTAAAGTGGTATCGTGTTCTTAAAACTGATCCAGTGCACAAAAAGGTTATGGCAACGTTGTGTAGTTTTATGGACGACGACGAAATGGACTTCGTAGAGGCTGCAGAAGCAGCAGTCAATAAACGAAAATATTTATTGAACAAGCTGGTTGAATATGAGGACGTATCTAAACAAACTTTAGCTGAAAATGAGAATGAGGAATTTTCCTATCAAGGAATAAAGAGAAAATATCACGAAATCCATTGATACGCAACCCCAAGACCAGTTAAGAAGACGAAAACAGGCACAAGGCCAAACAAGTAAATGAAAAACTGTCCCACCTGTAATGTGTCAAATTACATAAAAACGGCGAAACATTTTACAACTAAGAGTTACAAATTAAGGATAAGTTAGTTGTCCAGTTCCCGTACTGTTGAATCGTTTCAATTAGTTTTTTTTTTATTCTTTGTAAACAGTGTTAATACAATAAATTGTGTGTGATGACTTTCCGAGTGTAGTTTCGTCTTCGGGTTCGGAATTCAGCATCAGGGTGCCAATTGTGTCAAGACTTGAGCCAAGCAACCAATAAGTCAATCAATCAAAACCATTATTTAGAAACGATGCAGAAAAAGCTATATAGCTTGTGGGGTCGTGTATAAATAGTAAATATAATATAAAACCTGTAGACTGAAGCCGGAATCGAGCTGGGCGAGCTGAGCCGAACAGAGCATGGTAAAGCATAACAAGCAGAGCAAGCAGGGTAGAGTGAGGCGAGAGGAAGAACAGTTGCACAAAAGCAGACCGGGGCAGAGCAGAGCAGAGCTTAGCAGAGTAGAGTGAGCAAAAGAAAGCGTGCAAAATACTTTATATGGAGTATCCAATCAGTGTGAGACAAGACGTATATAAGGAGTGTGTGTTTTTCAGCAGGCAGAATGTTTGTAGACATCGAGAGACATCACTACAGGTGTAAAGACCGAAAAGATAGCTAGAGTTATCATCTTGGGCGTAAGAGCATCAAAATTACGCTGCCATCCTATCTTGCCACGTGACCTTGCATTTTTTCCAGAAGAGAATGGATAAAGTTATTCGAAACCTAGTAAAAGAGCTACGCGAAACAACAGCCAAACTTGAAGATGCTGAAGAAACAGCAGAGCAATGGAAAAAGAAGTACGAAGAGTTTAAACGTAAATATTGGACGATAAGAAAGGAATTGATGTGCAACGACTGTAAAGAGGAAAAACAAGACGGAAAGACGAGAGAATTGTGTAAGGACTGTAGTGCAAAATTGACTACAAAATTCGAGTTAGAACGTCGAGTCGACGACTTAAGACAAAGCGTGCAACATTGGAAAGAGTTGTATAACCAGTGCAGAGCAGGGCAGAGCTTAGCAGAGCTGAGCAGTACTGAGCAGAACAGAGCAGAGATGAGCTAAGCTGAGCTGAGCTGAGCTGAGCTGAGCAGAGCAGAGCAGAGCTGAGAAGAGCAGAGCTGAGCAGAGAGGAGCAGAGCTGAACTGAGAAGATCAGAGCAGAGCTAAGCTGAGCTGAGCTGAGAAGATCAGAGCAGAGCTAAGCTGAGCTGAGATGAGCTGAGCACAGAAGAGCAGACCTGAGCTGAGCAGAACTAAGCTGAGCTGCGCAGAGCAGAGCAGAGTGAGCACAGAAGAGCAGACCAGAGCTGAGCAGAGCAGACCAGAGCAGAGCAGAGCAGAGCAGAGCAGGGCAGAGCTTAGCAGAGCTGAGCAGAACTGCGGCTAAGCTTAGCTGAGCAGAGCAGAGCAGAGCAGAGCAGAGCAGAGCAGAGCAGAGCAGAGCAGAGCAGAGCAGAGCAGAGCAGAGCAGAGCAGAGCAGAGCAGAGCAGAGCAGAGCAGAGCAGAGCAGAACAGAGCAGGGCAGAGCTTAGCAGAGCTGAGCAGAACTGCGGCTAAGCTTAGCTGAGCAGAGCAGAGCAGAGCAGAGCAGAGCAGAGCAGAGCAGAGCAGAGCAGAGCAGAGCAGAGCAGAGCAGAGCAGAGCAGAGCAGAGCAGAGCACAGCAGAGCACAGCAGAGCAGAGCACAGCAGAGCACAGCACAGCACAGCAGAGCACAGCACAGCAGAGCACAGCAGGATTGTACAAAGAGCCAAGACACAGTCAAAAGTCAAGCAATTGACCTTCATTTGTATCTATTGATATGAACACTGGAAATTATATCTATTGATAAAAACACTCCTAATGGAGAAGTCGTCTACCTGGAAAACCCTCATTTCATCAAACGTGATGCGAAAACAAAATCAATACACACAGTGAAACAGCAAAAGAAGTATCAACTTGTCTACGACAAGAGAGTAATCCACGGTTACAACACTTTCCCCTACGGATTTCGCTGATTGGTGATCATAGCCAGTTAGAGAGGTTGGGGATAGTTATAAGGGACGTTGGAAGTCCCACATCACTCAAAGCACATTTAACTGTCAACATGGAAAGATTGTATTTCCACCTAGTACGTGTCTACGCTAAACGCTATTTCTCTCTGATTGCATTCCGTCGCACACCACCTGAACAATGGTCATCTCTTCTCATAGAATTGGAACCAATGAACTATGGTCGTTTATTGTGTTTCTATGCCTACATGGATTACTGCAACGTGTCTTTTAGTGAACAATACGAATTTCACAAAACACTATGCGAAAAATACCCAACGCATTATCCCTCTATCTGGTGGATGCTTTTGCAGGTTATAAAAAGCAGATAAAACATATTTTGTCATCATTTACAGTTTAACCATGGGCAATATCACAAGTCGGCTATGCCAACCCCCTCTTCCAAACCTATCCTTTAAAGAAATGTGCCAGAGGATGTGTTGTTTAGTTGTCTGCTGTGATAGTCAAGTGCACATTGATTATAGCGATGCCTCAGATGAACAAGAAGAACAAGAAGTACATGAACGAGAAATCTCACAATAAAGTCTATCAACTTTTAGAGTAACTGAGCAGAGCAGAGCTGAGAAGAGCAGAGTTGAGCAGAGAAGAGCAGAACTGAGTTGAGCTGAGCTGAACTGAGAAGATCAGAGCAGAGCTAAGGTGAGCTGAGCTGAGCTGAGCACAGAAGAGCAGACCTGAGCTGAGCTGAGCTGAGCAGAGCATAGTGAGCACAGAAGAGCAGACCGGAGTTGAGCTGAGCTGAGCAGAGCAGAGCAGGGCAGGATTGTACAAAGAGCCAAGACACAGTCAAAAGTCAAGCAATTGACCTTCATTTGTATCTATTGATAAGAACACTGGAAAGCAACGAAAAGACCTAAAATCGTACGGAAGCCAAAGAACTGTTAACTTATTTGCTCTAAACCCCTTAAAGGTAGCATTTTGGTACCTTATTCAGCATTTAAACTGTTTAAGTCGAACAAATCACAGTTCCTGTATATGTGACTTGCAAAACACCAAGTTTAAAACAGAAAAATCACGTGCTCGATCAGAGGGAAGAATTTCTACCAGCTCTCGCCACTTTGATTGCTCCTCTTGCTGTGAATTTACTGGGTAACTTTTTCAAATGAAGCACGTTCAGAAGATGTTGATGGTTCCTGAACATTTACTGCAAACTATGGAGACAGAACATCGATTGACGGCTCCTGCTCAACTCACAACTTTAACACGGCTTGATCAAAACATGAAACAAATAATGGATTCCTCTTTGGCGGAAGATCAAAAAGTTTTGTTGTTAGATCATGCTCTGCAAAGGTATCGAGGATTAGTAAAACAGATGAAAAGTGAAGTGAGTGTAAAACCTACAGTGGTACTACCCAAATCAGACCCAGCGCCTCCAACAGAGACAACGCCAGGTGTAAACAAGCATGCCTCCACACCTAAAGTTGAGAGCCCGAGGAAAACACCAAGACAACTACCACCCACACCTGCGAGTACTAAACAATCAAAAATTCCTGTCAGAATGGAAACACCCCTTTCCGCTTTGCCTGAAGAATCTGCCCACGCGATAATGATGGAAACACCTCCAGATTCCAAACGCAAAACTGTAAAGCGACGTTACAAACCAAAACCGCCCTTAGTGGCAAGGTTACGCAGCAATAGACAATGGGAACCTTACTAAACCAGAAAAAACCGGTTTTTATTAAGTGACTATAATAAGATTGATTTCCCTCAAGAGATTCGTGGTCAATACTCTACAATAGAGAAAGAGCCCCACTTGAGACAACAGATCAATACATTACGCGTCCTAGCCAAGAACAAGAAGAGAGAATGAGCTGCTGCTTGAAAGATAAAGTGTGTATGATACTCGATTTAGAAGGTTTCTTTGTGGATAAGACTTTTCGCTGTAGAGAATTGGGTTATTATACTTGGCAAGGAGATTTTGGACGCCATGCCTTCTTCATGAAAACACATTGGAACGACCTACACATCAGAGAAAGAAAGACAGTGTCTTATGTCAAATACAATGTCCATGGGTTAACTTATCAGCCTAGAAGAGAGGAATACGGACAGGAATATTACTTGTTGGAGGACGTGATGCGTGACTTGTACAGTAAGGCTAAAACCAAGGACAGAACTGTGGTTGCATACAAGGGAGGTCATGTTGAACAAGACTTGTTGCTTAAACTGAACATCCCTCATGTCGATTTAGAACACTACGGGTGTCCGAAATATGATACGTTAAGAAAAACTATTGTAGAACCATTACCGAGTTGTGGTTTTCATATCGATGATTTGATTCATCATTGCCCTATGACAGAATGTCACGCGTTTTGGTTATGGCTTAATACTTATGCAATGTAAATATTATTTTTTCATTAAAGTTGTTTGAAACTTATCCTGTTTGATAATTGCTTAACCTTCTTTGCATTTGACACACTTGCCCCATCACGTTTGTATGACGTAGCAAAACTTGCCTGAACTTGCCCTATTGTTATTCAAAATTCTTGTTTTAAAAAGCCAAGCAAACAAAACCATAAACACCAGTTGCTGCTTACCTGTGAACGTAAGATGTGGATGCAAGACATGTTTTATCTCGAGCAGTTGCCGGACGAATTGTTAACTATCGAAAACAACCCAAACATCGAACTAAAGAAGGATACAAGATTAACGCCAAAGGATAGAGAGATCAAAATTTGGTTATGGGTAGCGTATGGGATGATTGCTGTAAAGAATGTCTACAAACATGGGCCGATCACAGGTGCTCATGCTCGAACGGCTGAAACCAACGATATAAATGTTTGTTGAACATTTAGACACTGGGAACCTTACTAGACCTGAAAAAACCGGTTTTTATTAAGTGACTATATAAAAACAAAATAAACGACTCCCTGCTCAGTCTCATTTGCTTTACACGATGGTTCCAAATATTGTTTACGATAACTGCAACGATTGCGACGACGATGAAAAGGTGAAGCGAACCTACTGGAATTGTCTAGCGTTCTTGGTGTATAACGAACTTAAGGAAAAAGAACTAAGTGTTATCCAAGACATTCAAAAACTGATGGTATGTTTACGCGAATCCCTGGATAAATGGAAAACAATTGCATACTGGATCTGGCACGATCTCCTGGATATAATGGATTTCATTGCACCCGAAAATCAAGACTGGATTGACGACATTTCTCCAAAGGATGAAGAGATTGAGATCATCAAAGTCATCATATATCCTGACCAGTTTGGCAAAACCTGTTGGTACTGGTTAGATCTGATTGTTAATGGAGTTGACGAGGTTGACCGGTGACACGTGTAAAACCGGTTAGGCAGAAATATCAATGAAAACTATATAAGGGCTCCATGATTTTATTCTTTCAAGTCAATGTCAAGATGAGTTACTCAAAGTGTGGACTTTGCCTTAAAGATCTTGAAGTGATCAGACCTGCCTCTGGTATACCTTACATTCGGTGTGTAGACTGGAAGTTGTGTCCCTTCTTTTGTCGTGAAGGGGATGTTCACGCTTACCAACAATGTATCAGAGATCGCGTGATACCAGGATACATTGCATTTGAAGGTGGACAGTTGCGTTACTGCAGACACATGGATGTTGTTGCCACGTTAAGAGTCTCAAGATCTCAAAACAATCCTTTCCGGCCCTATTTTACCTGTAGAAGAAGAAACGAAATGTGTAGATTCTTCCAATGGGCCGACGAACAACCTGTCAATGAAGAAACTCAAATACCATCTCCGTCATATTTCCCCGAGAAACAAATGTCATCAAAAGAAGACAAGCCCAGCTACACGCCAAGACCCAAACTGCAAAGACAATTTGCCGTTACAGAAAATTGGAGTCATTGAACACTGAGAATTATCTCATCCTTGAACATTTAGTTAACAATTCATATTTATTCAAAGTGTGTTTGAGATTGTAAACTTTGCCTTTATCCAATAAACGTTTTTATATTCATTCAAAACAAAGAATTTTGTTTCCGTGTGGTATTTACTTTATTCTTTATTCCGTCATTTTGAATAATTACGTTGACTTTTCCAAAAAAAAAAAACCGGTTTGACCAGTTACCAAACAAGATACGTGCACCATTTTGAATAATCAAATCGTATCGGATTCAAAACTGGTTAGACAAGTTTGACCGTGCTCCCTGATTGGTTCTTAGTCATGCCTTTGTTCTTCTTCTATATAAGTGCGACACTACCCGGATGGTTGGGCGGCTCATTAACTCCATTGCAACGCATACATCACTCCTAAAAAACTCATGTAATATTCAACAATAAATACTCAAAACAATACCATGCATAAATAATAAACTTCCATAGTCTCCCTCATACACCTACTTGATAAGCATCTCATTAAATAACTTCATGAACCTATGTGACACCCATCTCATTAGACCAGTTCATGAACCTACGTGCCATGCATCTCATTAAACCAGAGCTCAGAGCTCAGAGCTCATTAACTCCGGCCTGCTGAATTCATGAATAATTTCGTCTATCCTTCCCCGGTATACTACTCCCTAGCCTTAGATCCGCCACTGATTAAGATTTTGTGACTAAACGCGGTCCCGGGACTTCGCTTTTCGCTCGTCATAGAACGCTTTCGGACTTGACTTGACTAGTATTTCTTCGCAATTTAGAATACATTTTGATGTGTTACTTAGTCTTGTAGTATTTTGGCTTTCCCAAACTGAATCGTTCCCGCGGTGAGGAGAAATTAAGGGACTAAACGGAACCGGACTTATGCGTTAATTGTACTCCACGAGGCGCAGCAATACATTTTATTTTACCTTTTCTCTCCCAAATATTTCAGATTATGGACGTAGCCACTGGGAAAGTTCCGTTTCATCGATCAGATTGTATCTCGAACTACAAAGAGGTGATACGTGTACATGTACAATTTTTTTTCATCATGACAGATTGTAATAAAGACGCCTTTTGACTAAGATTCTAATCAATCTTGTCCCAACGCTAGGACGGTCTGTTCCAATTTAAAAGTCTGTGATGGACTGGCTTCTGCTCAAATCTGATTGCAATTGATTGGCAATCGAAAACGAGCACTACGCGCACGCTCAAAAAATCGGAACAGGCCATCCAGAGTCCGTGTTCCTGGTGCTGACCGAAAGCAAGAGAGGATGAACATTATCTCTTGCCAAAAAAAGAGTGGGCTCTCACTCAGGGAGCGAAATTGAGTTCTAATCGTTGCTGATCCCACCCCACACAGTGGTCAGGGGAGAACTGGATCGATGCAATATATTGGCCAGGAACAGCGAGTGGTCTATACAAAGCCTACTTACCTATCTGCAGTAAGCTCTTAACAGGAGACAAATAAACTACTGACTGACAGACAGACCGACATGAGACAGGCCCGACGTGACCGATTGACTGAACGACAGACCGACCGACCGCGACCAATCCGACCGACCGACTGCTTTTATTAGATGGCGTTAAAAACCCTATATGTTCCAAGTTGGAAGCCAACTGAGTGATTTCACATGTTCGTCTAAATAACAGAAAAGCATTATGTAAAACACAGGACTGAGTTCAAATCTATTGTAAATGTTATCTCCTGCGCAGGTTCAAATTCACGGACCAGTCAGTCTATCTGAGAATGTTGAATGCATTGTAGTGAATCCACGTCACCAAAACGACCCAAGGACCACAAAACTTTTGGAACGCTTTGTGGAGCAGAACAAGTGTACCCTTATATGGATGGGCCATGCATGATGAGCAGCCTAGTGCTGCACCACTCTCTGTGGGGACTTAAATTGGTTGGTTCTCTCTCTCTTTCGTGGCAAATGGCTCTCAAGGAAGCACCCAGCTACCTGTATTAACACATTTTATTTAAGAGTTCTAAATGTCGAATGCCATTTACATACAGACTTTGAACATGCAATACTAAGAGGCAATATACACGTCAAGTTGATATGATAAGGTTAGTGGAAACTAGCCTTGATCTATTGCAATTTGGCAATTAGGGCTTTACCTCGGTGTAAAAACCTCACAACTGACGTCGCTCAATATAAGATTGCACTGCTGGATGGATGGGTCGATGCAAATATAGATCCTTTGATCCAACGAACCATCGAACCAACGAACCATCCAACCAGCGGTCCATCGAACCAAAATAAAGAACCAACGAACCAAAGATTTATCCCCCGGATCCATCCATTGTACCATCGAGCCAAGGAACCATCGAACCAGCGCTCCATCGAACCAGCGATCCATTGAACCAACGATCCTCAGAACCGAGAGTCCAATGATCCAGAGGACCAACGATCTACAGATCTATAGACCCAATGAATCAATAGACCAGAGGATCTAATGTTGCATCGACCCATCCATCCAGCAGTGCAATCTTATATTGAGTGACGTCAGTTGTGAGGTTTTTATACCGAGGTAAAGCCGCAATTAGATTGGCTGTTGCTGTTACCTTGACTGAAATAAATTAGTCAACGCTTGAGCTCGCGTAGCGCCAAAGGGCATATGCATTGTCGCTGAGCAACCTCGTTATCCCAGGCCCTCGCGACACAACAAGTATTTTCTCAATCACAATACACTCCCTCGCTTTCTGAAGTGATAGCCTGAGCGCCTCGTCTTTCATTCATTTGAGCCATATATTCTCCTCGATCAGCTGTGTGCGTGGCAATAACGTATAAGCTCTATTAACCCTCCTCCTCCCCCCCCCCCCCCCCCCCCCAACTCTTTCCTCCCCTTATCATGGTTTTCTCAAGGTCTTGAAAAGAAATAAGCCCTTCGGAGTTTACAATAATTGATTTTGAATGTGCGAAGATAACATCGAGCTCTTTTGTTGATTCTTGTGATAAACTAGTGATTAGAATTAGGTTAAAGTTGGAATCATGCCGCTTATCTACGTATTGTAGGAGGGTATGAATGGGGTACTGTTTAGTGTTATTTGGCCATATTTTTTAGTGTTTGCTGTTATATTGGCCATTTTTTAATGTTTACTGTTTCCGGAATAAATTCTGTTAAGTGTTTGGATTTTTTTTTTCAGTCTTATATAGTATTGTAAATTTTTACATGCTCTTCAAACATCATTAATAAAATCACTCGTGAACTTTAAGCTTCGAAATGTCGTGGTCTCTTTTTACGACCCATGCGCAACGTATTCTGGGAACCTCGGGGAGTACCGGCGACCAATCTCGCACCAAGAGCCCTCCATCCTTTGATCAGTTTGTAAGTGGAAATATCATGCCGGCAGACATTGCAGCATCGAGAGGATTTTCCTCCGGCGTTGTCAAAGTATTGGGCTAGCTTCTACAGCAGCGGGGAAGATTCCGCATTTGAAAGACACAAAAGCAGGGTCACTTTTGACTTTGCTTCTCAAAGCAATGTAGAAGCCGTCAAGAAGCATCTCGAGGAGTTCCTTGGGCTCAAAGAGCTTGCGATAAAATTTCGAATGGTGGACTTTGATCTTAAACCTGTCAGATTAAAGCCTATTTCAAACGGTAAATCGTCTTGAGTTGTAAGAACATCTGGACGATCAGGTATGGGACATATCAAAGCTTTTGACAAGAAAGGAATGACATATAACTGCTATTTTTGTGTAGCATTGAATCCTATTTCTATCCTATTTCTACGATATATGTAACTGATATCCTGTTATTATATGAGTTTAAAGAGTGAACAACAAGATTTTCTCTCCCTGAAAAAACGTATCTTTACGCTGTCAGAAATATATATTTTTCATATGTGAATATAACGACAAAAGATAGTAAAAAACTTTCGGATTTCTCGGAAATCTTCATAATCTTTGGTAGTCCCTGGTGATTATAGTTAGTCTTTGGAAATCTTCCGAAATGATCGGGAATCGTCGGAAAATGGCGGAAAACGTCTTTGATATACTAAAAAACAATGTTGGCTTTTGTCAAGCCAGTTTTGTATCTTTCTGGAAAAAAAAAGTTACTGTTACAGGGAATTTTTTACTGTTAAGGTTAAAATGCCTAAAATTTTACAGTTTCAAGTTACAGAGCCTAAAAATTAAGTGTTTAGTGTTATGAAGGTACCCCCATTCAGACCCTTATGTAGGACTTGCTGGAGAGAGAAATTTCCATGTGATAATCAGTTTTATTATTTTATTGTATAAGAGCATAACTGCAGTGGTATAGCGAGTGGTAGCAAATCGAGAATAAACGGCACGCAATGCATGCAGAAGCGATGACGTTTCACAAGGGGTCTTTAAGAATTTTCAGGAAATTTGACAGAAAATTTCAAGAAAGTTAATAAAAATAGCTGACAACTTCTGTCTTGAATGATTGTTCGACAAAAGTTGCGTTATGTTGCAGGGAGATATCCGATACTGACGACATATGATACAGGGTCAAATGCTGTCTTGAAATTGTTGAGCCCTTTTGTTTAAAAAAAAAATAAAGATTTCTGTTTACTAAATCTTATAAAACACATCAAATATAATTAGTCTCTTTCGCTTATACTTAGAATTAGTCCTTTCTAACTGCCCGGGAGTATTTTGCTTTAAGTTCTACGCAGTGCTTTCTTGTTGAGTTAAACTTGATTTCTTTTCTACTGACGTTTATTCCTGAACAACTTCTGTGTTGAATGACTGTCTGAAAAAAGCTGCGTTATCTTGTAACGCGACATCCGATACTGACGACATACGATACAAGGTCAAACGCTGTCTTGAAAATGTTTAGCTCTTTTCTTTTAAAAAATGTAAAGATTTCTGTTTACTAAATCTAATAAAACACATCAAATATAATTTGTCTCTTTCGTTTATACATAGAATCGGTCCTTTCTAACTGCCTGGGAGTATTTTGCTTTGAGTTCTACGCCGTGATTTCTTATTGAGTTTTACTTGAATTCTTTTCTACTGACGTTTATCCCTGAAGTTAGTTCCCAATCCTATTCGGTTCTAGAAAGATCGGTCGATTGCAACATACAACAGATCCCGTCCACTCGCACGACGACAAGAACAAGAACACAAACCATGCACCTAGTTCCCAATGCTCTTCGGTTCAATTCAGGGAGTAATCGCGCTCACACCGTAACACCAAAAATTCCATAAATTCCATCGTTTTTCTGCTTTACAGTCATCGCTTAAAAATGGTATCACACATGTACACACACATAGAAGTTACTGGTTCTGGGACAAAATTTTTAAAACAAATATAACAAAGCTTTATTATAAAGAAACTCGGCTCCCATGCTCGCCTCGTTTCTTTATAATAAAGCTTTGTTATATTTGTTTTAAAAATTTTCTCCCAGAACCAGTAACTTCTATGTGTGTGCTGGAATTTGAGAGAAAATAAGCAAGCAAGGAAGTAACAAAGAGCGAGCGGGAATGTAACAAAAAAAAAATTTTCTTTTTAAAAAATGCCCGCACTGTATAATATATAAAAGTGTCTCAGAATTATTTTCCATTTGAACAATTATCTGCACTTGTATATACGCCGAGATGGCAGCCGCGAGATTTTCGTCCAATGTTCTGAAAACATTTTACGGTCCAATAACTGAAGAGGAAAATAGAAATCTTCCTCAACCATTACAACCTGAACGTGTTCTTACACGCGACGGGTTTAAAATAAGTCAGACTAATTTCCAAGAATGGCTTCGTGTATGGATAATGAACGTATCTCAAACAAATCCAAACAACAAAGATATTTATATGTTTAAAAATGCAAACAAAGAAAAGTATACTAATTTGATTGAACAGGAAATTCTAAAGTTGGGAGGTGTAAAGGTGAGCTTCGGGTTAAAAGTAAATTTTGAAATAGAAAGAAACGGAGAAACGCAAGAAATGTCGCACTATTTTAAAGAGGACCAGCCGCACGTTTTTACCAGGTATGACAAAGAACAGATAGAACAAAAATACGAAGAATTCATGGAAAGAATAAAGGGAGAAATAGAAAACTGGTCATTGCTAGGATCAGGATGGGATATAGAAAGTATAGAGCTAGCATACGTGAACGTAGCAAAATATCAGCCACTACGCGGAGGAACCTATTTGCCACTTCCAGCCGCTCTGGCAAAAAAGAAGGCAATAATAAATGTGAAAAATAAAGACAACGAATGCCTGAAGTGGGCTCTAAGAGCAGCATTATTTCCTCCAAAAGACGGTGTGCATCCAGAAAGACCAAGCAAATACCCCAAAAATGACGGGATAAATTACGAGGGGATAGATTTTCCAACACCGGTAAAACAAATCGACAAGCTGGAAAAACAAAACCGAAACCTGGCAATAAACGTGTTCGGATGGGAAAAAGACACAGTGATAGTGTACAGAATAAGCAGTAAAGAAAAAAGCGTAAAAAGAATAAACCTGATGTTGATTGAAAAAGGCGAGAGACAGCATTACTGTTGGATAAAAAGAGAAAGCGCTTTGTTGTTCGATAAGGCAATAAACAATAAAACTTTCTACTGCATGAGGTGCTTAACACGTTTCACAAGAGCGCACACGCTGGTGGAACACGAAAAGTACTGCAATGGAGTGAACGGCAGACCAACAAAAATAGACATGCCGGAAGAGGGGGAAAACATCCTCGCTTTTCAAAATTATCAGAAACAGATGAAAGCTCCCTACGTGATATACGCTGACTTTGAGGCACTGGTAAAAAAGATACAAGGCTGTGAGCGTTACCCTGAAAAATGCAAAAGTTACACAGAAAAGACCGAGTTGCATGAAGCGTGCGGGTATTCATACATTGTTGTGAAAAGTGACGGAAAAGTAACAGGGTCAAAAGTTTACAGGGGAGAGGGGGCGGTAAAGTCATTTCTTGAAAGCATAATGCAGGAAAAGGAAAAAATAAGAGAAACGCTCGCCAAACAGGAACCTATAACAATGACGCACGAAGACTGGTATGACTTCAAAAACGCATACAACTGTTATATCTGTGAAAAGCAACTGGTAAAAGAAAACTATTGGGATTCATTGCCTGTATACACAAAAGGTCTTATAACAGGAGAAGAAAAATACCAGGGCCAATACCACAGGAGTTGCTTTTTCAAAGAGCAAAAATATCTAAGGAAAGGATTAGAACCATTGTCAGGACATGTAACAAATGGAGGTGAAGAATTTAAAACTATAATACTGAAAAAACCGGAGCAAAAGGACAAGCAGAAAGCAAAAAAACAAACCGACTGTTATTTATGCAAAAAGCCACTGCTCCAAAAGAACTACAGAGACGCGGTAAAAGACCATTGCCATATGACGGGTAAGTACAGAGGAGCGGCGCACAGCCAATGTAACCTTAAACTGAGAATAAATCCCAAGACGGACCAGATACCAGTTGTATTTCACAACCTGAGGGGGTACGACGCACACCATTTAATGCAGGCGATGGCAAATTTGAAAAAAGAGGTGAAATGTGTCGCAAACAACATGGAGAAGTACATAACCATTTCGGTCGATGGTCTGCGTTTCATAGACAGCTTGAACTTTCTGCAAGGAAGCTTGGACTCGCTGGTAAAAGCAACGCCAAAGGAGGCACTAAAAATCACATCAACATTAACAAATGGTAGTGATCTGCTTTACAAAAAGGGAATTTACCCATACGAGTACATGGATTCATGGGCGAAATTCAGCGAAACAAGTCTGCCCAAAAAAGAAGACTTCTACAGCAAACTCAACGATGAACACATTACAGAAGATGAGTACGCTCACGCGCAGACAGTATGGGAGACTTTTGATTGTAAAACATTGGGAGATTACCATGACCTTTATGTGAAAACGGATGTAGCACTGCTGGCAGATGTATTTGAAAATTTCCGTAAACTGTGTTTGCAGCAGTACGGTCTTGACCCGGCACACTATTTCACATCACCAGGCCTATCATGGGACGTACTCTTGAAAAAGACGGGTGTCGAGCTTGAGTTATTTACAGACCATGAAATGCATCTCTTTGTGGAACGAGGAATTCGCGGAGGAATATCGATGGTAAGTAAAAGATATGCAAAGGCAAACAATCCTTTAGTATCAGACTATGACGAAAGCAAACCGAACAGCTACATAATGTATCTGGACGCAAACAACCTGTACGGCTGGGCAATGAGCAAGCCTCTCCCCAAAAGCGGATTCAAATGGAAACGCGTGATGCCGACAGAGGAGGAAATCCTGAACAAAAAAGAAAATGCCAAGAAAGGCTGGATACTTGAAGTAGACCTGGAGTACCCGGCGGATCTGCA
This sequence comes from Meandrina meandrites, assembly GCA_963693305.1. NCBI lineage: Eukaryota > Metazoa > Cnidaria > Anthozoa > Scleractinia > Meandrinidae > Meandrina > Meandrina meandrites. Next base: position 7,251,939 of record OY855903.1, on the reverse strand, counting down.
TAAAGAACACAACAGCTACCCGCTGGCGCCAGAGAAAAAGGTCGTGAAAAAAGAAAACATGTCGGACTACCAAAATAATCTGATAAAAGAATTGGACCTAACAATCCCCAACAGCAAGAAGCTGCTGCTGACACTTGAGGATAAAAAAGACTACGTGGTTCACTACGAAAACTTGAAGTTCTATCTGAAGCAGGGGATGAAACTGAAGCGCGTAAAAAGGGCGCTGGAGTTCGAACAAGAGTGTTGGATGGAGCCGTACATCCGGATGAACACAGAATTCAGAAAGCAAGCAAAGAATGACTTTGAAAAGAACTTTTACAAGCTGATGAATAACTCAGTTTTTGGCAAAACCATGGAGAACCTGCGTAACCGAGTAGACATAAAAATAGTTCGCAGCAATGAAAAAGACAAAATAAGGAAATTGGTCGCCAGCCCTTTGTACGCAAGGCACGTAATATTTACAAATGACCTGGTGGGCATTGACATGCACAAAAGCCGCCTGCTGCTCAACAAGCCGGTTTACACAGGAATGACAATCCTTGACAAAAGCAAGATACTGATGTACGACTTCTTTTACAACCACCTGAAAAAGCAGTACGGTAAGAAATGCGAGCTCCTATACACTGACACGGACAGCCTGCTACTGAAGATAGAAACAGAGGACGTCTACAAAGACATAAAAACTAACGAAAGCTTCTATGATACATCAGACTACCCGAAGGAGCATCCGCTCCACTCAACAGTGAACAAAAAGGTTTTGGGAAAAATGAAAGATGAGTGTGCGGGGACCCCAATATCGGAGTATGTGGGACTGAGGTCAAAGATGTACTCAATCATGACGGAAGGTGAAAGCAAAAAGGGAATAGACAAAATAAAGAAAGACTTCCCTGAGACGGAAATAAAAGAGTGCACCTGCGAAGGAAAAAAAGTGCAGGCAATAATGGCAAAAGACGCAGAGTTGGTCAAAAAAATAAAAAAGAAACATCCGAAAGCAAGAGTGTCGCAATGCTGTAACATGATAAAAGTGGACGAAATAAACGTAAGAAAAGCGAAAGGCGTGAAAAAGAACGTTGTTAAGAAACAGATAAAGCATGAACAGTACAAGCAGGTGCTGTTCAGCAAAGAGCAGATGTGGCACGGAATGAACATTTTGCGAAGCGAGGGGCACGAAATCTACGGCATGCATGTAAATAAAATTTCACTGTCCCCGTTTGATTCAAAGCGCTGGATAGCTGACGACGGGTTAAATACAAAGGCTTACGGGTACAACAGTGCAATGGAAGAAATGGAAGCTTTATTCGCTACTACAGAAATGGAAGAAATAGAATTAACAAATGCCGAAATGAAAGAAATAGAAGAAGCTTTAAAGTCGCTCGGGTGGTAATTGTGTGTTTGGAGGCACAACAAGCAGTTCTTCACGCACGAAGCCGCGCTTGGGCCCGTCATGCAAATAGTAGAGAACGGGCTGATTCGGTTTGGTAAAAGAACGTTCAATGTTGTAAACTTTCAAAGACCAGATTGGATCAGTGGCTCTTTTAACACCACCTTCAAGCTCGCCAGGTTGGTACAAATACCTAACATTCACACGAGAGGAGAGCTTTTTTTCGCTTTCTCCAACAGGTCTCAAATAAGGTGTCGATGGCTTTGCATAAACATTTTTTTCTTCGATGGCAACTACAGGTTTCTTGCCGATAAGGCTTGTGACTTCATTGTTCAGAGCGGCTACAACTTCAGGAAGTCTTTTTACCCACGCCGTAGACCGCTGGCCCTCGTTGCTACGCATTTCAACGGCGTACTGGTGCCCGAACAAGCGCTCAGCCAGGGTGCGGTTAAAACGTTCAACAATGGCCTGATCACGGTGAATGTCAACTCGCCCGCGCCGAATATATGTTTTGTGATTTTCCATTTCTTTTGTAACAGCGCCCATGAATTCGCGCCCGGGGTCAACCTGCAGCAGTTCAGGCCATTTCAGAGGCGAGCGTTTGTAAATTGTCTTAAAAGCAAGGGCAACTTCATCAGAGTTTTTAGAGGTCAAGGGTTCAGCTTCTTTGAATCGGCTGGCCACGTCGACAACGGTGAGTGCGTATTTGAAAACTTTGCGCCCACGGGGTAGTTTGTCATGTGGCAAAAAAAGAAGATCCGCCTGATGCACTTTGTTGGGTGTAGGAACGTCGAATTTCGGCCGAGGAATGCGCTTCGGCGCTGAGAGGAATATCTGCCAGAGTGCTTGCTTGAACAGCCACTTTTTTGCGGTTTCTTCTGGTACCTTGGCAGCTTCAGATAATTTTTTGATTGCGGCAAAACCTTTCCAGTAGCCCCCAGGGCTATAGTATATCTTTGCGAGTTTGGCATCCATCTATAAGTAAGGAATTAAAAAAGTTTAAAATCATGGGGTATCAGCAACTGAGTTGCTACCCCACTAAAGGAAACGGAAGGCAGCGTAGCCCAAAGCAAGAGCCCCGGCACCCACGAACATGAGTTCACCATTTTTCTGCTGCTGGCTTGGTTGATAGAAATCTGAGAACTTGGGTTCTTTGGGGGGTATCATTTGTTTGTCAGGGTGCGCCTGGTTGTACAGTTTGAAGGCGTAGTCAGTGTTAGTAAAGTTCTGTTTGGCCTGCTCTTTTATTTGCGTGTTAGTCGCAATCCAGTCGAGAAGTTTGGTGCGGTCACGGGAGTATTTGGCGTAAGCCGCTTGATATGCCTCGAGAGCTTTGTCATGTCGTACTTTTTCATCAAGTGCAGCGTCACCTCCGCCAAGTGCCTTCGCAAGATAATTGCCACCTATAAAAGCCGCAGCATTCAATATAGCCCCACCAGCCATAATCGCGATACTTGCCATTGTGTTATATAACAGAGCAGAGTTTTTTCAAATAATTAATTTACATGCTGGTGGGAAGGATTTTTTGGTCCTCGAGGTACTGTTTGAGCGCAATGCTACCTGCCATGACGGCGGTGAACTTCACATAGTTCATAGCACTGCTGCTTGGGTCAGAAGTAAAATTCTCTTTCACAACCTTTTTTGCGACCCAACCTATGCCGGCGACTAAACCAGTGAGCGTAGCCGCATCCGTGATTGTTTTAACAAGCTTGTTGTCTGACATTATTTTGTAAGTATAGAAAAACCTACAAAAGTTTAAATCAAAATTAATTATTTGTCTCTTCTTCTTCAGCGTCCGGGTCAAATATTGTGGCCTTCATAAGATCGCGGACCGTATTAAAAACCTTCACGTTGAAGTCGTACCATATCAGACCGATACCAAAAATGGCTGCGGTTGAGATAAGAACTTGAGGAATATCAACTTTCTTCATGATATATTGTATCAACAAAAAAGTTGATGAGGTATAATATTAATTCGTAAATATTCAATTCAAAAGTTTTAGACCTCTGGGTTGTTTTACACCTCTAACAGGTTGTGGCTCATCAACTTTGTTGATAGGCTCAGGTGTGTTTTTTTTGCTAAATACGACCTTAAGCTCTTCGCGTTTGTAATAAATCCCAATCAGTGAAACGGCTATGCTGATAACACCAATCCATTGGGTGGTGCTGAGACTGCTATTATCAACTTTGGTACTCTTTGGGCTTTCGTCTGCAATAGGCGGGTCTGGCTCAGGTACAGCAACTGTGTTGCTAGGCGGGGCAGCGGCCTTTGCCTTGTTGTTTGCGATTATAATAGCAGCCTCAGCTGCGGCTTTTTTCTGTTGTTCACGGGCTAGCCGCGTTCTTTCAGCAACCGCTTTGCCAGCAGCCACACGCTTGGGATTTTTTGCACGCGGGGCTGTAGTTGGAGTTGGAGTTGTTGCTTGCTGTGTTATATCGACCTGTTGTTGCGGGGTTTCGACCTGCTCGGATTGTTCGGTTGACATTTTGCAACAAAGAGTATATGTTTAGCAAATAAAATAATACTCAAAAATTACTCAGAATTTGTCTGCAAATGTTCAGTAGTTGGAGAAGAATGCTCAGGAATTTCTTCTAATTTTGCTCTGTCATTTTTATCTAAATGAATGTGCTTCGCCGTTATCAGCGCAGCAGAAATAGGAGCAAGAAATTTTCCGTATTTCAAAGAGAGACTGCCGACAAAATCTGTCATTTCTTTGTTAATAATGAAGTCTTCTTTTAGTTCTTTTTTCATTGCATCAACGTCATCTATTTCAATAACCATTTGCAGGCCTCTTGTCAGAAGCGTAAGCAGGCTGTCAACCATGCTTTCGGTTGTCTTGCTGCCAACGAAGGTTTCATATCTCTTGTAGTACTTTTCAACTTCTTTATCGGTCAAGCGTTTCAACTGCTCATGTGTTAACTGCACTCCAATGGCCTCTTTGGATTTGCCTGTTGATACAAGCACGGCCAGCTGCTCACGAAGGGCAGGAATGTTAGGTCCGGGGGCGAAGTCTGGCACAATACTACCAGCTGGGCTGCTTGATGGCTCAGCTTCCAGTAGGTTTATAACTTCTGCGAACTCTTGTTCAGCCATGTTGATATGATAATACTATATACAACTTTTATTTTTTTAATTCAAAATGAATACCATATGGGTAGCGAAGCGAGAACACGAGATAAGAGAACTTCCGCTCTTTCAGCTTTGAAATCAGATTTTTGTACTCATCGTGGGAGAGTTCGCCGGCGTAATCTTCAAAGATTGCCTTCGTAGTTTTGGCTGAGGGAGTGTAAAATAAAACGATAGCCGCCACGTTTTCACGGAAGGAAGGTGTTATGCTGGTTATCTTCTGGGTCAGCACCCAAACGCTGATTCCGATATGCCGAGCGGAAAAGCCAAGATTCACCAGCTGGCCTGTGCGCCCTTTCACATCTTTGGAGGCTGCGCAGTCATCTAGGATTATGAGCGTGTTGGTGCCCTCAAAAAGACAGCTCACGAAATTCAACCAAATTTCAACCTCGTGCTGCTTGCTTATTATCACAAACATTCTTGGATCATTTTCACCAATTCGGTGGTAGGTCTTGTTGTGCGCGAATGTTGGGCAGATAAGCACAATGTAGTCGAACTTGCCGCGGAAAGGGCCGTAGATCTGGTCAACCACATATTTCGATTTGCCTGAATTTGTCGGCCCCACAATCAGAGCGTTAAAGGGTATCTTTCTCGGATCCATCGTCAGCAACTCAGTTGCTATATTAGTACTGCACAGAATCTAATTGTCTTCCTAATATATTCATCTGCGCGTCACTGATTACGTAAATGTGGCATCTAACTTTGTCATTGCCAGAGCCGCTTGCATTCCTCTCAAGCTCCAGCTGTACTCCATCCTTTGTGTTTACAAGTCGCGTGCCGCTTCCGTGCATAGAGTGATCAGCCATGGAACGCAGATCGATCATAACCCCGAACTTGTTTTCTGTATAAAACTTTGTTGCATTCATGTGCTGGGTTTTGTTTTCAGCTTTGAAAAAGAAGCGTTTGACCTCCTCCCAAATATCAATTCCTTCAAGTCCGTTGTTGTACAGCCTGTTGGGCGAGCCGTTCACTGTGACACTAATTTTCGTTAGGTCTGGGTTAAAGTAAGTTTCTGAATGCCTTCCACCAGCAACATAGGGCTCGATAAACAGTAGCAAAATGCCTTTGAGGGACCTTCTCTGCGGGTTAACTCTGAGATTCAGACTTGTGTCTGTTGCTTTGACAAAGGTAACCACTTCGTCACGCTGGATGTGGTCATACGCAAATTCTTTTCCATTTGTGTACTCGCTGAGGGCTTCATCTGCCAGTGTTTTGCTTCTTATCATCTCGTACTCCAGCTGGACGTTTTTCAGCTTGTATTTAAGATTCGCGGGGTCTGAGCCTCTGACGACCTTAGAGGCTGGTGCAAGTGTCAGTTCGAACACAAGATCGTTGAATAGAGCCTGCGGATAAAAGGTCCCGTGGTCGTTCAAAATCTGGTGGTCAAGGCGGATCCTGTATTTGGTTCCGTAAATCCCGTTCAGTTTGATTTCTGCAGCGACGCCTGAGGTCTTCTTATCACCCGCGTTTGAGCGAATTTTGTTGAGGTCCTCACCCTGGATTCCATCTTGCAACATGTTGTCGCGCTCCTCCTGCGATAGGAAGAGATCCTCGAATATCTTGTAAATGTCGTAATCAACTGTGTCCTGCAGGATTGTGCCAGAGTACTTCACAACAAGTTTTTCAACTAGCGCCCGTCCAACATTGTCGACTAGAAAGTTGTTGGCATCGCCTCCGCTCAAATCGATGTTAAAGCGTAGCGCAAGTGAGCCGGGAACAAGGACCTCGTTTTCATTCAGCTTGGGCACCGAAACATAAAGCGTTTCCTCTGAATTGGCTTCTGTGGGGTTGAAAGTGATTCGTTTTACCGCGCGCACCGCTCTTAGCGCGCCGAGAGTTTTCTCACTACGTGTTGGCCGAAGGTTTTCTTGTACACCGTCCATTATTTCAAAGAATATAAAGTATTCAATTAAAAAATTTCAATTGTAAATATAAAATAACTCCATCAACTTTGTTAAATAGAAACATAGTTTCTGCTTTTCAACTTTGTTGATATTCGATGGCAGAAGGTGGTGGCTTTGACGAAACAATTCCTCTCTTGGATCATACAGATGAGCGCAATGACGACGATAAAGACGACACAACAGGACCGTTTGATCCAGGCTCCGCGTCGACACCCGGACGTAGAGAACGAATACCTTTGAGAACTACCACGATGAATAGGCCGCCTGAGCGCGGCTCACATACTGCAGAAACCTCTTTTATCGAGGGTAGTGGTAATCTTACAAGGGAATTTCAGTTACAAGAGGCGCAAAATAAGATAAAATACTATTTCCCAGAATATAATGAAAGCATTGATTTGTCTATAAACAATCGTGGCAAAATCATTGCGAAAGGACCCCGAGGTGGAGACATTGAAGTTTTTAAATCAGACAAAAAATCACTTCTTTCTACTTTCATAAATAGATTTAAAACAAAACTTGGCTTTAAAAGAGAAGACTTCTTGGACAAACAGAAAAAAGAAAAGGGAAAATGGGAAAAATATATTGCCGATAAACAAAAAATTTCAAAAGATACCTCAAAAGACAGTTCAGAAAGAGCTTTGGCAGAGCGGAACATAAAAAAGGCAAAAGAAGAAATAGCGAAAATTGATTATCAAATAAATGCTGTTGAAAATCAGATACTTGGACAAGAAACAAGAATTCCAGAAGCACCCACTTTACAAGAATTCCAACAACATGAAGCAGAAAGGCAAGAAAGGGAAGAAGAAATACGAGAAGAAAGACAAGAACAAGAAGAAATTGCAAACGACGAAAACGCGCCACAAGATGAAAGACAACAAGCTCGTGAAAGAGTTCTTGAATTAGATCAAGAAATAAATGAAATAGAGAATGAAAGAGAAGAAGAGATCGAAAGGTTGTCCTTAACAGACAAATTAAGAGAAAAGGTTAAAGAGATTTTCAAAAAGTATGGCTTCACCGTCACAGCAGTTTTGCTTGCGGTTGGCACGACTATTGGCGTCATTCTGAGCTCTCTCTCAAACGGGCTTAAGGCTGTTGCAAAGGGTGTCGGCGATGGCCTTCAAACACTTGGCAAAAAAATAGCAGGCATTCTGCCAGGCCTACTTGGCGCAATTGTCAGCTTTGTGTTTCGCGCGGCTGGTCAGGTGATCAGCTTTCTTGGCAAAAATGCTTGGCTGTTGATTGTCGGTGTGGCCGTCTTTCTCTTCGAGCAAGTTAAAAAGCGTAGTGAGCGGCGATAAATGCAAAAAGAGCGCCACCCATAATAAGGTAGACTTTATTATTCTCATGCGCTGTGGGCTTTGCTGTAACTTGTGTTGCCTGCACAGGTTCGATTTTTTCTGGCTGTGCGGGAACGACAGGTGGTTTTTTATCAGAAGTATGACCTATTGGTCTTTTTACTTTTGACGGACCCCCGCTCATGTTTGTTACGCCCACTTTTTTTGTGCTCTTATTCACTTCGTCGTTAACCCCGAGCTTCATCCCTGGCACAGCTTGCTTGAGCTGGTTGTTGTAACCAATCGTACTCTCAGTATTTATCACCATACTCGCAGGCATCAGCCAGGCCCCCGGGCACACAGCAAGGTTAAGCCTCACCTTTGCCTCGTCGACTGCAAGTTGGTACCTTTGAACTGACTTTGCCAGATCCGGTTGCCTTATCGCATCTTCCACTAGGACAAGGAACTCACTTTGCGCTTCCTTTGCGCGCCCTCCTGACCCAAGTATGCTGCTTCTAACGTTTACCTGTGAACCCAAAACACAGTAAACGAACGCCTCTATCGACTGGTTTATTCGCGACAAACCCGCCTGCGTTAGACCTTCTGCTACATTTGGACAAAACCAGTCTGCCTGTCCGTAGGCAGCGTCATCCGGCTCGATATAATAAATCAAGTTACCTTTTGAGCCTGATCCACCTTCGTCTGAAAATTTTTTTTCACCACCAGGGTAAATGTCTCCCTCTTCTTTAGCTGGTCCAATGTATGAGGCATAGACGTAAACGCTTCCCAGGCCGTGGTTTGCGCCTCTTGTAAAACGAAAATCGCTTGACGGGTCGACTCCGAACTCATTGCATATTCTTTTGTATGAAGCCACGTCGTATTTGTTGTTAATCTGGTCAAAAGTTGGGTCGCCTGGCAAAGCGCTTATGCTTTGTATTCCCCCCATCTGAAACAATATTCGCCTGACAGTAAAATATATATGGAACCTGTAAAAAGCTCGCACATTCTCTGGCATAGCATAGTTGTTATCGAAAATTTCGCGACTTATACCACAGCCCGTTGTCGCACACCAGACAGCAAAATTCAGCTGCTGTGGCCAATATCTCATATTTGGGCCGGCTAGCCATGTTTTAGACTCTTTCCCTGAATGGTGGGTGAGTTTGGTTTTTTGAAATACCTCTCTGAACTTTGTTGTGAAATACTGGTCCGGTGTTACGTAAATATTCAGTTGGTTATTAAATATTTTTTTCAAACTCGGGGCGGCTTCGTGAAAGCCAACAGCAGGAATCGGCAAAGAGTCACCTTTTAAACCACTTGGTGTAAGCTGTTGTGGGAACCCTTCTGATGATTGGCCAATACCCAGCGCACTTTTCATTTCCGGGCTCCAATATTTGCTGTCTGAACCAAAAACGTTTATCAAATTGCCTGGCCCTGCTTTGAAATAAATTTCTGAGGTTGCTGTGTGGTCTTTGGTGAAATCGGTCTGTGGCTCAAACTTTGATTTATCAGCATTCGGGTATTTTGCATTAAAAGTTTTCCATGCCTTTTGTTCTGCTACTTTGGCAATGCTGTTAGCTTCTGGTGTCTGGATCCATTTTAGAAGCGCAGATGCGCTGCTGTGCTGTGAAGACTGAGGGGCCTTGTCTTTTGCTGCATCAGCTTTCACTGCACTTTTGGTTCTTTGCTGCCTCGAATAAGCACTCAACCATCCTCCACCACCGGTCCATTCATTATCCATTATTTAAACAAAATATTTTTCTCTAATTATAAAAATGGTTATTCTTACTGTTGTTACAACAGAAAATCCGCATACGGTCTATTTTGACCAATCTATTCAAAAACCAAGCTATATCCGGCTATTAAGTTGTTCTCTTTACAATTCGTGGTTTAACTTAAAGGAAGAGGGGGCAATTACTTTGTCAGATGCTGTCGAAAAGCCTTTCAAAGTTACTTTTTTGCCGGGCCATTATACACTCGATGCGCTGGCGAGTGAAATCAAACACAGTTTATCCAAACATAGGGTCCCATTGCAAACAGATGTTAATACTATCGTTGGCCAGCTTGTAATCACAAATCCAGAGTTTAAAAAGATTGTTATTGATTCCAAGTTAGGCAATTTACTCAATTTAAACTCTTTTGCACTTCAATTTAAAACGTTCATAAAAAAGCTGAATTCCGAAACGACATATTACATTCATTGCGACCTACTTGACAAAGAACAGAATCTGTTAAATGGAAAACCGTCTACTGTTTTACAAACTTTTGACATAACAGGAAAACCTTTGGAAAAAGTTTTTTATCAAAGCAGCCCACAACATGTCTTACGCGATGTTTCTGCTGATAAGCATATCTCAAATATGACAATTTCTGTCAGGGACCAAAATAATAATCTATTTGACTTTAACGGCTTGCCTCTTCAGTTTCTAATTGAAATTAATTAAACAAGAAAATAATTTTGTTAATATAACAATGGCATCCAACGTATTACCAAGTGCCCCAGATTATAAAGAAACAGAAACACAGACACTCTATCCAGTTCTGCCAACTCAACCAGATAACAATTTTCATATGCAGAAAGCAAACGAAGTTTTTAAATTTTTAAGTGATGAAGTTTCACATTATAGGCTTGTTGCCAAAAAATATAAACGAACTGAAAAAATTATCGACTACGCTTGCTTTTCTGCTTCCGGTATTTCTGGTTTTCTTTCCGCAGGTGGCGTAGCAGCTGCGTTTACAGGCATTGGGATTGCAGCGGCAATACCTATTGGCTGTGTTGCTTCTTTATTTGGGCTAACAGCTGCTGGGCTAACCCGTTTTTACAAAAAGCTTGAGCCCAAACTTATCAAACACTGCAAAATCATGACACTGGCTATGTCAAAATGCGATACTGTCGACCGCATACTGTCAAAATCACTCATTGACGGTAAAATCAGCGATTCTGAGTTTAAAAGCATTCTTGATGAAAAAAAGAGCTATCTAATTCAGAAGGAGATTCTTCGGGAAGGAACACTTCCCAAGGAAAAAAATAAACAAAGCAGCCCTGACATAGAAAAAATACGACAAGAGGCCATGCACGAAGAAAGAATTAGGCTTCAAAAAAAGTTTCTGGGCAGCGCGGTCGACGTTTCGAAATAAGATATCAGTCTAAGCGCACACTCTTTCACTTTATTAAAGAATGATAGCCGTTCCTGCACAAATTTGAATTAACTTTTTAGGGGAAAAAAACGAGATTTTCTCTAAGTGTTACAAAAAATTTTCTCTAAGTCTTTTTCTCTAAGTCTTTCAAAAAATTTTCTCTAAGTCTTTCAAAAAAATTTCTCTAAGTCTTTAAAAAAATTTCTCTAAGTCTTTCTAAGTCTTTCAAAAATTTTCTCTAAGTCTTTCAAAAAAATTTCTCTAAGTCTTTTTCTCTAAGTCTTTCAAAAAAATTTTCTCTAAGTCTTTCAAAAAAATTTTCTCTAAGTCTTTCAAAAATTTATGAATGCGTTACCTTCACGCGTGACGTTGTGTGACTCTGTTGCGTTACAGTCACGCGTGACCGGCGTTGCGTGACAGGTCAAACAAAATGTCAAAACCCTGGTCGGGGGGCGCTCGTTGGCTGTTCTTTGCCTAGCCCCGGCTAGGTCTTTTCCCCGCCGCTGACAAGGCGGCTGTCCCCCCCGTTTTACCTCTGGGTACGAGGTTTAAAATCCTGAGGGATCTTTGAGCACCCCCACGTTATCAGTAGGGCCGGAGCGGGCTCACCCAAGGGGCATCTCCCACTGAAAGGAGTTCCCCTATACTCCGTAACTCACCATCTGCACAAGCCATTATAGCAAGATTCAGTGGGGGCCAACCACACCTCTCTTGGCTTCACCAGAATTCGTGAACTAGCTAGTCTATGGGCAAAATTTCTATTTATTTGTTTCAGTTTAAAATTTCTGACCCTTGTGGTGCCACTTTCTCTGTTCTTCACCTATTTGAGCCCGTACGCATGCGCTTTTAAAGACTTGGTAAGATTTGTAAATACAATATAGCCAAGAGGCCAAAATGCTTGTCCTTTTCCACGCGATTTGCTTTATTTTAACCGAACTTTCTACTCCCGTTTGGCAGAACGAAGTCAGACAGATAACATATCAATTCGTAGAGGCTATGCAAGGGGCACAAAAAAAGTAAACAGGCTCGAACTAGTCAGTGTTCTGGAAAGATCGCTCGATAGATCGGCAAAATTTCGGTGATCAAATCCTGTTATTTCTCGATTTCTTCTCGTCGCT